>JAUMJK010001448.1:0-48577 GCA_033558105.1 Coccyzus lansbergi | reverse complement strand
CATTTCCATGCCCCCCAATCCCATAGACCCCCCCAACCCCACTGCCCCCTCATCCCCACTGACCCCCCATCCCCATTCACCCCCTTTCCTCATTGACCCCCCCCAACCCCATTCCCCCCCATAACTCCAATGAACCCCCCATCCCTGTGACGCCCCCCAGTCCCAATGACCCCTCAACCCCAGGCACCCCATCCCCATAGACCCCCCCCATCATTATTGACCCCCCCATCCCCATTCCCCTCCCCATCCCCCAGAGACTCCCCCATTCCCACTGACCCCCCCCAATCCCATAGAACCCCCAACCCCACTGACTCCCCCCCCCCATTCCCATTGACCCCCCCCCCCAATCCCCATTCCCCTCTCCATCCCCATGCCCCCCCAACCCCATAGACGCCCCCAACCCCATGACCCCTCCAACCCAACTGAACCCCCCCCCCAATCCCCATGCCCCCCCCCGGGCCGCCCCTCACCTGGAAGGGGGTCTGGCCGCTGTTGTTCTTCACCTCCTTGTTGGCCCCTCGGTACAGCAGGATGCGGGCGCAGCTCTCCTGGGAAGGGGGGGGCAGCTCTGACCCACGGCCCCCCCAGGCTCATACGGTCCCCACCAGACCCACACGGGTCCCCCCAGACCCACACGGCCCCCCCCAGCCCATCAACAGCCCCCCCCCCTCAGCCCCACAGAGCGCCCCATAGATTCTCCATAGGCTACATAGACCACACAGCCCGCCCCCCAGACACCCATAGCCCCCCCATAGACCCCTATAGTGCCCCATAGACCCCATAGACCCCTATAGTGCCCCATAGACACCCATAGACCCCTATAGTGCCCCATAGACACCCACAGACCCCTATAGTACCTCATAGACCCCTATAGACACCTATAGTAACCCATAGACTCCTATAGTGCCCCATAGACCCCCCATAGACCCCTATAGTACCTCATAGACCCCTATAGTGCCCCATAGACCCCCCCATAGACCCCTGTAGTGCCCCATAGACCCCCACAGATCCCTATAGTGCCCCATAGACCCCCATAGACCTCTATAGTGCCCCATATACCCCCCATAGAGCCCTATAGTGCCTCATAGACCCCCCCCATAGACCCCTATAGTGCCCCATAGAGCCCTATAGTGCCCCATAGACCCCCCACAGATCCCTATAGTGCCCCATAGACCCCCATAGACCCCTATAGTGCCCCATAGACCCCCCCATATACCTCTATAGTGCCCCATATACCCCCATAGAGCCCTATAGTGCCTCATAGACCCCCCCATAGACCCCTATAGTGCCCCATAGAGCCCTGTAGTGCCCCATAGACCCCCCACAGATCCCTATAGTGCCCCATAGACCCCCATAGACCTCTATAGTGCCCCATATACCCCCCATAGACCCCTATAGTAACCCATAGACCCCTATAGTGCCCCATAGACCCCCCATAGATCCCTATAGTGCCCCATAGACCCCCATAGATCCCTATAGTGTCCCATAGACTCCCATAGACCTCTATAGTGCCCCATAGACCCCCCATAGACCATCCATAGACCCCTATAGTGCCCCATAGAGCCCCCATAGACCCCTATAGTACCCATAGACCACCCCATAGATCCCTATAGTGCCCCATAGACCCCCCATAGATCCCTATAGTGTCCCATAGACCCCCATAGACCTCTATAGTGCCCCATAGACCCCCCCATAGACCCCTAGAGTGCCACATAGAGCCCCCATAGAACCCTATAGTGCCCCATAGACCCCCCCATAGATCTCTATAGTGCCCCATAGAGCCCCCATAGACCTCTATAGTGCCCCATAGACCCCCCTATAGACCCCTGTAGTGCCCCATAGACCCCTGTAGTGGCCCATAGGCCCCTATAGTGCCCCATAGAGCCCCCATAGACCCCTAGAGTGCCCCATAGACTCCAATGTCCCTGTCCCCATGTCCATCTGTCCCCACGACCCTGTCCTCATGTCCCTGTGTGTCTGTCCATCTGTCCTCATGTCCTCATGTCCCTCTCCCCCTGTCCTTGTCCCCCGTCCGTCCCACCTTCTCGTAGGGGGCACAGATGTGCAGGGCAGTGTACCCCTGTCCGTCTGTCCCCCCTGCCAGTCTGTCTGTCCATCCCACCTTGTTGTAGAGGGCACAGATGTGCAGAGCCGTGTTTCCAGAGGCGTTCTGGGCAGCCGCCTCGGCCCCGTAGAAGAGCAGATGCTCCAGGTGCTGCGAGTGACCGTGCTGGCACGCCTGGGGACAGGGACAGTGGCACCGCGGGGACAACAACGGGGACACAGGGACGTGGGGACAGGGATGGGGACATGGGGATGGGGACGTGGGGATAGGGACAGGGGACAGGGATGGGGATATAGGGACAGGGATGCAGACATGGGAGGGGGACATGGGGATGGGGACATGGGGATAGGGATGGAGACAGGGATGGGGATGTGGGGACAGGGACATGGGGACAGGAACAGGGATGGGGACATGGGGACAGGGATGGAGACAGGGATGGGGATGTGGGGACAGGGACATGGGGACATAGGATGGGGACATGGGGACAGGGACAGGGATGGGGACATGGGATGGGGACATGGGGACAGGGATGCAGACATGGGAGAGGGACACGGAGACGGGGACATGGGGACAGGGACATGGGCACAGGGACAGGGATGGGGACAAGGATGGAGACAGGGACGGGGACATGGGAACAGGAACAGGGATGGGGACATGGGGATGGGGGGACATGGGGAGATATGGGGGGACATGGGGTCAGGGGGACATGGGGATATGGGGACATGGGTCAGGGGATGTGGGGTCAGGGGGACATGGGGAGATATGGGGGGACATGGGGACATAGGGATATGGGGAAGATACGGGGGGACATGGGGACGTGTGGTCAGTGGGACATAGGGACATGGGGGATATGGGGTCAGCGGGACATGGGGACAGGGGCCATGGGGGGACATGGGGAGATGGGGATATGGGGACATGGGGTCAGGGGGTCATGGGGACATGGGGCCATAGGGACATGGGGCCATGGGTCAGGGGGACATGGGGACATGGGGACAGGGGCCATGGGGGGACATGGGGTCAGGGGGTCATGGGGACATGGGGTCAGGGGGTCATGGGGACATGGGGCCATAGGGACATGGGGCCATGGGTCAGGGGGACACAGGGACAGGGGCCATGGGGGGACACGGGGAGATGGGGATATGGGGTCAGGGGGTCATGGGGACATGGGGCCATAGGGACATGGGGCCATGGGTCAGGGGGACATGCGTCAGGGGGATGTGGGGACAGGGAGATATGGGGCCATGGATCAGGGGGCCATGGGGGGCCATGGGGCCACGGGGAGATATAGGGGGACATGGGGTCAGGGGGACATGGGGACAAGGGCCATGGGGGAGATGGGGACAGGGGCCATGGGGGGACATGGGGACATGGGTCAGGGGGATGTGGGAACAGGGAGATAGGGGGGGACATGGGTCAGGGGGGCCACGGGGAGATGGGGATGTGGGGACAGGGAGATATGGGGACAGGGAGACATGGGGACATGGGGTCAGGGGGACGTGGGTCAGGGGGCCATGGGGAGATGGGGACAGGGAGATATGGGGCCATGGGGTCAGGGGCACATGGGGCCACAGGGACCTGGTGTATCTCCTGCCAGCCGTTCTCGTCGACGGTGCCGATGTGAGCTCGGTTGTAGAGCAGCAGCTCGCAGCAGCGAGGGTCACCCCCAACCATGGCCGTGTGGTACAGGGGGGTCAGCCCCCGACGGTCCTTGTAGTTCGGGGAACCCCCCAGGTCCAGCAGCGCCTGTGGGGGGACACACTGCACCCGTGGGACACCCAGGGGACGCATAGGACACACAGCACCCAGGGGACACACAGCACCCAGGGGACACATTGAACCCATGGGACACAATGAGCTCATGGGACACGCAGCACCCAGGGGACACACAGCACCCAGGGCACATGTAGCACCCATGGGACACACAAGGGACACACGGGACACAGGGGACACCCAGGGGACACCCAGGGGACACCCAGGGGACACATGGGACACATGCGACACGCAGCACCCAGGGGACACGCAGCACCCAGGGCACATGTAGCACCCATGGGACACACAAGGGACACACGGGACACAGGGGACACCCAGGGGACACCCAGGGGACACCCAGGGGACACATGGGACACATGCGACATGCAGCACCCATGGGGACACACAGCACTCAGGGCACATGTAGCACCCATGGGACACACAAGGGACACACGGGACACAGGGGACACCCAGGGGACACCCAGGGGACACCCAGGGGACACATGGGACACATGCGACACGCAGCACCCAGGGGACACGCAGCACCCAGGGCACATGTAGCACCCATGGGACACACAAGGGACACACGGGACACAGGGGACACCCAGGGGACACCCAGGGGACACCCAGGGGACACATGGGACACATGCGACATGCAGCACCCATGGGGACACACAGCACTCAGGGCACATGTAGCACCCATGGGACACACAAGGGACACACGGGACACAGGGGACACCCAGGGGACACCCAGGGGACACATGGGACACATGCGACATGCAGCACCCATGGGGACACGCAGCACCCAGGGGATATGCAGCACCCAGGGGACACACGAGGGACACACTGAACCCTTGGGACACGCAGCACCCAGGGAACACAGCACCCAGGGGACACGCAGCACCCAGGGGACACACTGAACCCTTGGGATACGCAGCACCCAGGGAACACAGCACCCAGGGGACACGCTGAACCCTTGGGATACGCAGCACTCAGGGGACACAGCACCCAGGGGACACCCAGGGGACACATGGGACATGCAACACCCAGGGGACACGCAACACCCAGGGGACACCCAGGGGACACATGGGACACATGCGACATGCAGCACCCATGGGGACACACAGCACCCAGGGGACACACTGAACCCAGGGAACACAATGAGCCCATGGGACACGCAGCACCCAGGGGACACACAGCACCCATGGGACACACAAGGGACACACGGGACACAGGGGACACCCAGGGGACACCCAGGGGACACATGGGACACATGCGACATGCAGCACCCATGGGGACACGCAGCACTCAGGGGATATGCAGCACCCAAGGGACACACAGCACCCAGTGGACACAGAGCACCCAGGGGACACAATGAGCCCAGGGGACAGGAGGCACCTAGGGGACATGCAGCACCCAGGGGACACGCTGAACCCTTGGGACATGCAGCACCCATGGGACACAGAGCACCCAGGGGACAGACAGCAACCAGGGGACACACTGAACCCATGGGACACATGGCACCTATGGGACTCAAGCTGCCCCCGCGCCCACGTGGCTGCTCGGCTCCCCTTAGCCCCGCCCCCTCCCCTCCTATTGGCTCCAATACCCCTTAGCCCCGCCCCTCAGAGCAGCGCGGGAGGGAGCAGCGCGGAGGCCACGCCCCCTCTCCCTCTCATTAACCGCCCCCGGCCCCGCCCCTCACCAGCGGTGCTGGCGGGAGAGTCGCGCGGCCACGCCCCCCCCCCCCCGCGCCCTCCCATTGGCTCCCTCCTCTCTCCGCCCCGCCCCTCAGCGGCAAGCGCGGGCGGGAGCGTGGCGGAGGCCACGCCCCCTCGCACGCTCCCCGCGGGCGGGAGCGTGGCGGAGGCCACGCCCCCTCGCACGCTCCCCGCGGGCGGGAGCGTGGCGGAGGCCACGCCCCCTCGCACGCTCCCCGCGGGAGGGAACGGGGCGGAGGCCACGCCCCCTCGCACGCTCCCCGCGGGCGGGAACGTAGAGGAGGCCACGCCCCCTCGCACGCTCCCCGCGGGAGGGAACGTGGCGGAGGCCACGCCCCCTCGCACGCTACCCGCGGGCGGGAGCGTCGCGGAGGCCACGCCCCCTCGCACGCTCCCCGCGGGCGGGAGCGGGGCGGAGGCCACGCCCCCTCGCACGCTCCCCGCGGGAGGGAGCGGGGCGGAGGCCACGCCCCCTTGCACGCCGCCATCGAGGCCCTCCCTCTTAGCGCTCCGATTGGCTTCCTGCCCCCTTCGCCCCGCCCCCGGCGCTCTCCCATTGGCTCCCTCACCAGCAGCGCCGGGTAGCGGCGGGTGCAGACCGCTCGGTGCAGGGCGGTGGCTCCGTCCCGGGCTCGGAAGTCGAGGTGCGCCCCCCCCAGGCAGAGCAGCCGGATGATCTCCACCTCGGCAGGACCCTCCCGCTGAGCCGCCAGCGTCAGGGGCGTCTCTGGGGTTTGGAAAGAGAGAGAGGAGGGGGTCACCGTGTGAGAGGAGGGGGCTCAAAACCCAAGGGAGTGAGCCCCAAAAATGGGGGGGGGTCACCCCCAAACCCTAAGGACTCGGAGCCAGATATGGGGAGGGGGGCGAAAAAATGGGGGTTCAGCCCCAAATCCCAGGGAATCAGCCCCAAAAATTGGGGGAGTCGCCCCCAAACCCCAAGAAATTGGAGCCAGAAATGGGGAGGGGGCGAAAAAATGGGGGTTCAGCCCCAAATCCAAGGGAATCGGCCCCAAAAATGGGAGAGGGGGGAGGTCAGAATCCAAGGGAATTAGAGCCAGAAATGGGGGGGGTCAGCCCCAAACCCCAAGGAATCGGAGCCAGAAATGGGGAGGGGGTGAAAAAATGGGGGTTCAGCCCCAAATCCCAGGGAATCAGCCCCAAAAATCAGAGGAGTCAGCCCCAAACCCCAAGGACTCGGAGCCAGATATGGGGAGGGGGCGAAAAAGTGGGGGTTCAGCCCCAAATCCAAGGGAATCAGCCCCAAAAATTGGGGGAGTCGCCCCCAAACCCCAAGAAATTGGAGCCAGAAATGGGGAGGGGGCGAAAAAATGGGGGTTCAGCCCCAAATCCAAGGGAATCAGCCCCAAAAATGGGAGAGGGGGGAGGTCAGAATCCAAGGGAATTAGAGCCAGAAATGGGGGGGGTCAGCCCCAAACCCCAAGGAATCGGAGCCAGAAATGGGGAGGGGGTGAAAAAATGGGGGTTCAGACCCAAATCCCAGGGAATCAGCCCCAAAAATCAGGGGGGGTCAGCCCCAAACCCCAAGGACTCGGAGCCAGATATGGGGAGGGGGCGAAAAAGTGGGGGTTCAGCCCCATATCCAAGGGAATCAGCCCCAAAAATGGGAAAGGGGGAGGTCAGAATCCAAGGGAATGAGCCCCAAAATCCAAGGGAGGTGTCCCCAAGGGGTTGGGGGGGTTGGTCTCAGGATCTGGGGGTGTCCCCAAGGGGTTGGGGTTGAGTCTCAGGATCTGGGGGTGTCCCCAAGGGGTTGGGGGTGGTCTCAGGATCTGGGGGTGTCCCCAAGGGGTTGGGGTTGAGTCTCAGGATCTGGGGGTGTCCCCAAGGGGTTTGTGGTGTCTCACCCCCCGAGTCGGAGTCGTGGTAGTTGGGGTCCAGCCCTCGGTCCAGCAGCCGCGCCACCTTCTCGGCCGAACCGTGCTGAACGTAGTCCAGGAACTTGCGCAGCCCCGTCTGGGGGACAGACGGACACGTCACACGGGGACGGACGCAGGACGGACACACGGGACATGGGACGGACACAGGGACGCGTTACACACACACACACACACACACACGGACACAGACACGGGCACACGTCAGGGACATGGTGACACAGATACAGACACATGGACACATGACGCACACACAGACACGTCACAGACACTGGGATGGACACACGGACACAGACACGGACACACGGACATGTCACACATGCGGAGACGGACACACAGACATGGAGATGGGGATGGACACAGACATGGACACATGGACATGGGGACACAGGGACACAGACAGGGACATGGACACACGGACACGTCACACACACAGGGATGGACACACGGATCCAGACGCATCAGGGACATGGGGACACAGACATAGGGACAGGGACGCTGACACGGACACACAGACACGTCACACATGCGGAGACAGACACACGGACACAGACACACCGGGAACATGGGGACATAGACGTGGGGACAGGGACAAACAGACATGGACACACGGACATGTAACACACATGGGGAGGGACACATGGACACAGACACATCAGGGACATGGGGACATGGATACAGACACACGGACACATGACGCACACACAGACACTGGGATGGATACACAGACACGGACAACGGACATGTCACACACATGGGGAGGGACACATGGACACAGACATGGACACAGGGACGGACACATGGACATGAGGACACGGGGACACAGACAGGGACATGGACACATGGACATGTCACACACACAGGGACAGACACATGGACACAGACACATCAGGGACATGAGGACATAGACATGGGGACAGGGACACACAGACATGGACACACGGACGTGTCACACACATGGGGACAGACACATGGACACAGACACGGACACACGGACATCATGCACATGGGGAGGGTCACATGGACACAGACACGGACACACGGATATGTCATGCACATGCGGAGATGGACACAGATGTGGAGACGGGGACAGGGACACACGGACACGGACACGTGGACGTGTTGCACACACGGGGACAGACACACAGACACAGACATGGACATGGGGACACAGACATGGGGACAGGGACATAGGGACACAGGGACATGGACACATGGACACGTCACACACACAGGGATGGACACACGGACACAGACACATCAGGGACATGGGGACATCGACATGGGGACAGGGACATGTCACACATGCAAGGACGAACACACGGACACGGACACACGGACATGTCATGCACATGGGGACAGACACAGACATGAACACATCACACACACAGGGACATGGGGACACGGACACAGGGAGACCTGGGCATGGACACACGGACACGTCATGCACACGGGGACAGACACACGGACACACAGACATGTCACACGGATACAGACATGGACACACGGACACATCACGCATGCAGGGACATGGACAGGGACAAATGGATACGGACACAGGCACATGTCAGGGACATGGGGACATGGACACACAGGCATGTCACGCACATGGGGACACAGACATGGACACATGGACATGTTACACACGCAGGGACACAGACAAGGACACACAGACACGGACACATCTGGGACACGGAGATGGGGACACAGACAGGGACACACAGACATGAACACATCAGGGACACGGAGATGGGGACACAGACAGGGACACACAGACATGGACACATCAGGGACACGGAGATGGGGACACAGACACGGACACATCAGGGACACGGACACGTCAGGGTCATGGGGACATGGACACAAAGACACAGATGCAAACATGGGGACAGACATGGACATGTCATGATCACAGGGACACGGACATGTCAGGGTGATGGGGACACAGACGGGGACACGGACACACGGACATGGACGTAGGGACAGGAACATAGACGCGTCAGGGTCGTGAGGACACAAACAGGGACGCGGACATGGGGACAGAGACACAGACATGTTAGGGTCATGGGGACATGGATAGGGACACAGGGACATGGACCTGTGGACACAGACATGGACACGTCAGGATCACAGGGACATGGGGACAGAGACACAGCCATGGGGACAGAGACAGGGACATGGACACATCAGGGTGATGGGGACAGGGACACAGGGACACGGACACATTAGCGTCACAGGGACACAGAGTGGGACATGGGGACACAGAAACATCAGGGTCACAGGGACAGGGACAGGTCAGGGTCATGGGGACAGGGACACAGACACATCAGGGTCACAGGGACATGTGCACAGGCACATCAGGGACATGGGGGACATAGATGTGGGGACACAGGGACACGGACGCATGGACACGGATACGGGGACAGGGACATGGACACATCAGGATCACGGGGACACAGACATGGGGACATCAGGGTCATGGGGACATGGACATGAGGGCACAGACACATCAGGGTCATAGGGACTGGGACACGGACATGGGGACACAGACAGACGGACACGTCAGGGTCACAGGGACATGGAGACACGGACATGGGAGAGGATCAGGGGACACATATTGTGGGGGGGGGGGAGCAACGGGAGGGCTCCCGGGGGGCGGGGCCTGAGTGCTGGGAGGGGGCGTGGCCAATATAAAGTGAGCGTGGCTTTCAACAGGAGCTCATTATCAATGACTAAGGGGCGTGGTCAATAGACAAGGGTCTATCGGACCATTGGAGCCAATGAATAAGAGACCCTGGCCTCACAGGGGGCGTGGCCGCTGGATAAGTGGGCGTGGCTTTGGAGCAAGGAGGCGTGTTCAGCGGATAGGGGGCGGGGACAATGAACGAAGGGGCGTGGCTTTTCACGGGGGCGTGGTCATTGAATAAATGTGGCTTTGGAGCAAGGGGTGTGCTCAATGGCTATGGGGCAGGGGCATTGAATGAAGGGGCGTGGCTTTGGGAGCAAGGGGCGTGGTTTATGAGCTGTGGGCGTGGTAAGTGAGCGAGTGGGCGTGGCTTTGAGCAGGGGGCGTGTCCCCCGTCCCCCACCTTGGTGTGCAGCTTGGCCAACTGCTTCTCGTCCAGGTTCGTTTGCTTGTAGACGCGAGTCTTGTAACGAAACTAGGGGGAAGGAGGGGGAGAGAGGGGGGGTCAGGGCACCCCAAAACCTCAGGACACGCCTCCCCCCCCTTCATCCACCCCCCCCCCCCCCATAGGGTCCTCGTGACCATAGGGAGCCCCAAAACCCCAGGGTTGAAGCCCCATGGAGACCCCACAACTTGTATGAGGACCCCGGAACCCCCAAGGGGACCCAGGTATCCATAGGGGGACCCCAAAAGTCCAGGGTTGGAGCTGTGGGGTGTCACCAGCCCGCAGGGAGACCCCATGGAGACCCCATAGAGACCCCATGGAGACACCCCCATAACCTCCTGGATGAAGCTGTTGAGTGTCACCAACCCCCATAGAGACCCTATAGACCCCACAGAGACCCTATAGACCCCATGGAGACCCCATGGAGACCCTATAGACCCCACGGAGATCCTATAGACCCCATGGAGACCCCATAGAGACCCTATAGACCCCACGGAGATCCCACGGAGACCCCATAGAGACCCCATGGAGACCCTATAGAGACCCTATAGACCCCATGGAGACCCCCACAGAGACCCTATAGACCCCATGGAGACCCTACAGACCACATGGAGACCCCACAGAGACCCTATAGACCCCATGGAGACCCCACAGAGACCCTATAGACCCCATGGAGACCCTATAGACCCCATGGAGACCCCACAGAGACCCTATAGACCCCATGGAGACCCCATGGAGACCCTATAGACCCCATGGAGACCCTATAGACCCCATGGAGACCCCATAGAGACCCTACAAATCCCATGGAGGGACCCTCACAACCTACTTAATGAAGCTGCTGGGTGTCACCAACCCCCATGGAGACCCCATAGAGTCCATATAGACCACATGGAGACCCTACAGACCTCATGGAGACCCTATAGACCCCATAGAGACCCTATAGACCCCATGGAGACCCCATAGAGTCCATATAGACCACATGGGGACCCTACAGACCTCATGGAGACCCCATAGAGACCCTGTAGACCCCATGGAGGCCCTATAGACCCCATGGAGACCCTATAGACCCCATGGAGACCCCATGGAGACCCCACAGAGACCCTATAGACCCCATGGAGACCCCACAGAGACCCTATAGACCCCATGGAGACCCTATAGATCCCATGGAGACACCTCCATAACCTCCTGGATGAAGCTGTTGAGTCTCACCAACCCCCATGGAGACCCCATGGAGACCCCACAGAGACCCTATAGACCCCATAGAGACCCTATAGACCCCATGGAGACACCCCCATAACTTCCTGGCTGAAGCTGTTGGGTGTCACCAACCCCCATGGAGACCCCATGGAGACCCCATAGAGACCGTATAGGCCCCATGGAGACCCCATAGAGACCCTGTAGACCCCATAGAGACCCTATAGACCCCATGGAGACCTCATAGAGACACTATAGACCCCATAGAGACCCTATAGACCCCATGGAGACCCCACAGAGACCCTATAGACCCCATGGAGACCCCACAGAGACCCTATAGACCCCATGGAGACCCCATAGAGACACTATAGACCCCATAGAGACCCTATAGGCCCCATAGAGACCCTATAAACCCCATGGAGACACTATAGACCCCATGGAGACCCCACAGAGACCCTATTTGCCCTATAGAGACCCCACAGAGACCCTATAGACCCCATGGAGAGACCCCCATAACCTCCAGGATAAAGCTGTTGAGTGTCACCAACCCCCATGGAGACCCCACAGAGACCCTATAGACCCCATGGAGACACCCCCATAACCTCCTGGATGAAGCTGTTGAGTGTTACGAACCCCCATGGAGACCCCATGGAGACCCTATAGACCCCATGGAGACCCCACAGACTCCCTATAGACCCCATAGAGACCCTACAAACCCCATGGAGGGACCCCCATAACCTCTTGGATGAAGCTGTTGGGTGTCACCAACCCCCATGGAGACCCCATGGAGACCCTATAGACCCCATAGAGACCCTACAGACCCCATGGAGACCCTACAGTGACCATATAGACCCAATGGAGACCCCACAGAGACCCTAGAGACCCCATGGAGACACTCCCATAACCTCCTGGATGAAGCTGTTGAGTGTCACCAACCCCCATGGAGACCCTATAGAAACCTTATAGACCCCATGAAGGCCCCATAGAGACCCTACAGACCCCATGGAGACCCTACAGGCCCCATAGAGACCCATAGAGACACCCCCATAACCTCCTGGATGAAGCTGTTGGGTGTCACCAACCCCCAGGGAGGCCCCATGGAGACCCTACAGACCCCATGGAGACCCCACAGAGACCCTATAGACCCCATGGAGACCCCACAGAGACCCTATAGACCCCATGGAGACCCCACAGAGACCTTATAGACCCCATGGAGACCCTATAGACTCCATGGAGACCCCACAGAGACCCTATAGACCCCATGGAGACCCCACAGAGACCTTATAGACCCCATGGAGACCCTATAGACCCCATGGAGACCCCATAGAGACCCTATAGACCCCATGGAGACCCCACAGAGACCTTATAGACCCCATGGAGACCCTATAGACCCCATGGAGACCCCACAGAGACCTTATAGACCCCACAGAGACCCTATAGACCCAACGGAGACCCCCCAAGCCCTCGAAGGCCCCCCCCAAACCTCGAGGTAGGGGACGCCCTGGTCGAAGCTCTGGGGGTAGTCGCGCAGCGGCCGCTCCTCGTCCAGGAACTTGGCGTCGCGGCCGGCGGCCGCCGGTTGGAAGAGGCCGTAGTTGAGGCCGTCGTGGAGCCCCTCGGTCAGGGCGCACAGCAGCTGCTGCTTGGCCGCCCACACGGCCGCCCCGGGGTCGAAGCGCAGGCACTTCTGGAGATGGGAGGGGACACCCACAAAAAATTGGGGGTCAGCAAGGTGGGAACCACCCTGACACCTCTAGGGTCAGGGAGTGCCGTAAACGCGACCTTTAAGGCATATAGGGTCAAGGAACAACCCTCCCAGGGCCTGGGACACCCACCATGGGGACCCCCAGCACCCCCAAAGGGGACCCCCAGCACCTCTGGGGCCAGATACCCCCATAAAGGAGACCCCCAGCACCTCAGAATGGGACCCCCAGCACCTATAGGGTCAGGGACCCCCGTAAATGGGACCTTTAGGACACATAGGGTCAAGGAGTAACCCCACTGGGGACCCCCCCAGGGCCTGGGACATCCACCATGGGGACACCCCAGCACCCATGGGGTCAGGGACCCCCATAAAGGGGACCCCCAGCACCCCCAAGGGGACCCCCAGCACCCGTAGGGTTAAGGACCACCACCAGTGGGGACCCCCAGCACCCATGGGGTCAGGGAACATCAGAATGGGGACCCCCAGCACCCCCAAAGGAGAACCCCAGCACCCATAGGGTCAGGGAACCCCACAATGGAGACCTCCAGCACTCATGGGGTCAGTGACCCCTATAAAGAGGACCCCCAGCACCCCCAAATGGGACCCCAGCACCTACAGGGTCAGCGACCCCCAGAATGAGGACCTCCAGCACCCAAGAGCCAGAGACCCCTATAAAGGGGACCCCCAGCACCCATGGGGCCAAGGACCCCCACAATGGGGACCCTCAGCTCCCCAAGATTGGGGACCCCCAGCACCCATGGGACCAGTGACCCCCATAAAGGGGACCCCCCAGCACCCTAAGAGCCAGAGACCCCCATAAAGGGGACCCCCAACACCCGCAAAGGGGAACCCCAGCACCCATGGGGCCAGTGACCCCCACAATGGGGACCCCCAGCGCCCCAAGAATGGGGACCCCCAATTTTGACCCCCCCCATAGTTTGGGGTCCCCCCCATATTTTCCCCCCTATTCCCCCCCTCCCCACATTTTGGGGTCTCAACCCCCCACATTGCCCTCCCCCATATTTTGGGGTGTGCGTCCCAATATTTTGGGGTGTCCCCCCCCCCTCACCGTCTGGTGCAGGTCGGGGATGCCGATGCGGAAGACCATGCGGCTGAAGTGGGTGTCATCCGTGGCGGGGGGACCCTGGGGAGGGGGTCTGGGGGGGCCCCCCCTGGGGCGGGAGTGGCCGGGATTGGGGGGGGGTCCCTCGCTCCCCGAATCCGAGTCGCCTTCGGGGTACTCCGACCCCCGACCCCCCCCCCTCCTCCTCCTCGCTGGAGGCCGGCGTCCGCGGCATCGTGTCACCATCCCAGGCCTGGAGGGGGGGACACACAGGGGGTCAGCACCCCAGAAACCCCCCCAGCACCCCAAAACCCCCCCCAGCACCCCAAAACCTCTCAGACCCACCAAGCCCTTCAAAATAGATCCCAAACCATCTCATATATAGGGGTTCAAGGGTCTTGTGTCCCCATCCCAGGCCTAGGGGACACACACACACACGTAGGGGTTCAGGACCCCCCCCCAGCACCCCGACCACCTCCAGCACCCCAAAACCTCTCAGACCTCCCCCCCAAACCCCAAACCATCCCATATATGGGGGTTCAAGGCCTTGTGTCCCCATCCAAGGCCTGGGGGGGGGAAACACACGCAGGGGGTCAGGCCACCCCCAGCACCCCAAAACCTCTCAGACCCCCCCCAACCCCTCAGAATAGACCCCAAACCATCCCATATATTGGGGTTCAGGGTCTTGTGTCCCCATCCCAGGCCTGGGGGGGACACAGGGGGTCAGGGACTCCCCGCCCCAGCACCCCAAAACCTCTCAGACCCCCCCCCCAACCCATCAAAATAGACCCCAAACCCCTCAAAATAGACCCCAAATCATCCCATATATATGGGGGTTCGGGGCCTTGCGTCCCCATCCCAGGTCTGAGGGGGTAGGGGGGGCACAGGGGGTCAGCACCCCAAAACCCCCCCCCAGCACCCCAACCCACCCCCCCCCCCAACAACGCCCAAACCCCTCAGAATAGACCCCAAACCATCCCATATATTGGGGGTTCAAGGCCTTGTGTCCCCATCCCAGGCCTGGGAGGGGGAGGGGATGTGAATAGGGGTCAGTGACCCACTCCCCCCCACATTATCTCCCCCCCCCCCCGCCCCCCCCCAACTTCTTCCTCGAACACGCTGGTGCCAGGTCGGGTTATTTATAGCGAGAAGTGGGGCGCGTCCCGGGGGGCCCCCCCCGGCGCGTGTGCGAGGACACGGGGACACGGCGGCGGCGGTGGCCTCACCTTGGGGGCCCTTGAACCAGATGGGGGGCACACGCGTGCAAATGGGAGCTGGGGGAAGGAGTGTGCGAGGATGAGTGTGCAGGGAACAGGTGTGAGCATGCACGAGGGGGCTAAGAGCATGTGTGTGCCATATGAGTGTGCACGGAGCACGTGTGTGCATGCGGGAGTGCGCTGGGAGCTGGCGTGTGCACATATGAGTGTGCAGGGAGCACGTGTGTGCAGTACGACTGTGCTGTGAGCAGGTGTGTGCAAATATGAGTGTGCAGAGAGCACGTGTGCGTACGCACGAGTGCACTCGGAGCTGGTGTGTGCACATATGAGTGTGCCAGGAGCACACATGTGCATGTGTGATGGGACTGAGAGCATGCGTGTGCAATATGAGTGTGCTGTGTGCAAGGATGCGTGTGCAGGGAGCACTGTGTGTGCATGCACGAGGGGTCTGGGAGCACATGTGTGCATGCATGAGGGGGCTGAGAGCATGCGCGTGCAAGCATGAGTGCACTGGGAGCACATGTGTGCAAATATTAGTGCACAGGGAGCTGGCATAGGTGCTCTGGGAGCACATGTGTGTGAGCATGAGGGCACCGGGAGCTGGTGTGAGGGCACTGGGAGCACGTGTGTGCGAGGGGAGGTGCACCAGGAGCTGGCGTGTGCAAGGCTGAGTGAAGTGGGAGCTCAGGTGTGCAAGTGCTTGTGCAGGGGGTGCTGGCGTGGGAGCATGTGTGTGCAAGGATGCTGGGGCTGGGAGCACACAGGTGGAAATATGAGCATGCAGGGGGCATGCGTGTGCGAGTATGAGTGTGCAGGGAGCACGTGTGTGCAGGCACAAGGGGGCTGGGAGCATGTGTGTGCGAGCATGATGGGTCTGGGAGCATGCGTGTGCAAGCATGAGTGCTCTAGGAGCACATATGTGCAAGTGTGAAGGCGAACAGAGGTGCTGGGAGCAGGCGTGTGCAAGCATGAGGGCACTGGGAGCTGGTGTGGGGGCACTGGGAGCTCACGTGTGCAAGGACAGGTGCACTGGGAGCACAAGTGTGCTAGCGTAAGTGCACTGGGGGCCGGTGTGTGCAAATGTGGGTGCTCTGGGAGCTCGCGTGTGCAAGGGCGGGTGCACGGGGAGCAGGCGTGTGCAAAGCACGAAGGTGCACAGGGGTGTCAGGAGCACATGTGTGCAAGTATGAGGGCACTGGGAGCTGCTCTGGCTGCTCTGGAAGCTCACGCGTGCGAACGTTTGTGCATAGGGAGCTGGCATGGGTGCTCTGGGAGCTCGCGTGTGCAAGGGCAGGTGCATGGGGAGCAGGCGCGTGCAAGCACGAAGGTGCACAGGGTTGTCAGGAGCACGTGTGTGCAAGGGGAGGTGCTCTGGGAACTCGTGTGTACAAGGGTGAGTGCACTGGGAGCTGGTGTGGGTGCACTGGGAGCACATGTGTGCAAGGGCATGTGCACGAGGAGCAGGCGTGTGCAAGGGTGGGTGCACAGGGAGCATTCATGTGCAAGGGTGGGTGCACGGGGAGGTCACATGTGCAAGGACAGGTGCATGGGGAGCAGGCGCGTGCAAGCGTGAAGGTGCACAGGGGTGTCAGGAGCACATGTGTGCAAGGAGGAGTGGACTGGGAGCACACCTGTGCAAGCGCAAGGGCACTGGGAGCTGGTGTGGGTGCACAGGGAGCTCGCGTGTGCAAGGAGGGGGCTCTGGGAGCTCCCACGTGCGAGCGTGAAGGGTGGACAGGGGTGTCGGGATGACACGTGTGCAAGGCTGAGCGCACTGGGCGCTGCTCTGGGAGCTCAAGTGTGCAAGGGGAGGTGCACTGGGAGCGCAAATGCGCAAGGCCGAGTGCACGGGGAGCTCGTGTGTGCAAGGTTGGCTGCTCCGGGAGCCTCTGCGTGCAACCACGTGTGCACAGAAGCACACGCTGGTGCCCAGAACACACGTGTTTAAATGCTTGTGCACGCACGGGGAGCCAGGGAGGGTCACAAGAGCACATGTGAACACATCAGGGAGCTCCCCGGCACACGAGCCCCCTCCCCCTTTGCACACGCGTGTGCCCTGAGCCCTCGTGCGCTGCCAGCCTCGCTCCGGTACTTGTTGCCATGGCAACCGGCAACCGATGCCAGGATGGGGCTAGGAGGGGGGGGGATAGGAGGGACCCAGGTGTGTGTGTGTGTGTTCACACGCGTGTGCAAGTGCACACGTGTCCTTGTGCAAGGCCGGAGAGCCCCCCCCTCCATGCGGTGCACTGTGCACACGCATCCTCGTGTGACACATGTGTGTGATTGGGGTTGCACACTCAATTTGCACACGTGGAGAGGGGAACATGCATTCTCGGGCTCTCACACACACGTGGCGAAAGGGAGGCACACGCCTCTTGCACACTCACCGGGGGGTCCACAGGCCTCTTGCACACGCATGCACATGCACGCAGGGTCTCCCCCACCCCGTGCACACGCCTCTTGCACACGAGGCTAGAGGGATGCACATGCCTCTCGCACACACGGTCGCTCCCAATCCCTGCACGTGCAAATCTGGGGCTGCTCCTGCCTTGCACACGCGTGTGACAGGGCTGCGATGAGCAATGGGGGTGGGGGAGCAAAATGAGGGCACCCAGGCGGCTCGCACACGCGTGTGCAACACGGGACCCGCCCCCCCCCAGCATCTGCAGGGGCCGCACGTGTGACACACGTGGCCACCAGGAGCCACACGTGTGACACACGTGGAGGTGTGGCGGGAGGGGGGGGGCAAGCGTGTCCACATGCTCTCGCACGCCTGCTCTGCCCTCCTCCCCCTTCCCTTGCACAATCAGCCCCCTCCGCCGCCTCACGCTTCGCACAACCCCCCCCCACCTCCTTGCACGAGCGCCTCTACGCCCCTCCTCGCACCATCGCCCCCCCATCCCTTTGCACGAGCACCTCCCTTGCACGAGCAACCTCCTTGCACGAGCAACCGCGCCCCCCCCTTGCACACCCACGGCCTCGTTGCAGCCACCTCCCTGCTGCTTCCCACGTGTGCAAACGCCCTTGCACCACCACCCCCCCCCCTCCCCGGAATCGCACCCGCCTTGCACCAGCCCTCTTGCACGATCCCAACTTGCACACTCGCCCCTCCATCCGCACATCCCCCCTCCTCCTCCTCCTCCTCCTCCTCCTTCTCCATCCCTCGCACCCTCCCCACCCCCCTCTTTTTGCACCCCCAGCCTCTTTGCACCTCCTCCCTCCTTGCACACTCCCCCCCCCCCCCACCCCCTTTACACACCCCCTCCCTCGGCCCCATCCCCACGTCTCCCACCTTCCCCTCCTCCTCCTCCCATCGCTTTGCACACCCACGCTGACCTCCTCCCTCCCCTCCTTTTTACACGTCCCCCTTGCACACCCACCCCCCGCTCCTTGCACACCCGCATTGAAATCAGAGCTCGACCCCCCCCCCCCACCTCCCTTCGCCTCCTTTATCCCCAACCCTCCTCCTCCTCCTCCCGTTTGCACACGCGGCTCCCTTTGCACACCCACCTCCCCCACACATCTCCTCTCGTTGCACGACCCCCCCCCCACCTCACCTCCCTTTTTGCACGCCCCTCCACCCCCCCCCCCCCACCTCGTACCTGGGGCAGCGGCTGCAGCGAAGCCCCCGCGAGCGGCCGAGCGGAGCAGCCCCGCCCCCCCCCCCCCCCGCCGTCAACCGGGAAGGAGGCCACGCCCACTCCAGGCCACGCCCACCCGACACGCCTACGGGGAGCCCCGCCCCCTCAGGCCACGCCCCACCGCGAAAACCCCACACGCCCGTCAGAAGCCACGCCCACCGCGGCCAGGCGCGACCATGTGGAGCCACGCCCCCTCCAGGCCACGCCCACCGCCTGCACTGACCTCCATAGCCTAGAGACCGCGCTAAAGCCACGCCCCAGCAGAAAGCCACGCCCACCGCCCACCAGGACCTCGCCCCCATGTGCTCGCTGGCCGCGCCCATCGCGCAGCCACGCCCCCTCGCCTCCAAGGCCCACGCCCCCCCGGCTCCCCGACCCACCCCTCAGCCTGACCCCGCCCTCTGGTGCAGAGGCCGCGCCCACAAGCGTGGAGCCACGCCCCCACGTGACCCCCAGATACACCCACAAAAAAGACCCACGTGACCGCCCAGCCCTCATATGGCCACGCCCCTTGCTCAGTTCAAGCCACGCCCACCCCTAGACCAGGCACAGGCCACGCCCCCTACCGCCCCCGCCCCCTCATAGCTCTGCCCTTCCACTTTAGACCCCGCCCCCCTCCCCAGCACCCACTCCTCTATCTTCCCCTCTGGTCACGCCCACGCGGAGCCCCGCCCCACCCTACACCTCCAGGCCACGCCCCACTCATCAAGCCCCCACCCCCTCGTGAGCGTTCACGCCCCCTCAGCTCACAAGCCACGCCCTCTTCCCGTCTGGCCACGCCCCCAGCGTTCGCCCCTATGAGTAGTGGCCACGTCCCCAGCGTGAGCCCAATGAGTAGTGGCCACGCCCCCAGCGTGAGCCCCATGAGTAATGGCCACGCCCCCAGAATGAGCCCTATGAGTAGTGGCCACGCCCCCAGCGTGAGCCCCATGAGTAGTGGACACACCCCCAGTGTTAACCCCCATGAGTAGTGGCCACGCCCCCCAGCGTGACCCCCTATGAGTAGTGGCCACGCCCCCAGGGTTCGCCCCATGAGTAGTGGCCGCGCCCATCGCGTAGCCACGCCCCCTCCGCTCAAGCCACATTCACCAGCTCAATCCCCGCCCCCTCATCTCAAGCCACACCCACCTCTGCCACGCCCCCCCCGGTCAGGGTCAAAAAGGGGTGCTGGGGGTGTCAAAAACAAGTAGCCCTCCTGGCAGGTCCCACCGAGATTTGAACTCGGATCGCTGGATTCAGAGTCCAGAGTGCTCACCATTACACCATGGGACCCGCGGGGAACCCCCCGGCCCGGAGCGCCCTACACCCTCCGCACCCCCCCACCCCCCCCCCCCCCCAAAAAATACAAATAATCGGAAAAAATCGGAAAGAAATCGAACAGGGAGGAGGGAGGAGCCGCCGGGAGGGGAAAAGGAGAGAAAAGGGGAATTTCGCCCGAACAGGGACTTGAACCCTGGACCCTCAGATTAAAAGTCTGATGCTCTGCCGACTGAGCTATCCGGGCTCCTGGTGCCACCCTCTGCGCAGCCTCCTTAGGACCTTCATAAGGGATCAGAGAGTAAGCACCAGGTCCCAGTGTCCCCCCCTGTGTCGCCTGGGAGGGGGTCTAGTGCTCCCATGTCCCCCCCCACAGTGTCCCAATGTCCCACACTGTGTCACTAGGGCTCCCCAGTGTCCTCATGTCCCCCCAGTATCCCCCTCTGTGTCACTTGGGGGGGGGTGTCTAGTGGCCCCGTGCCCCCCCTGTGTCATCTGGGGGTCCCCACGTCCCCACCCAGTGTCACCTGGGGGGGGCTCTAGTGTCCCCATGTCCCCCCCACAGTGTCCTCATGTCCCACACTGTGTCACTTGGGGGGGTGTCTAGTGGCCCCTTTTAACCCCCGTGTCATCTGGGGGTCCCCATGTCCCCCACCCCATGTCACCTGGGGGCGGTCTAGTGTCCCCATGTCCCACCCCCAGTGTCACCTGGGGGTCCCCAATGTCCTCATGTCCCCCCAGTGTCACCTGGGGGGGGGTCTAGTGTCCCCATGTCCCCCCCCGTGTCACCTAGGGAGGGTCTAGTGCCCCCATGTGTCCCCCCCCCAGTGTCCCAATGTCCCCACACTGTGTCATTTGGGGAGGGTCTAGTGTCCCTGTGCTCCCCCCATGTCATCTGGGGGTCCCCATGTGCCCCCCAGTGTCACCTAGGGAGGGTCTAGTGTCCCCACGTCCCAGCCCCAGTGTCACCTGGGGGGGTCCCCAGTGTCCTCATGTCCCCCCAGTGTCGCCTAGAGTGGGGTCTAGTGCCCCCATGTCCCCCCCCACAGTGTCCCAATGTCCCACACTGTGTCACCTTGGGCTCCCCAGTGTCCTCATGTCCTCACAGTGTCCCCCTCTGTGTCACTTGGGGGGTGTGTCTAGTGGCCCTGTGCCCCCCCGTGTCATCTGGGGGTCCCCATGTCCCCCTCAGTCTCACCTAGGGAGAGTCTAGTGTCCCCATGTCCCCCCCACAGTGTCCCAATGTCCCCCACTGTGTCACCTGGGGGGGTCTCTAGCGCCCATGTGTCCCTCCCCAGTGTCACCAGGGCACCCTCCTGTGTCATCTGGAGGTCCCCATGTCCCCCCCCCCATGTCACCTGGGGGTAGTCTAGTGTCCCAATGTCCCACCCCCAGTGTCACCTGGGGGGTCCTCAGTGACCTCATGTCCACCCAGTGTGCCCCTCTGTGTCACTTGGGGGGGTGTCTAGTGTCCCCATGTCCCCCCCAGTATCACCTAGGGGGGGGGTCCAGTGTCCTCATGTCCCCCCAGTATCCCCCTCTGTGTCACTTGGGGGTGTATGTCTAGTGGCCCTGTGCCCCCCCTGTGTCATCTGGAGGTCCCCATGTCCCCCCAGTGTCACCTAGGGAGGGTCTAGTGTCCCTATGTCCCCCCCAGTGTCCCTGTGTCCCCCTCTGTGTCCCTTAGGGGGGTGTGTCTAGTGTCCCTGTGTCCTCCTCGTGTCATCTGGGGGTCCCCATGTCCCCCCCAGTATCACCTAGGGGGGAGTCCTGTGTCCCTATGTACCCCCTCAGTGTCCCCCTATGTGTCACTTGGGACGGGCCTAGTGTCCCCATGTCCCCCCATATCATCTGGGGGTCCTCAATGCCCCCCAGTGTCACCGGGAGGTGGTATCTAGTGTCCCAATGTCCCACCCCCAGTGTCACCTGGGGGTCCCCAGTGTCCTCATGTCCCACCAGTTTCCCCCTCTGTGTCACTTGGGGAGGGTCCAGTGTCCCTGTGCCCCCCCTGTGTCACCTGGGGGTCCCCATGTCCCCTCTCATGTCACCTAGGGAGGGTCTAGTGCCCTCACGTCCCACCCACAGTGTCCCAATGTCCTCCCCAGTGTCACCTTGGGCTCCCCAGTGTCCTCATGTCCCCCCAGTGTCTCCCTCTGTGTCACTTGGGGGTGTGTGTCAAGTGGCTCTGTCCCCCCACGTCCCCCCCCCCACAGTGTCCTCATGTCCCCCACTGCGTCATCTGGGGGGGGGGGGTGTCTCTAGTGTCCCCATATCCCCCACAATGTGTCACCTGGAGGTCCCCAGTGTCCTCATGTCCCCACAGTGTCCCCCCTCTGTGTCACTTGGGGGGAGGGTCTAATGGTCCTGTGTCCCCTCTGTGTCATCTAGGGGTCCCCATGTCCCCCCCAGTATCACCTGGGGGGGGCCCACTGTCCCTATGTACCCCCCCAGTGTCCCCCTCTGTGTCGCTTGGTGGGGGGGCCTAGTGTCCCCATGTCCCCCCATATCATCTGGGGGTCCCAATGTCCCCCCCAATGTCCCCCCCAGTGTCCCCACGTCCCCTCCAGTGTCACCTGGGGGGTGTCCCATTGTCCCCATGTCCCCCCCAGTATCCCCCTCAGTGTCACGTGGGGGCGTCCCAGTGTCCCCACGTCCCCCCCAGTGTCACCTGGGGGGCGTCCCAGTGCCCCCATATTCCCAATCTCCCCCACTCCATTAAACACCAGGCCCCCACACGCTGTAATTAAACAACCTCCCAGTTCATCCCAGTGCATCCCAGTGTCTCCCAGTCCCCTGATCACCCCCACTTGCCCCCCCAATCACTGAGACCCCCTCCCAACATCACCCATAATGGTCCAACAACCCTGAGCAGCTCCAGCCTGGGAGAAGTCTGGCTGGAAAGTGCCTGCAGGAGAAGGACCTGGAGGGGTTGGTTGACCAGGAGCCACCAGTGGCCCAGGTGGCCACGAAGGCCAAGGGCATCTTGGCTTGGAGCAGAAAGGAGTGACCAGCAGGGCCAGGGAGGTTCTTCTCCCTCTGGTGAGACCCAACCTGGAATCTTGGGGTCAAGTTCTCACCACAAGAAGGATGTTGAGGCTCTGGGGAGAGTCCAGAGAAGAGCGAGGAAGGTGGGGAAGGGGCTGGAGAACACATCTCAGGGACCTGGAGGTGGTTTCTCCTGGAGAAGAGGAGGCTGAGGGGAGACCTCGTCGCTCTCTCCAACTCCTCGAGAGGAGGTTGTGGAGAGGAGGGAGCTGGGCTCTTCTCCCAAGGGATGAAACGAGGTGGAACAACCTCAAGCTCCACCAGGAGAAGGTCAGGCTGGACATCAGGATGGAATTTTTCCTGGAAAGGGTCATCAGGGGCTGGAAGAGGGAGGTGGTTGAGTCACCATCCCTGGAGAGGTTTGAGGGACGTGTGGACGAGGTGCTGAGGGACTTGGGTTAGTGATTGGTGGGAATGGTTGGACTCCATGATCCGATGGGTCTCTTCCAACCTGGTGATTCTCTGATTCTATGATTTTTCCAACCTAGAGATTCTCCAATTCTGCAATTTCCCAGCTTGAAGATTCCCTCATTCTACCCAGAAGCAAAGACTAGAAGCTGCTCACGCTCTAAAGCCCCAACCAGGACGACGGTTAACTAGCTAATACTGTCGAGTGCCCCAGGACACCCCAATATAGCTCAGAAGACCCCAAATGACTGCGGAATCAAGGGCCACTTGGGGGGCTGGGGGGGGGCGGCACTTGAGGGGCTGGGGAGGGGGAGATGAGGGGCTTAGGAGGCATTTGGGGGCACTTGGGGGGAGATGAGGGGCTTGGGAGGCACTTGGTGGGCACTTGGGTTGGGGGGAGATGAGAGGCTTGGGACCCTTGGGGGGCACTTGGGGGGAGATGGGGGCTTGGGAGGCACTTGGGGGGCACCTGGGGGGAGATGAGGGGCTTGGGACACTTGGGGGGCTTGGGTGGGGGGGGAGATGGGGGGACCCTTGGGGGGCACTTGGGGGGGAGATGGGGGGCTTGGGAAGCACTTGGGGGGTTGTGGGGGGAGATGGGGGGCTTGGGAGGAACTTGGGGGGTTGGGGGGGGAGATGGGGGGCTTGGGAGGCACTTGGGGGGCTTGGGTGGGGGGGAGATGAGGGGCTTAGGAGGCACTTGGGAGGCTTGGGGGGGGAGATGTGGGCTCGGGAGGCACTTGGGGGGAGCACTTGTGGGTCTGGGGGCACTTGAGGGAGGATGAGGGGGCTTGGGAGGCACTTGGGGGGAAATGGGGGAGATGGGGGACTTGGGAGGCATTTGGGAGGCACTTGGGGGGGAGATGGGGGGCTTGGGAGGCACTTGGGGGGCACCTGGGGGAAGATGAGGGGCTTGGGACACTTGGGGGGCTTGGGTGGGGGGGGAGATGGGGGCTTGGGACCCTTGGGGGGCACTTAGGGGGAGATAGGTGGAGATGGGGGACTTGGGGGGGAGATGGGGGTCTTGGGGGGCACTTGGGGGGAGATGGGGAAGATGAGGGGAGCTTGGGAGGCACTTGGGGGGCACTTGGGGGGGAGATGAGGGGATTGGGAGGCACTTGGGGGGCACTTGGGGGAGATGGGGGGCTTGGGAGGAACTTGGGGGGGAGATGGGGAGCTTGGGAGGCACTTGGGGGGCACTTGGGGGAGGGTTTGGAAGCTCCGTGCTGCCAATCGCAGGGGCCGGGGTTGAGAAAAGCAGGAAAAAAAAGAGGATTTTAAGGTTAAAATTGAAATTTCTTCCGCTTTGAAAGGAGCCGGTTTGAGCAGGAGGGAGGGAAGAGGAAAATGGCGCCTTGGAGAGGGAGGAGAAGGGGGTTGGCGCCTCCTGGGCGGACCTGAGTGAGAACTGCGCCCGCCGCGTCCGCCTCTCCCCGCGCGGGGTAAAAAAAAGGGGCGGGGCTACGGCTCCCGGAAGCAGCCAATCAGCGCTCAGTGATTGTTCAAAGCAGCCAATCAGCGCTCAGAGCGTCACAGAGAGGACAGAGCCCAGCTCCCTCCTCTCCGCAAGCTCCTCTCAGGGAGTTGCAGAGAGCGGTGAGGTCTCCCCTCAGCCTCCTCTTCTCCAGGAGAAACCACCACCAGGTCCCTCAGGCTTGTTCTCCAGCCCCTTCCCCACCTTCCTCGCTCTTCTCTGGACTCTCCCCAGAGCCTCAACATCCTTCTTGTGGTGAGAACTTGACCCCAGGATTCCAGGTTGGGTCTCACCAGAGGGAGAAGACCCTCCCTGGCCCTGCTGGTCACTCCTTTCTGCTCCAAGCCAAGATGCCCTTGGCCTTCGTGGCCACCTGGGCCACTGGTGGCTCCTGGTCAACCAACCCCCCCAGGTCCTTCTCCTGCAGGCACTTTCCAGCCAGACTTCTCCCAGTCTGGAGCTGCTCAGCTTATTCTTGTCTCCATCTCAAGCCTGAGAAGGTTTGAAATGTCTTCTTCTTGGCTCCATCTCAAGCCTGAGAGGGTTTGAAGCTTCTTCTTGGCTCCATCTCAAGCCTGAGAAGGTTTGAAATGTCTTCTTCTTGTCTCCATCTCAAGCCTGAGAAGGTTTGAAGCTTCTTCTTGTCTCCATCTCAAACCTGAGAAGGTTTGAAGTGTCTTCTTCTTGTCTCCATCTAAAGCCTGAGAAGGTTTTAAATGTCTTCTTGTCTCCATCTAAAGCCTGAGAAGATTTTAAATGTCTTCTTGTCTCCATCTCAAGCCTGAGAAGGTTCGAAGCTTCTTCTTGTCTCCATCTCAAACCTGAGAAGGTTTGAAGTGTCTTCTTCTTTCTCCATCTCAAGCCTGAGAAGGTTTGAAGCCTCTTCTTGTTTTCATCTCAAGCCTGAGAAGGTTTTAAATGTCTTCTTCTTTCTCCATCTCAAGCCTGAGAAGGTTCGGAGCTTCTTCTTGGCTCCATCTCAAGCCTGAGAAGGTTTGAAATGTCTTCTTCTTTCTCCATCTCAAGCCTGAGAAGGTTTGAAATGTCTTCTTCTTGTCTCCATCTCAAGCCTGAGAAGGTTCGAAGCTTCTTCTTGTTTTCATCTCAAGCCTGAGAAGGTTTGAAGCTTCTTCTTTCTCCATCTCAAGCCTGAGAAGGTTTGGAGCTTCTTCTTGGCTCCATCTCAAGCCTGAGAAGGTTTGAAATGTCTTCTTCTTGACTCCATCTCAAGCCTGAGAAGGTTTGAAATGTCTTCTTCTTGTCTCCATCTCAAGCCTGAGAAGGTTTGAAGCTTCTTCTTGTTTTCATCTCAAGCCTGAGAAGGTTTGAAGCTTCTTCTTGTCTCCATCTCAAACCTGAGAAGGTTTGAAGTGTCTTTTTCTTGTCTCCATCTCAAACCTGAGAAGGTTTGAAGCTTCTTCTTGTTTTCATCTCAAGCCTGAGAAGGTTTGAAGCTTCTTCTTTCTCCATCTCAAGCCTGAGAAGGTTTGAAATATCTTCTTCTTGGCTCCATCTCAAGCCTGAGAAGGTTTGAAGCTTCTTCTTGTCTCCATCTCAAGCCTGAGAAGGTTTGAAATGTCTTCTTCTTGTCTCCATCTCAAGCCTGAGAAGGTTTGAAGCTTCTTCTTGTCTCCATCTCAAGCCTGAGAAGGTTTGAAGATGCTTCTTGACTCCATCCAAGTTGAGACAAACAAAAATAAATCAGAAAAAAAAAAGAGAAATCAGGAAATTTTGTTCTTCCCTCTGACATCTGAAGGGACCTTGTGACCTCGTGTCGCAAGACGAAGGTTGCGGCAACCTCCGGGTGGGAGAGAACTCCGAGGGAGGAGCCTGTTTGGAGCCTCCGAGGAGGCTGGAGACCTTCTGGAGATGGTCCAGATGGACCCGAAATCACGGGAAACCCCTTGAGGAGAAGAATCACCCGAAAGGAGCCTCCGGGAAGCCTCTTCTTGGGGTTGGAGCTGCCGGAAGGTTGTGAGTCAGAGGCAGGAAACTCGACTCGGTTTCCTCTTCTTCTCTCAGAGCTTCTCGGGGAGGAGGAGGAGGAGGAGGATGAGGAGGAGGATCTGGCTGCTGCTGTTGGGCTGCTTGGCAGGTGGGTTTGTGGGTTTTGGGGTCGCTCTGAGGAGTCACCACCCAGAGAGGCCACCTTGAGGTCCTCTGGGGTCATCTCCGGAGGAGAAACGAGTCGGAGCAGCAGGTGAAAGGGAAATTTGGGAGTTCCTGGAGGATCCTCCAAGCTTGGAAGCTTCTTCTGAAGCATCTCAGCCCCTTTCCTGCTGCCCCACAGGTGCCGGGAGGGCGGAGCCGGAGACCTGCAGCTCTCCAGGTGAGTCCAAGGTGGGTGCGAAAGACCTTCCAGAACCTTCCAGGTCCTCTTAGGAGTCACAGCTCCAGGTCCCGAAGCTCCGAGCTGGAAGTTGATGCTTCTCCTCAAGGTTTGGAGGCATCAGGGGAAGTTCTGAGGGAGGATGAAGGTGGAAGGAGCTGAAATTCCATCAAGGAGGGGGAGACGGAGACGTGAAACGTGGTTGAGGAACCAGGTTCTTCAACCTCTTAATGCTTTTAATTTCCTGTTTCCACTAACGAGGTTGATGCTGAGGTAGATGAGAACCAATTGGAAACATTAAATGATGGAGAACCAGGTCCTTCCGCCTTTTGTTCCTCCTTTAATTTCCATTAACGAGGTTGATGCTGAGGTTGGAGAGATGAGAACCAATTGAAATCATTAAGTGATGGAGAACCAGGTTCTTCAACCTCTTCTTCCTCCTTTAATTTCCATTAATGAGGTTGATGTTACAATAGGAGAGATGAGAACCAATTGGACTCATTAAATGATTGAGAACCAAGTCCTTCAACCCCTTCTTCCTCCTTTAATTTCCACTAACGAGGTCAACGCTGAGGATGAAGAGCTGAGGACCTACCACTCACCCCCCAACCTCATCAGCCCCATAACGATGTCTCATTTCTTCCATTAACGAGGTTAATGCTGAGATAGATGAGAACCAACTGGAATCATTAAGTGATGGAGAACCAGGTTCTTCAACCTCTTCTTCCTCCTTTAATTTCCATTAATGAGGTGGATGCTGAGGTAGACGAGAACCATTTTGAATCATTAGATGATTGAGAACCAAGTTCTTCAACCTCTTCTTCCTCCTTTAATATCACTCAACGAGGTTAATGCTACAATAGGAGAGATGAGAACCAATTGGACTCATTAAATGATTTAGAACCAAGTCCTTCAACCCCTTCTTCCTCCTTTAATTTCCACTAACGAGGTCAACGCTGAGGTTGAAGAGCTGAGGACCCACCACTCGCCCCCCAACCCCCTCAGCCCCATAACGACCTCTCATTTCTTCCATTAACGAGGTTAATGTTGAGGTTGGAGAGATGAGAACCAATGGGAATCATTAAATGACGGAGAACCAGGTCCTTCAACCTCTTCTTCCTCCTTTAATGTCACTTAATGAGGTTGATGCTGAGGATGAAGAGCTGAGGATCCACCCCCCCAGCCTCATCAACCCCATAACGACGTCTGGTTTCTTCTCCTCCAGGTTTCTTCTCCCCTCCAGCTCTTCTCCTCAACGTCTCCTCCGCTGGGGACGGAGGCTCCGTCGTCCTCGCTCGCTGCTTCATCTTCTCTCGCTTTCCCGTCAGCCACGTCTTCTTCTGCCGGGACGGGAGGCAGGTGGCCGAGCGGGAGGTGGCCGGTGGCCACTTCAGCGCCGCGGTGGCCCTGCGGCTCTCGGAACCAGGGGGTGGAGCCTATTCCTGCGGCTACCGGCGCCGCAGCCGCCTGGGACACCTCCTGGCCTCCAGGCTCAGCCTCCCCTGGAGCCTCCGGAGGGAAGGTGAGTGGAGGAGAAGGTCACCCGGAGGCCCTTGAGGAGCTCTGGGAGGTGGTTGGGTTGGATTCCCAAAGGAGCTCGAGGTCGTCGAAGGGTTAAGGTGGTTGGGGCTTGACCAGTTCACTGGTTAACCCCAAGTCCTTGCAGCACCAGCACCTCTGGGTCTTGACCAGTTAGACCAGTTCACTGGGGAGATGGTTCCAGTTAACCTCAGCTCCTTGTAGCACCAAGACATTTGGGTCTTGACCAGTTAGACCAGTTCACTGGGGAGAGGGTTCCAGTTAACCTCAGCTCCTTGTAGCACCAAGACATTTGGGTCTTGACCATTTAGACCAGTTCACTGGGGAGATGGTTCCAGTTAACCTCAGCTCCTTGTAGCACCAGCACCTTTGGGTCTTGACCAGTAAGACCAGTTCACTGGAGAAATGGCTGTGGTCAACCTCCAAGAATGTTGGGTCTTGACCAGTAAGACCAGTTCACTGGTTAACCCCAAGTCCTTGTAGCACCAGCACCTCTGGGTCTTGACCAGTAAGACCAGTTCACTGGAGAGATGGTTCCAGTTAACCTCAGCTCCTTGTAGCACCAGCACCTTTGGGTCTTGACCAGTAAGACCAGTTCACTGGAGAAATGGCTGTGGTCAACCTCCAAGAATGTTGGGTCTTGACCAGTAAGACCAGTTCACTGGAGAGATGGCTGTGGTTAACCCCCAAGAAAGTTGGTTCTTGACCAGTAAGACCAGTTCACTGGTTAACCTCAGCTCCTTGCAGCACCAGCACCTCTGGGTCTTGACCAGTAAGACCAGTTCACTGGAGAGATGGTTGTGGTTAACCTCAGCTCCTTGCAGCACCAAGACAAGTGGTTCTTGACCAGTTAGACCAGTTCACTGGGGAGATGGTTCCAGTTAACCTCAGCTCCTTGTAGCACCAGCACCTTTGGGTCTTGACCAGTAAGACCAGTTCACTGGAGAAATGGCTGTGGTCAACCTCCAAGAATGTTGGGTCTTGACCAGTAAGACCAGTTCACTGGTTAACCCCAAGTCCTTGTAGCACCAGCACCTCTGGGTCTTGACCAGTAAGACCAGTTCACTGGAGAGATGGCTGTGGTTAACCCCCAAGAAAGTTGGGTCTTGACCAGTAAGACCAGTTCACTGGTTAACCTCAGCTCCTTGCAGCACCAGCACCTCTGGGTCTTGACCAGTAAGACCAGTTCACTGGAGAGATGGTTGTGGTTAACCTCAGCTCCTTGCAGCACCAAGACAAGTGGTTCTTGACCAGTTAGACCAGTTCACTGGTTAACCCCACCTCCTTGCAGCACCAGCAGCTCTGGGTCTTGACCAGTAAGACCAGTTCACTGGTTAACTGCAAGTCCTTGTAGCACCAGCAGCTCTGGGTCCTCACCAGTAAGACCAGTTCAGTGGGGGCATAGTTCTGGTTAACCCCCAAGGATGTTTGGTCTTGACCAGTAAGACCAGTTCACTGGTTAACCGCAAGTCCTTGTAGCACCAGCACCTCTGGATCTCAACCAGTAAGACCAGTTCAGTGGGAAGATGGTCTTGGTTAACCTCAGCTCCTTGTAGCACCAAGACCTCTGGATCTCAACCAGTAAGACCAGTTCAGTGGGGATATGGTTGTGGTTAACCTGAGCTCCTTGCAGCACCTGCACCTCTGGGTCTTGACCAGTAAGACCAGTTCACTGGAGAGATGGCTGTGGTTAACCTCCAAGAATGTTGGTTCTTGACCAGTAAGACCAGTTCACTGGTTAACCCCAAGTCCTTGTAGCACCAGCACCTCTGGGTCTTGACCAGTAAGACCAGTTCACTGGGGAGTTGGCTGTGGTTAACCTTAGCTCCTTGCAGCACCAGCACCTCTGGGTCTTGACCAGTTAGACCAGTTCACTGGGGAAATGGTTCCCATTAACCTCAGCTCCTTGCAGTGTGAACACATCTGGGTCTTGACCAGTAAGACCAGTTCACTGGTTAACCCCAGCTCCTTGCAGCACCAGCACCTCTGGGTCTCGACCAGTAAGACCAGTTCAGTGGAGAGATGGTTCCAGTTAACCTCAGCTCCTTGTAGCACCAAGACAACTGGTTCTTGACCAGTAAGACCAGTTCAGTGGTTAACCCCAAGTCCTTTTAGCACCAAGACCTCTGGGTCCTCATCAGTAAGACCAGTTCAGTGGGGAGGTGGTTCCAGTTAACCCCAAGTCCTTTTAGCACCAAGACCTCTGGGTCCTCATCAGTAAGACCAGTTCAGTGGGGAGGTGGTTCCAGTTAACCCCAATTCCTTGTAGCACCAGCACCTCCAGGTCTTGACCAGTAAGACCAGTTCACTGGAGAGATGGCTGTGGTTAACCCCCAAGAAAGTTGGTTCTTGACCAGTAAGACCAGTTCACTGGGGAGATAGTCCTGGTTAACCCCCAAGAAAGTTGGTTCTTGACCAGTAAGACCAGTTCACTGGTTAACCCCAAGTCCTTGTAGCACCAGCACATCTGGGTCTTGACCAGTAAGACCAGTTCACTGAGGAGATGGTTGTGGTTAACCTCAGCTCCTTGCAGCACCAGCACCTCTGGGTCTCGACCAGTAAGACCAGTTCACAGGAGAGAGAAGGTCGGTTTGGGGTGACCCGTTCTCCACCATTTCTCCACTTCTCCAGGTGGGAACGATGCCCTGAGGAACATCACGGGTCCCACCAGCCCCGAGCCCTCGGCTGAAGGTAACTGTCCCTGGGTTGAGGGGTTGATCCTCTCCTGAGATCTGGAGATTCCTGGGTTGATCCTCTCCCGAGATCTGGAGGTTCTTGGCTTGATCCTGTCCCGAGATCTGGAGGTTCTTGGGTTGATCCTGTCCCGAGATCTGGAGGTTCTTGGGTTGATCCTCTCCTGAGATCTGGAGGTTCTTGTGATGATCCTCTCCTGAGATCTGGAGATTCCTGGGTTGATCCTGTCCCGAGATCTGGAGGTTCTCGGGTTGATCCTGTCCCGAGATCTGGAGGTTCTTGGCTTGATCCTGTCCCGAGATCTGGAGGTTCTTGGGTTGATCCTGTCCCGAGATCTGGAGGTTCTTGGGTCGATCCTCTCCTGAGATCTGGAGGTTCTTGTGATGATCCTCTCCTGAGATCTGGAGATTCCTGGGTTGATCCTGTCCCGAGATCTGGAGGTTCTTGGGTTGATCCTGTCCCGAGATCTGGAGGTTCTTGGCTTGATCCTGTCCCGAGATCTGGAGGTTCTCAGGTTGATCCTGTCCCGAGATCTGGAGGTTCTTGGGTTGATCCTCTCCTGAGATCTGGAGGTTCTTGGGTTGATCCTCTCCTGAGATCTGGAGATTCCTGGGTTGATCCTGTCCCGAGATCTGGAGGTTCTCGGGTTGATCCTCTCCCAAGATCTTGAGATTCCTCCTCACCACCTGCTCTCCCCCTCCCAGGTCTGGGTGTCTCCCTTGGCTTGGCCATCGCCTTCTTCTCCCTCCTGGCTCTGGCTCTGGGCCTCGAGCTCCTGCTGGAGATCGGTGAGAGAACCTCCAGCCCCATCGAGTGGTGGAACTTTAGATCGGGAACTCACTGAAATCCAGATTCGGAGACGCTAGGTGGACCTTGAGGCCATCTGAGGAGGCTTTGGGGGCACCTGAGGAGGCTTTGGGGGCACCTGAGGAGGGTTTAGGGGCATCTGAGGAGGCTTTGGGGGCATCTGAGGAGGCTTTGGGGGCATCTGAAGAGGGTTTAGGGGCATCTGAAGAGGGTTTAGGGGCATCTGAGGAGGCTTTGGGGGCACCTGAGGAAGGTTTAGGGGCATCTGAGGAAGGTTTAGGGGCATCTGAGGAGGCTTTAGGGGCACCTGAGGAGGCTTTGGGGGCATCTGAGGAGGCTTTGGGGGCACCTGAGGAGGCTTTGGGGCACCTGAGGAGGCTTTGGGGGCATCTGAGGAGGGTTTGGGGGCATCTGAGGAGGGTTTGGGGGCATCTGAGGAGGCTTTGGGGGCACCTGAGGAGGCTTTGGGGCACCTGAGGAGCTTTAGGGGAACCTGAGGAGGCTTTGGGGCACCTGAGGAGGCTTTGGGGGCATCTGAGGAGGGTTTGGGGGCACCTGAGGAGGCTTTGGGAGCATCTGAGGATGGTTTGGGGGCATCTGAGGAGGCTTTGGGGGCATCTCAGGAGGCTTTGGGGGCATCTCAGGAGGGTTTAGGGGCATCTGAGGAGGGTTTAGGGGCATCTCAGGAGGGTTTAGGGGCATCTCAGGAGGCTTTGGGGCATCTGAGGAGGGTTTGGGGGCATCTCAGGAAGCTTTGGGGCATCTGCGGAGGCTTTGACCCTCATCTTCCTCACAGGGAAGCGAGTCCAGGTGGCTAAGGTGAAGCTCTTCATGGCCAGGTAGGAGCTCTCAAGGTTCCTCGAGGAGGAGGAGACCTCCAGGACCTCTCTCGGTTGGAATCTTGGAGGTCGGAGAAGACCTCTCAGCCCCTCAGGTCCGACCAAAGCCTCCGTGGCTACTAAATCATGTCCCAACTTGCCACCTCCAGGTGGGGTTTGGGTCCCAGCAGAGGTGGTGGCTTCAGCACCAGCCTCGAGGAGCCTCCTCCAAGGGCTTGAGAAGCGTTTTTCGTGAATGAACATCAGGAGGAAATAAACGTTTGTGCGAAGAATCTTCTCAAATTTCCCCTCAGGCTCCTCAAATCCACCAATTTCATCCCAAATCTCCTCCCCCATGACCCCAAAATGCACTTTTGGCCTCAAATTTCCGCACAAAGTCTGCAAAAAGCTCAGTTTTTACCCCAAATCCCTGAGGAAGGGGGGAGGGGGCGTGGCTAAGGGGCTGGAGAGGGCGTGGCTAAGGCCCATAGTAGAGTAAGGGAGCTCGAGGGGGCGTGGCTAAGTGCCCCAGGAGGCCATGGGGCTCAAGGGGGCGTGGCTAAGAGGCTCTGGGGGCGTGGCTAAGCCCCCTAGGAGATTAAGGAACTCGAGGGGGCGTGGCTAAGGGTCCCAGGAGACGAAAGGGCTCGAGGGGGCGTGGCTAAAGGGCTCTGGGGGCGTGGCCAAGCCCCTAGGAGACTGAGGGGCTCGAGGGGGCGTGGCTAAGGGCCCCTAGGAGAGTAAGGGGCGTGGTTTTGAGGCTCGGGGGGCGTGGCTAAAGGGCTTAGGGGATGGCTTAGCCGGAGGGGCGTGGTCACGTGGGGCGTGGGGGCGGGGCTTGCGGAGGGGGTAGAAGATGGCAGCGCTGAGCGGAGACCTGGGGCTGGAGAGGGGTGAGGAGGGGAGGGGGGAGATTTGGGGGGTGCAGGGAAGGGGGGGGTTGGATGGGGGAGGGGGGAGATGGGGGGAGATGGGGGGAGGGGATGGGGGTGCGAGGTGGGGGGGCTGGGAAAGTGGGGGGAAGGGGTTAAATGGGGTGGGGGGGTGGAAATGGGGAGGCGCTATGGGGCACTGTAGGTCCCTAGGGGGCGCTGTGGGTTCCTATGAGGGGCTCTATGGGTTGCTATGGGCTCTATGGGTTCCTAGGGGGGGGCTGTGGGTTGCTATGGACTCTATGGGTTGCTATGGGTCACTGGGGGTCCCTGTGGTGTCCCTATGGGTCTCTATGGGTTCCTATGGGGTCCCTATGGGTCTCTCTGGGGTCCCTATGGTCTCTATGGGTTCTCTATGTGTTCTCTATGGGATCTCTATGGGTTGCTATGGGTCACTGTGGGTTGCTATGGGGTTCCTATGGGTCCCTATGGGGTCTCCATGGGGTCCCTATCAGTCTCTATGTGACCCTAAAGGGTCTCTATGGGTCGCTGTAGGTAACTGTGGGTCCCTATGGGTCTCTATGGGGTCTCTGTGGGGTCTCTGTGGGTTTCCTATGGGTCTTTATGGGTCTCTAGGGGTTGCTATGGGTCTCTAGGGGTCCCTGTGGGGCGCTGTGGGTCACTATGGGGTTTCTATGGGTCGCTGTAGGTCGCTGTGGTTTGCTATGTCTGTATGGGTCTCTATGGTCTCTCTGGGGTCCCTGTGGGTCTCTATGGGCTGTATGGGTCGCCGTGGGTTGCTATGGGCTCTATGGGGTCCCTATGGGGTCCCTATGGGTCACTATGGGCATCTATGGGCTCTATGGGGTCTCTATGATGTCTCTATAAGGTCTATGGGTCCCTATGTGTTCCTATGTGTCCCTATGGGGTCTCTGTGATCTCTATGGGTCCCTATGGGGTCCCTATGCGTCTCTGTGGGGTCTCTATGGGGTCTCTATGGTCCCTATGGGGTCTCTATGGGTCTCTGTGGGTCTCTATGGGTCCCTATGTGCCTCTATGGGTCTCTCTGGGTCTTTATGGGGTTTCTATGGGTCCCAATGGGTCTCTATGGGTCTCTGTGGGTCCCTATGTGTCCCTATGGGGTCTCTATGGGTCTCTATGGGTGTCTATGTGTCTCTGTGGTTCCCTATGTGTCCCTATGTGTTCCTATGGGTCCCTATAGGATCCTATGGGGTCTCTATGCTGTCTCTGTGGGTCTCTGTGGGCTCTATGTGGTCTCTGTGTGTCTCTATGGGTCCCTATGGGCTCTATGGGTCTCTATGTGTCTCTATGGGGTCTAAGGGTCCCTATGTGTTCCTATGGGTCCCTATAGGACCCTATGGGGTCTCTATGTGTCCCTATGGGCTCTATGTGTCCCTATGGGCTCTATATGGTCTCTATGGATCTCTGTGTGTCTCTATGGGTCCCTATGGGCTCTATGTGTCTCTATGGAGTCCCTATGCGTCCCTATGGGCTCTATGGGTCGCTATGGGCTCTATGGGTCCCTATGCGTCCGTATGGGCTATATGGCTCCCTATGGGCTCTATGGGTCTCTATAGGTCTGTGTGTGCCCCACAGATGTGGGTCGGGCCCTGGAGCTGCTGGAGCGGCTGCAGCGAAGCGGCGAGTTCCCTCCCCAGAAGCTGCAGTCGCTGCAGCGAGTCCTGCAGAGCAAGTTCTGCTGCGCCATCCGCGAGGTCCGACCAGTGCACACCAGTACAAACCAGTAACCCCCAGTGACCCCCACTTACCCCACAGCGCCCCTCCAGTGCCCCCACAGTGACTCCCAGTATCTCCCTGGTGCCCCCTGCTAATCCCCCAGTATCCCCCAGTATCCCCCAGTATCCCCCAGTGTCCCCTAGTATCCCTCCCAGTCCCCCCAGTATAAACCAGTGCTCCCAGTAACCCCCAGTTACCCTCCAGTGCCCCCCAGTATTGACCTAGCCCCCCAATATAAACCAATGCTCCCAGTAACCCCCAGTATCCTCCCAGTATTCCCCCAGTGCCCCCCAGTATCCCCCAGTATCCCCCAGTATCCCCCAGTGCCCCCCAGTATAAACCAGTGTCCCCCAGTATAAACCAGTGCTCCCAGTAACCCCCAGTTACCCTCCAGTGCCCCCCAGTATCGACCTAGCCCCCCAATATAAACCAATGCTCCTAGTAACCCCCAGTATCCTCCCAGTATTCCCCCAGTGCCCCCCAGTATCCCCCAGTGCCCCCCAGTATCCCCCAGTGCCCCCCAGTATAAACCAGTGTCCCCCCAGTATCCCCCAGTAGCCACCCAATGTACCCCAGTATCCCTCCCAGTCCCCCCAGTATAAACCAATGCTCCCAGTGCTCCCCAGTGTCTCCCTAGTGCCCCCCAGTATAAACCAGTGCTCCCCAGTATCCCCCAGCATCTCCCAGTGTCCCCTCCAGTATCCCCCAGTATCCTCCAGTGTCCCCTAGTATCCCGCCCAGTCCCCACAGTGCCCCCCAGTATCCTCCAGTAGCCACTCAGTGTCCCCCAGTGCCTCTCAGTATCCACCCAGCATCTCCCAGAGCCCCCCCAGTCTCCCTAGTGTCTCCCCAGTATCCCCAGTATCCCCCCAGTGTTCCCCAGTAACCCCCAGTGCCTCCCGGTAGCTCCCCAGCATCTCCCAGTAGCCACCCAGGACCCTCCAGTATCCCCCTAGTGCACCCCAGTATCCTCCCAGTATCCCTCCCAATCCCTCTAGTATCCCCCTAGTGCCCCCCAGTAACCCCCGCAGTGGCCCCCAGTATCCCTCCCAGTCCCCCCAGTATAAACCAGTGTCTCCCAGTAGCCGCCACTAACCCCACAGTGCCCCTCAGTATTGCCCAGTCCCCCCCTCAGTGCCCCCCAGTGCCTCCCAGTATCCCTCCCGGTCCCTCTATTCTCCCCCTAGTTGCCCTTCAATATAAACCAGTGTCCCCCAGTATCCCCCCAGTGCCCCCCAGTGCCCCCCAGTGCCCCCCAGTATCCCCCTAGTGCCCCCCAGTATCCACCCAGTACCTCCCAGTACCCCCCAGTATCCCCCTCGTATGCACCCAGTATCCCCCAGTAACCCCCAGTGCCTCCCAGCATCCCCCCAGTGCCCCCCAGTATCCACCCAGTGCCTCCCAGTACCCCCCAGTATCCCCCTCGTATGCACCCAGTACCCCCCAGTAACCCCCAGTGCCTCCCAGTATCCCCCCAGTGCCCGCCAGTATCCCTCCCAGTCCCTCTACTATCCCCTCACTGCCCCCCAGTATAAACCAGTGCCCCCCCAGTTCACCCCAGTTCCCCAGGTGTACGAGCAGCTCTACGACACTCTGGCCATCGCTGGGTCCCCCGAGATCCGCGCTCACGCCACAGCCAAGGTACCTGCACCCCAAAACCCTGAATCCCAAAACCCCTGAACCCCGAAACCCTGAACCCCAAAACCTCCTGAACCCCAAAACCTTGAACCCCGAAACCCTCAACCCCGAAACCTTGAACCTCAAACTCCCTGAACCCTGAAACGCTGAACCCCAAAACCTCCTGAACCTCAACCCCCCCTGAACCCCAAAACCTTGAACCCTGAAACCCTGAACCCCGAAACCCTGAACCTCAAACTCCCTGAACCCTGAAACTCTGAACCCCAAAACCTCCTGAACCTCAACCCCCCTGAACCCCAAAACCTTGAACCCGGAAACCCTGAACCCCGAAACCCTGAACCCCGAAACCCTGAACCTCAAACTCCCTGAACCCTGAAACGCTGAACCCCAAAACCTCCTGAACCTCAACCCCCCCTGAACCCCAAAACCTTGAACCTTGAAACCCTGAACCCCGAAACCCTGAACCTCAAACTTCCTGAACCCTGAACCCCCAAACCCCCTGAACCCCGAAACCCCCAAACCCTTCCTGGTCCCCTGTACTCCAAAACCTTCCGTGTACCCCAATCCCCCCACCCCTCCTGTACCCCCAAACCCTCCTGTCCCCCCAAACCCTGTTGTCCCCCCATGTTCCCCCATGTCCCACATTCCCCCATTTCCCCATAACCCCCCATACACCCCCAAGTCTCTATGTCCCCCCAGACCCCCCCAAGTCCTTAGGTCACACCGTGTCCCCAAGTCCCCATAACCCCCCTTGTCCCCCCAAGTCCCCATAACCCCCCAAGTCCCTGTGTACCCCCGTGTCCCATAACCTTCCATGTCCCCCCATGTCCCCACATCCCCCCCTGTCCCCAAGTCCCCCCTAACCCCCCATCTCCCCATGTCCCCGATGTCCCCAAACCCCCCAAGACCCTATGTCCCCCATCTCCCCCTAACCCCCTATCACCCCCATGTCCCCCCTAACCCTCCAAGTCCCTGTGTCCCCACCATGTCCCTCAAGTCCCCCCATGTCCCCATAACCCCTCATCCTCCCATCTCCCCATGTCCCCACATCCCCCCACACCCCAAGACCCTATGTCCCCCCACATCCCCCCATGTCCCCACATCCCCCCATATTCCCCTATGTCCCCACATGTCCCCATAACCGCCATGTCCCCCCCTAAACCCCCCCAGCCCTGATGTCCCCATAACCCCCCATGTCCCCCATGTCCCCATGTCCCCATATCCCCCCATGTCCCCATGTCCCCATATCCCCCCATGTCCCCCATATGTCCCTCCATGTCCCCATAACCCTCCATGACCCACAAGTCCCCCCACACCCCCAAGTCCCCCCATCTCCCCATGTCTCCCCATGTCCCCATAATCCCTATGTCCCCATAACCCCCCAAGTCCCTTATGTCCCATGTCCCCCCATGTCCTCCTATGTCTCTCCATGTCCCCACATCCCCCCATGTCCCCCCATCTCCCCATAACCCCCTGAGTCCCTACGTCCCCCCACATCCCCCATGTCCCCCCATGTCCCCCCCTAAACCCCCCCAGCCCCGATGTCCCCATAACCCCCCAAGTCCCTTATGTCCCCATATCCCCCATGTCCTCCTATGTCCCTCCATGTCCCCACATCCCCGCCGCCTCTCCATGTCCCCATGTCCCCCAAGTCCCCATAACCCCCATGTCCCCATAACCCCCCACATCCCCACAAGTCCCCATGTCCCCAATGTCCCCATAAGCCCCAAGACCCTATGTTCCCCCATCTCCCCATAACCCCCATCACCCCCATGTCCCCCCCTAAACCCCCCCAGCCCCAATGTCCCCATAATCCCCCAAGTCCCTTATGTCCCCATATCCCCCCATGTCCCTCAAGTCCCCCCCATGTCCTCATATCCCCCATCTCCCCATAAACCCCCATGTCCCCACATCCCCCCCATATCCCCACATGTCCACATATCCCTCCACATCCCCCCACATCCCTCCATGTCCCCCCCATGTCCCTCGAGTCCCCCCATGTCTCCATATCCCCCATCTCCCCGTAATCCCCCATCCCCCCATATCCCCCCACATCCCCCCACATTCCCCCAAGTCCCCATGTCCCCCCATAACCCTCCCAAACCCCAATGTCCCCATAACCCCCCAGTCCTTATGTCCCCCCCATGTCCCTCAAGTCCCCCTATATCCCCATCTCCCCATAACCCCCCATGTTCCCCCATCTCCCCATAACCCCCCGAGTCCCTATGTCCCCCCACATCCCCCCATGTCCCCCCATGTCTCCATATACCCCATCTCCCCATAACCTCCCATGTCCCTACATCCCCCGATGTCCACCCATGTCCCACATCCCCCCACGTCCCCCCATGTCCCCATAACCCCCCACGTCCCCCAAGTCCCCATATCCCCCCATGTCCCCATAACCCCCTACACACCCCATGTTCCCATAACCCCCATGTCCCCCCCAACCCTCCCCAGCCCCAATGTCCCTATAACCCCCCAAGTCCCTTACGTCCCCCCCATGTCTCCATATCCCCCATTTCCCCATAACCCCCATATCCCCCCATGTCCCCATAACCCCCCATGTCCCACATCCCCCCACGTCCCCCCATGTCCCCATAACTTCCATGTCCCCCCCAACCCCCCCAGCCCCAATGTCCTCATAACCCTCCAAGTCCTTATGTCCCCCCATGTCCCCCCATCTCCCCATAACACCCCAACTCCCTATGTCCCCCCACATCCCCCCATGTCCCCATAATCCCCCACGTCCCCACATATCCCTCATCCCCCCATCTCCCCATGTTCCCCATGTCCCTCATCACCCCCCATCTCCCCATAACTCCCCATGTCCCCCGAAGTCCCCATAACCCCCACGTCCCCCCCCTAACCCTCCCCAGCCCCAATGTCCCCATAACCCCCCAAGTCCTTATGTCTCCCCATGTCCCTCAAGTCCCCCCGTGTCTCCATATCCCCATCTCCCCATAACCCCCCATGTCCACATGTCCCCACATCCCCCCATGTCCCCCCAACTCCCCATGTCCCCCCCATGTCCCCACACACCCCTATGTCCCCACATCCCCCATGTCCCTCATCCCCCCAAGTCCCCATATCCCCCCAAGTCCCCACATCCCCCCTGACCCCCCTGTCCCCCCCAGGCCACGGTGGCCGCCTTCGCCGCCAGCGAGGGCCACGCTCACCCGCGGGTGGTGGAGCTCCCCAAGACCGAGGAAGGCCTGGGCTTCAACATCATGGGGGGCAAGGAGCAGAACTCCCCCATCTACATCTCCCGCGTCATCCCGGGGGGGGTGGCCGACCGCCACGGGGGCCTCAAGCGGGGGGACCAGCTCCTCAGCGTCAACGGCGTCGTGAGTTTTTTTTGGGGGGGGGGATTTGAGGGGGGGGCTACGGTGGCATTTGGGGGGTTACGGTGGCATTTGGGGGGACTTAAGCTGGAGCATATGGAGTTTAAGGGGGAGGGTTTCGGATTTAAAGGGGAGAATTTGGGGTTTGGGGGGGTCTGGAGGGGGCTGCAGTGGGATTTGAGGGTTCAGGGGTGGGATTTAGGGGTTCAGGGCTGGGTCTGGGGGCTCAGAGCAGGTTTTGGGGTTCAGGGAAGCGCAGGCTCTGTCTCCAGAGCTGCTTGAGCTGAGCTGGAGCTTTGGCTGCAGGTGTGAGGGTTGGGGTTGGATTTGGGGGGTTCAGGGTTGGATTTTTGGGGGTCAGGTCGAGTTTTGCGGCTTCAGGTCAAGTTTTGGGGCTCCCTCCCAGGTTTTTGTGTGTTTAGGGCTGGATTTGAGGGTTCAGAGCAGGTTTTGGGGTTCAGGGAAGCTCAGGCTCTGTCTCCAGGGCTACTTGAGCTGAGCTGGAGCTTTGGCTGCAGGTGTGAGGGTTGGGGTTGGATTTGGGGGGTTCAGGGTTGGATTTTGGGGCTCAGGTTTAATTTTGGGGCTTCAGGTTTAGACTTTGGGGTTTCAGGGCTGGGGTTTGGAGGTTCAGGGCTGGATTTGGGGGTTCAGAGCAGGTTTTGGGGTTCAGGGAAGCTCAGGCTCTGTCTCCAGAGCTGCTTGAGCTTCACTGGAGCTTTGACTGCAGGTGTGAGGGTTGGGGTTAGATTTGGGGGGTTCAGGGTCAGATTTTGAGGCTTCAGGTCAAGTTTTGGGGCTCCCTCCTGGGTTTTTGGGTGTTCAGGGCTAGATTTGAGGGTTCAGAGCCGGTTTTGGGGTTCAGGGAAGCACAGGTTCTGTCTCCAGAGCTGCTTGAGCTGAGCTGGAGCTTTGGCTGCGAGTGTGAGGGTTGGGGTTGGATTTGGGGGGTTCAGGGTCAGATTTTGGGGCTCAGGTTTAATTTTGGGGCTTCAGGTTTAGACTTTGGGGTTTCAGGGCTGGGGTTTGGAGGTTCAGGGCTAGATTTGAGGGTTCAGAGCAGGTTTTGGGGTTCAGGGAAGCACAGGCTCTGTCTCCAGAGCTGCTTGAGCTTCACTGGAGCTTTGACTGCAGGTGTGAGGGTTGGGGTTAGATTTGGGGGGTTCAGGGTCAGATTTTGAGGCTTCAGGTCAAGTTTTGGGGCTCCCTCCTGGGTTTTTGGGTGTTCAGGGCTAGATTTGAGGGTTCAGAGCCGGTTTTGGGGTTCAGGGAAGCTCAGGCTCTGTCTCCAGGGCTACTTGAGCTTCACTGGAGCTTTGGCTGCAGGTGTGAGGGTTGGGGTTGGATTTTGGGGGTTCAGGGTTGGATTTTTGGGGCTCAGGTTTAATTCTGGGGGTTCAAGTTTAGACTTTGGGGTTTCAGGGCTGGGGTTTGGAGGTTCAGGGCTGGATTTGAGGGTTCAGAGCCGGTTTTGGGGTTCAGGGAAGCACAGGTTCTGTCTCCAGAGCTGCTTGAGCTGAGCTGGAGCTTTGGCTGCGAGTGTGAGGTTTGGGGTTGGATTTGGGGGGTTCAGGGTTGGATTTTGGGACTCAGGTTTGATTTTAGGGTTCAGGTTTAGACTTTGGGGTTTCAGGGCTGGGGTTTGGAGGTTCAGGGCTGGATTTGGGGGTTCAGAGCAGGTTTTGGGGTTCAGGGAAGCTCAGGCTCTGTCTCCAGAGCTGCTTGAGCTTCACTGGAGCTTTGACTGCAGGTGTGAGGGTTGGGGTTGGATTTGGGGGGTTCAGGGTCAGATTTTGAGGCTTCAGGTCAAGTTTTGGGGCTCCCTCCTGGGTTTTTGGGTGTTCAGGGCTAGATTTGAGGGTTCAGAGCCGGTTTTGGGGTTCAGGGAAGCTCAGGCTCTGTCTCCAGGGCTACTTGAGCTGAGCTGGAGCTTTGGCTGCAGGTGTGAGGGTTGGGGTTGGATTTTGGGGGTTCAGGGTTGGATTTTTGGGGCTCAGGTTTAATTCTGGGGGTTCAAATTTAGACTTTGGGGTGTCAGGGCTGGGATTTGGGGGTTTCAGGGCTGGGTTTGGGGGTTCAGAGCAGGTTTTGGGGTGCAGGGAAGCGCAGGCTCTGTCTCCGGAGCTGCTTGAGCTGCACTGGAGCTTTGGCTGAGAATCTGACGTTTGGGGTTGGATTTTGGGGCTTCAAGGTCAGATTTTGGGGCTCAGGTTTGATTTTGGGGCTTCAGGTTTAGACTGTGGGGTTTCTGGGCTGGGTTTGGGGGTTCAGAGCAGGTTTTGGGGGTTCAGAGCAGGTTTTGGGGTGCAGGGAAGCGCAGGCTCTGTCTCCAGAGCTGCTTGAGCTTCACTGGAGCTTTGGCTGCAGGTGTGAGGGTTGGGGTTGGATTTTGGGGGTTCAGGGTTGGATTTTGGGGCCTCAGATTCAATGTGGGGGTTTCAGGGCTGGGTTTGGGGGTTCAGGGCTGGGGCTTGGGGGTTCAGAGCCGGTTTTGGGGTTCAGGGAAGCTCAGGCTCTGTCTCCAGAGCTGCTTGAGCTGCACTGGAGCTTTGGCTGCGGGTGTGAGGGTTGGGGTCAGATCTTGGGGTTTCAGGGTCGGACTTTATGGGTTCACCTCTGCTTTTGGGGTCCCCCCCCCCCCGGGGGGCTTTTGGGGTGCGCAGAGCGTGGAGGGGGAGCAGCACGAGCGAGCGGTGGAGCTGCTGAAGGCGGCTCAGGGCTCGGTGAAGCTGGTGGTTCGGTACACCCCGCGAGTGCTGGAGGAGATGGAGGCCAGATTCGAGAAGCTGCGCAGCGCTCGCCGCCGCCAGCACAGCAGCTACTCGTGAGCAGCCCCAAAAAAACCACCCCCGAACCCCGAAACCCCGAACCCCCAAAGCCCAAAAACCTAAACCCCCAAACCCTGAAGCCCAAAAGCTACTGGACCCTAAAAGCCACTGGAGCCCAAAAAAACCTGCACCTTGAAAATCTGGCGCCTTAAAAATTTAGCACAATGAAAATCCTGCACCTTGAAGCTTGGACCCCAAAACCCTGAATCCCCCCAAACCCCTGAACCCCCAAACCCTGAAATCCTGAGCCCTGAACCCCCAAAAAGCTGAATCCAAAAAAAAAACTGAAGCCCAAAAACCGCTGGACCCCAAAAGCCCTGGACCCCGAAAATCACTGGACCCTGAGACCTCTGGACCTTGAAAACCTGAACCTGAAACACTGAACCCCAAAAAACCTGAACCCCAAACCCCAAGACCCTGAAAGCCTGAATCCCAAAACCCTGAACCCCCAAAAGCCCTGAAGCCCAAAAACCACTGGACCCCAAACCCCTGAATACTGAAAACCCTGAACCCCCAAACCCTCGACCTCAAAACCACTGGACCCCGAAACCTGAACCCCCAAAAACCTGAACCCCGAAAACCACTGGACCCCAAAGCCCTGGACCCCAAAACCTGAACCCTGAAACCCTGAACCCTGAAACTCCTGCACCCCAAAAACCACTGGACCCTCAAAGCTCTGAACCTCGAAACCCTGAAACCTGAACCCCAAAAACCTGAGTCCCCAAAAAAACTGAAGCCCAAAAGCCACTGGAGCCCCAAAGCCCTGGACCCCGAAAATCCTGCACCTCGAAAACTTGGCACCAGGAAAATCCTGCACCTTGAAGCTCGGACCCCAAAACCCTGAACACCGAAAACCCCTGAACCCCAAACCCCCAAACCCTGAAATCCTGAACCCCGAAACCCTGAACCCCCAAAAACCTTAACCCCCAAGCCCATTGGACCCCAAACCCCTGGAACCCAAACCCCCTGGACCCTGAACCCCCAAACCCCGAATCCTGAACCCCTGAACCCCAAACCCCTTTAACTCCCGAACCCCGAAAATCCTCAACTGCAAAATCTACTGGACCCTGAAACCCTGAACCCCAAACCCTGAACCCTGAAACCCCCCAAAACCCCCAAACCCCACTGGAACCCCAAAACCTGCACCTCATATATCCTGAACCCTAAAAAGCCTGAACCCCAAAACCCCTGAGCCCCCAAACTTACTCCCCGACCCTCTGAACCCCAAAGCCCTGCACCCCAAAACCCACTGGAACCCCAAATGCCTACCCCCCCCCCAAATCCCTGGAACCTGAAACCCCAAAGCCTGAACCCCAAAACCTGAAAACTCCTGGACCCCAAAACCTTGAACCCTGAATCCCCAAAACCACTGGACCCCAAAAACCTGAACCCTAAAGCTCAGAACCCTGAACCCCCCAAAACCCCAAACCCCAAAACTTCCTGGACCTCAAACCCCAGAACCCTGAAAGCTGAACCCCCAAATCCCAAAGCTCCCTGGACCCCAAACCCCACTGGACCCCAAAATCCCTTCACCTCAAAGCCCCCTGGACCACAAAACCCTGAACCCCAAAACCCTGAACCCCCGAAATCCTGGACCCCAGAACCCTGAAAGCTGAACCGCAAAACCCCAAAGCCCCCAAACCCTTGGACCCCTGAACCCCAAAACCGCTCTGCCCCCAAAATCCTGGACCCTGAACCCCAAAAACTCTGGACCCGAAAAATCCCTGGACCCCAACCTACCCCCCCCACCCCCCTGAACCCCCTTTTTTTTCTCCCCCCAGGTCGCTGGAATCGAGGGGTTAACCCCCCCACCCCGATCCCCTCTGGACGCTCCTCGGGGTCCCCCCAACCTGACCCCCTTCCCCCCCCCCCCCCGCCAGGGGCACCCCCAGACCCCTTTGCCCCCCCCCGGGGGGTATTTTTGGGGTGCCCTCCCCCCAAACCTTGTACAGTATTTATTGTCCCCTATTTAAAGCACGTCACGCGTGTTCAGGCGTGTGCTCATGTGTCTCCATGGCAACCGGGGAGGGGAGGGTGGGGAGGGGTTTCCGGGGAGTCCTGGGAAGGCCCTAAAGGGGCTCTGGAGGCTTCTAGAAGGTTCCAGGGGGTCCTGGGAAGGCCCTAAAGGGGCTCCAGAGGCTTCTAGAAGGTTCCAGGGGGTCCTAGAAAGGCTCTAAAGGGGCTCCAGAGGCTTCTAGAAGGTCCTGGGAAGGCCCTAAAGGGGCTCCAGAGGCTTCTAGAAGGTTCCAGGGGGTCCTGGGAAGGCCCTAAAGGGGCTTTGGAGGCTTCTAGAAGGTTCCAGGGGGTCCTAGAAAGGCTCTAAAGGGGCTCCAGAGGCTTCTAGAAGGTCCTGGGAAGGCCCTAAAGGGGCTTTGGAGGCTTCTAGAAGGTTCCAGGGGGTCCTAGAAAGGCTCTAAAGGGGCTCCAGAGGCTTCTAGAAGGTTCCAGGGGGTCCTGGGAAGGCCCTAAAGGGGCTTCGGAGGCTTCTAGAAGGTTCCAGGGGGTCCTAGAACACACACGGATGGAGGGGGGGGGGGGGGGATCCCGTCTCCATGGCAACGCACGTGGATGGCCGGTTGGTCGCCATGACAAACAGGGACCCGTCTCCATAGCAACACACACAGGGAGATGGAGGGGCTTGGCGGGGGGGGGGGGGGGGAGGCGACTCCGTCTCCATGGCAAACACTGGAGGGGGGTGAGGGGGAGCGTCCTCCATGGCAACACACGTGGATGGAGGAGTTGGGGATGGGGGGGGATCCGGTCCTCCATGGCAACGTGTGTGGAGAAGGTGGTGCTGTCTCCCATGGCAAAACGCTCAGGGATGGAAGGGGGGGGGGAGAGAGAGAGAGAGAGAGAGAGAGAGAGGACATCCTGTCTCCATGGCAACCAGTGTGGAGAAGGTGGTCCTGTCTCCATGGCAACGCACAGGGATGGATGAGGTGGTGCTGTCTCCATGGCAACGCATAAGGATGAATTGAGGGGGGGGGGGAATGACCCTGTCTCCATGGCAAAACGCTCAGGGATGGGAGGGGGATCCTGTCTCCATGGCAAACACATAAGGATGAAGGAGGGGGCCCTGTCCTCCATGGCAACGCTCAGGGATGGGGTGTGTGTGGAGGGGGGAGATTCCCATCTCCATGGCAAACGCCGCTGGAGCCCGTGGACCTGTCCTCCATAGCAACCCACCCAGGATGCTCGGGCCGTGTCGCCATGGCAAAACGCGCCCTCCCCCCTCCCACCCCCCCCAAAAAGTGATGACGTCACCTCTCTCTGGCCCCTCCCCTTCCCCAAGGGGGCGGGGACCTCCTCCTCCCCCCCCCCCTCCCCAGCTCGGTTTCGGGTCCCCATTGGCTGCTGCTCTTAAAGGGACCCCCCCCCCTCCTCCCCTTTTTTTTTTTTCTTAATTATTTTTAGGGGGTGGGGGGGGGTCCTCTCGAGCGCTCGGGGGGGGGGGGCGAACGGTGGCCACGGGGCTCGCCAAGGCCTCCAACGGGTCCTGGGGGTGGTGGGTAACCCCCTCCCCCACCCCCCCCCGCACCCCAAAAATCCATCGATAAAACCCCCCCCAGCCCCCCCCCCCCCCCCCCGGGGCCACCTCCCTTCGAACGGAGCAGCCGCAGCGACGCTACAACCAGGTAGGAGCCTGACCCCTCCCCCCCCCCCCCCTCAGCATCCCCAGTATCCCCAGTGACTCCCCCAGTAGCCCCAGTCCCCTCCCCAGTATCCCCAGTGCCTCCCCCATCCCACCCCATTACAACCCAGCACCCCCCCACATCCCATCCCAGTGCCCCCCCCCAGGCCTCCTCCAGCATCCCCACTATCCCCAGTGCACCCCCCCCCATCCCTTGGACACCCCCACCAGCATCCCCAGTATCCCCAGTCCCTCCCCAGTAGCCTCAGTGCGCCCCCCCCCCAGTAACTCCAGTCCCTCCCCAGTATCCCCAGGGCCCTCCCCCATCCCATCCCATTACAACCCATCCCACCTCCCAATCTGCCCCCCCCACCCCAGGGCCCCCCCCAGCATCCCCAGTATCCCCAGTCCCTCCCCAGTAGCCTCAGTGCGCCCCCCCAGTAACTCCAGTCCCCTCCCCAGTATCCCCAGGGCCTCCCCCATCCCATCCATTACATCCCACCTCCCAATCTGCCCCCCCCAACCCCTGCCCCTCCCCCGCCAGCATCCCCAGTATCCCCAGTGCCTCCTCCAGTAGCCTCAGTGCCCCCCCACCCAGTCCCTCCCCAGTATCCCTCCCATCCCCACCCCATTACAACCCAGCACCTCCCACAAACCCATCCCAGTGACCCCCCCCAGGCCCCCCCCGGCATCCCCAGTATCCCCAAGTCCCTCCCCAGTGTCCCCAACCAGTGTCCCCCAGTGCTCCCCCCAGTAT
>JAUMJK010001447.1:0-53553 GCA_033558105.1 Coccyzus lansbergi | reverse complement strand
CCCCCTGAACCCCCAAATTTCCCCCCCCCAGGGCGGCCCTGGACTGAAGGGCAACGAGGGCCCCGCGGGACCCCCAGGACCAGCGGTGAGTGACAACTCCCAGTGCTCCCAGTAACCCCCAGTGCCCCCCATTCCCCTCCCAGTGCTCCTTGTGCCCCCCCCATTGCGATCCCCGTTCTCCCAGTACCCCCCCTATCCCCATCCCAGTGTCCTCCCATTTCAATCCCAGTGCTCCCAGTATCCCCCTATCCCCATCCCAGTTCTCCCAGTGCCCCCCCCCCCCCCAATCCTGATCCCAGGGTTCCCAGTATCCCCTAATCTGCATCTCAGTTCCCCCAGTGCCCTCCCATTTCAATCTCAGTGCTCCCAGTATCCCCCTATCCCCATCCCAGTTCTCCCAGTGCCCCCCCCCCCCATCCTGATCCCAGGGCTCCCAGTATCCCCCTATCCCCATCCCAGTTCTCCCAGTGCCCCCTCATCCCACTCCCAGTGCTCCCAGTGACCCACCCCCCATCCTGATCCCAGTGCTCCCAGTGACTGCCCAATCTGCATCCCAGTGCTCCCAGTGGCCCCCATCCTGATCCCAGTGCTCCCAGTGTTCCCCAACCTGCATACCAGTGCTGCTAGTGCCCCCCGAGCCTGATCCCAGTAGGCCCCAGTGCCCCCTCATTCCCCTCCCAGTGCCCCCCATCCTGATCCCAGTGCTCCCAGTATCGCCCTATCCCCATCCCAGTGCTCCCAGTGCCTCCCATCTGCATCCCAGAGCTCCCAGTATCCCCTAATCTGCATCCCAGTTCACCCAGTCCCCCCCCCATTTCAATCCCAGCGCTCCCCCATCGTGATCCCAGTTCTCCCAGTGTTCCCCATCCTGATCCCAGTGCTCCCAGTGTTCCCCAATCTGCATCCCAGTGCCCCCCCCATCCTGATCCCAGTGCTCCCAGTGCCCCCTCATCCCATTCCCAGTGCTCCCAGTTCCCCCAGTCTGCATCCCAGGGCTCCCAGTGCCTCCCCATCCTGACCCCAGTGCTCCCAGTGTTCCCCAATCTGCATCCCAGTGCTCCCAGTGACCCCCTCCTCCTGATCCCAATGCCCCCAGTGCCCCTCATCCCATTCCCAGTGTCCCCCAATCTGCATCCCAGTGCTCCCAGTGCCCCCTCATCCTGATCCCAATGCTCCCAGTATCCCCCATCCTGATCCCAGTGCTCCCAGTGACCTCCCCCTGTCCCCAACCCAGGGCTCCCCTGGCGAGCGAGGTGGCCCTGGGCTCGGTGGCCCCGTTGGGCCCCCAGGACGACCGGGACCCCAAGGGCCACCAGGACCCGCGGGGGAGAAGGGAGTTCCCGTGAGTTGGGGATGGGGGGGGCTCACCTGGGGACTCACCTGGGGAGAGGGGGAGACACCTGGGGACATGGTGATGGGGTCTTACCTGGGGACATCGCGATGGGGACTCACCTGGGGAGATGGGGACACACCTGGGGATGAGGTGATGGGGACTCACCTGGGGAGATGGGGACACACCTGGGGATGAGGTGATGGGGTCACACCTGGGGAGATGGGGACACACCTGGGGATGTCGTGATGGGGTCACACCTGAGGAGACGATGTCTCACTCAGGGAGAAGGGGTCTCACCCGGGGACATGTTGATGGGGTCCCACCTGGGGAGATGGGGACTCACCTGGAGAGATGGGGACACACCTGGGGACATAGTGATGGGGATTCACCTGGTGAGGTGGGGACTCACCTGAGGAGATAGGGACTCACCTGAGGAGATAGGGACTCACCTGTAGAGATGGGGACACACCTGGGGACATAGTGATGGGGACTCACCTGAGGACATTGTGATGGGGACTCACCTGGGGAGAGGGAGGGGCACCTGGGGAGGGGGGGACTCACCTGGGGACATTGTGATGGGGACTCACCTGAGGACATCATGATGGAGACTCACCTGGGGAGAGGGGGACACACCTGGGGAGAGGGGGACTCACCTGAAGAGATGGGGACACACCTGGAGAGATGGGGACACACCTGAGGACATCACGATGGGGACTCACCTGGGGAGATGGGGACTCACCTGGGGAGATGGGGACACACCTGGAGAGATGGGGACTCATCTGGGGACATCACGATGGGGACTCACCTGGGGAGATGGGGACTCACCTGAAGACATCGTGACGGGGACTCACCTGAGGACATCATGATGGGGTCACACCTGAGGATATGGGGTTCCACCTGGGGAGATGAGATCCCACTTGGGGACATCACGATGGGGACTCACCTGAGGGCATCATGATGGAGACTCACCCGGGGAGATGGGAACCCACCTGGGGATGTCGTGATGGGGACTCACCTGGGGAGTGGGGGACACATCTGGGGATGTCGTGATGGGGTCCCACCTGGGGAGATGGGGACTCACCTGGGGAGATGGGTTCCCACCTGGGGACATTGTGATGGGGACTCACCTGAGGACATCACGATGGGGTCACACCTGAGGAGAGGGGGGTCACACCTGAGGACACAGTGATGGGGACACACCTAGGGAGAGGTGGGGGGACCTGGGGAGATGGGGACACACCTGGGGACATCACGATGGGGACTCACCTGGGGAGATGGGGACACACCTGGGGAGATAGGGACCCACCTGGGGACATCGTGATGGGGACTCACCTGAGGACATCATGATCGGGACTCACCTGGGGAGAGGGGAACCCACCTGGGGATGTCGTGATGGAGACTCACCTGGGGAGATGAGGTCCCACCTGGGGACATCGTGATGGGGACTCACCTGAGGACATCATGATGGGGACTCACCTGGGGAGAGGGCGACACATCTCAGGGGATGGGGTCCCACCTGGGGAGATGGGGACCCACCTCGGGATGTCGTGATGGCGACTCACCTGGGAAGATGAGGCCCCACCTGGGGACATCGTGATGGGGACTCCCTTGGGGAGATGAGGACACACCTGGGGACATGTTGATGGGATCCCACCTGGGGACATGACTTCCCACCTGGGGCCATGGGGTCCCACCTATCCCCTGACCCTGTTTCCCCCCCTCCAGGGCGAGAAGGGTCCCGGGGGTCCCGCCGGCCGCGACGGCCTCCAGGGTCCAGTGGGGCTACCGGGTCCGGCAGGTCCTCCTGGTGGCCCTGGCGAGGACGGTGACAAGGTGAGGTGTCCCCCATCCCACACCTGCTGTCCCCATGTCCCCCCAACCCTGGGGCTGAACCCCCCGACTGTCCCCCCAGGGCGAGGTGGGAGAACCTGGCCAGAAGGGGACCAAAGGCAACAAGGGCGAACACGTGAGTGTCCCCTCCCCGTGTCCCCTCCCCGTGTCCCCTCCCACCACGAGGGTCTCCGGCGTCCACCTCGCTGACCCTTCCCCCCCCTCTCAACCAGGGTCCTCCTGGACCTCCGGGACCCATCGGGTCGGTCGGACAACCCGGAGCTGCGGTGAGTGACCCTGGGGGGACACATGAGGGTGGGACCGGGATGGTGGGACCATGATGGGACCATGAGGTTGAGATGTGGTGGGAACCATGACGATGGGACCGTGATGATGGGATCGTGACGATGGGACCATGAGGTTGAGATGTGGTGGGAACCATGAAGATGGGACCATGATGATGGGACCATGATGGGATCATGATGATGGGACCATGAGGTTGAGATGTGGTGGGAACCATGACGATGGGACCGTGATGATGGGATCGTGACGATGGGACCATGAGGTTGAGATGTGGTGGGAACCATGAAGATGGGACCATGATGATGGGACCATGATGGGATCATGATGATGGGACCATGAGGTTGAGATGTGGTGGGAACCATGAAGATGGGACCATGATGATGGGACCATGATGGGATCATGATGATGGGACCATGATGGGACCATGAAGTTGAGATGTGGTGGGAAACATGATGATGGATCCATGATGATGGGACCATGATGGGATCGTGACGATGGGACCATGAGGTTGAGATGTGGTGGGAACCATGATGATGGGACTGTGATGATGGGATGTGGTGGAACCGTGATACTGGGACCATGATGGGACCAGGACTCAGGATCATGACACTGGGACCATTATGGGACCAGGACTTGGGGCCGTGATGGGACCATGAGGCTGAGATGTGGTAGGACCAAAGGGTTGGGACCATGATTATGGGACCAGGACTTGGGACCAAGATGGGACCAGGACTTGGGACCATGATGGGACCATGAGGTTGAGATGTGGTGGGAACCATGATGATGGATCCATGATGATGGGACCAGGACTTGGGTCCATGACACTGGGACCATGAGGTTGAGATGTGGTAGGAACCATGATGATGGGACCATGATGATGGGACCATGATGATGATGGGACCGTGATGATGATGGGACCGTGATGGGATCATGATGTTGGGATGTGGTGGAACCATGATACTGGGACCAGGAATTGGGACCATGATGGGACCATGAAGCTGAGATGTGGTGGGACCAAAGGGTTGGGACCATGATACTGGGACCATGATGGGACCATGAGGTTGAGATGTGGTGGGAACCATGATGATGGGACCATGATGATGGGATCGTGATGGGACCAGGACTTGGGGCTGTGATGAGACCATGAGGTTGAGCTGTGGTGGGACCAAAGGGTTGGGACCATGATACTGGGACCATGATGGGACCAGGACTTGGGACCGTGACACTGGGACCATGAGGTTGAGATGTGGTGGGAACCATGATGATGGGACCGTGATGTTGGGATGTGGTGGGACCATGAGGTTGAGATGTGGTGGGACCATGATACTGGGACCGGGAATTGGGACCATGATGAGACCATGAAGCTGAGATGTGGTGGGACCAAAGGGTTGGGACCACGATACTGGGACCATGATGGGACCAGGACTTGGGTGGGTGACACTGGGACCACGTTGAGGGGACGACGGAGTTGGAAACGTGACTTTGGACCATCGTGTTGAGATGCGATGGAGCCATGAGGTTGGGAAGGGGCTGATGGGTGTTTGTCCCCAGGGGGTGGACGGAGCTCCGGGGGCTCGAGGGCCCCAGGGCAGCTTTGGAGCCAAAGGGGACGAGGGGACACGCGGCTTCAACGGGGCCCCTGGACCCATCGGCCTGCAGGTCAGCCCTGCCCCACGGCGACGACCCACAGCCGCCCCACACTGACCTGCAACTGCCCCATGGTGACCCACACCTGCCCCATGGTGACCCACCCTGACCCACGGCCACCTAAACCTGCCCCACACCTGCCCCGTGGTGACCTACACTGCCCCATGGTGACCCACCCTGACCCATGATGTCCCACCCTGACCCACGGCCACCTACACCTGCCCCACACCTGCCCCGTGGTGACCCACTCTGACCCACGGCCACCCCACACTGACCCACACCTGCCCCACGAGCACCCCATCCTGACCCACAGTGACCCACAGCCACCCATGTGTCCCCTTCTGCCCCACATATCCCCCGGCCCCACATCTGCCCCACATCCCCTCTTCTGTCCCACATCCCTCCTTCTGCCCCACATCCCCTCTTCGGCCCCACATCCCCCTCAGCCCCACAGCTGCCCCACATCCCCCCAAGCCCCACATGCCCCCTTCTTCCCCACATCCCCCCCTGCCCCACACTCCCCCTGCCCCACAACTCCCTGCCCCACAGCTGCCCCGCAGCTCCCCTTCTGTCCCCACATGTCCCCTTCTGCCCCACACCTGCCCCACATCTGCCCCACATCCCTCTGTCCCCCCCCACAGGGTTTGCCGGGCCCGGCGGGCGAGAAGGGCGAGACGGGTGACGTTGGCCCCATGGTGAGCGTGTGTCCCCCCCACATCCTGCCCCACGGCGCCGGAGCTGCCCCACATCGACCTCACCCTCCTCTTCCGCCCCACAGGGACCCCCCGGGCCCCCCGGACCCCGCGGACCTGCCGGAGCCTCTGGAGCTGATGTGAGCGACCCCCAAATCCCGTTTATATGGGGCCAGGAGTGACTCCGGATCCCGTTTCCCTGTTTATATGGGATGAGGAGTGACTCCTGTTCCCCTTGATCCCACAGGGACCTCAAGGACCTCCCGGAGGTGTTGGGAATCTGGGACCTCCTGGAGAGAAGGTGAAGTCCTACATACTGGGATTTGCTCCGAATCCATCGGGATTCACTCCATATCCATTGGGATTCACTCCCCATCCATTGGGATTCATTGGGATTTACTTCTCATGATTGGGATTGACTCCTTATCCATTTGGATTCACTCCCTGATATTGGGATTCACTCCTCATTCATTGGGATTCACTCCCCATCATTGGGATTCATTGGGATTCACTCCCTGACATTGGGATTCACTTCCCATCATTGGGATTCGCTCCACACCCATTTGGATTCACTGAGATTCACTCTGAATCCATCAGGATTCACTCCCTGATATTGGGATTCACTCTCCATCCACTTAGATTCACTCTGAATCCATTGGGATTCACTCTGTGTCCATTGGGATTCACTCTGAATCCATTGGGATTCACTCCCCATCCATTGGGATTCATTGGTATTCACTTCCCATGATTGGGATTGACTCCTTATCCATTTGGATTCACTTCCCATCATTGGGATTCACTTCCCATCATTGGGATTCACTCCCCATCCATTTGGATTCACTCTGAATCCATTGGGATTCACTCCCCATCCATTGGGATTCACTCTCCATCCACTGGGATTCACTCTCCATCATTTGGATTCACTCCAATCCATTGGGATTTACTCTCTGTCCATTGGGACTCGCTCTCCATAATTGAGACTCACTCTGAATCCATTTGGATTCAATCCCTGACATCGGGATTCACTCTGAATCCATTGGGATTCACTCTGAATCCATCTGGATTCACTCTCCATCCATTTGGATTCACTCCTCATTCATTAGGATTCACTCCCCATCCATTCAGATTCATTGGTATTCACTTCCCATGATTGGGATTGACTCCTTATCCATTTGGATTCACTTCCCATCATTGGGATTCACTTCCCATCATTGGGATTCACTCCCCATCCATTTGGATTCACTCTGAATCCATTGGGATTCACTCCCCATCCATTGGGATTCACTCTCCATCCACTGGGATTCACTCTCCATCATTTGGATTCACTCCAATCCATTGGGATTTACTCTCTGTCCATTGGGACTCGCTCTCCATAATTGAGACTCACTCTGAATCCATTTGGATTCAATCCCTGACATCGGGATTCACTCTGAATCCACTGGGATTCACTCCTCATTCATTAGGATTCACTTCCCATCACTGGGATTCATTGGGACTCACTCCCCATCATTGGGATTTGCTCCCTATCCATTGGGATTCACTCCCCATCCATTTGGATTCATTGGGATTCACTCCCCATCCATTTGGATTCATTCTGAATCCATTAGGATTCACTCTCCCTCCATCAGGATTCACTCTCCATCCACTTGTATTCACTCCCCACCCATCGGGATTCACTCTGAATCCATTGGGATTCACTTGACCTCTTTCCGCAAACCTTTCAGGGCGATCCCGGCGAATCCGGAGCTCCGGGAATCCAAGGGGAGCCTGGAGTGAAGGTGAGTGGGGTCACCTCCTCCCCCCAACCCCAATTCCCACATCCGTCTCCCCCGGATCCAATGACGCTGATCCCACCAAACTCCGCAGGGACCACGAGGAGAACGAGGGGAGAAGGGAGAGGCCGGAGCGGCCGGAGAAGCTGGACCTCCCGGAGGGAAAGGACCTCCCGGAGACGATGGACCCAAAGGGAACCCTGTGAGTGGAGAAGGAGGAGTCACTCCGAGAAATTTCGGGATTCGGGGGAAAAGGAGAAGGAGGATTCGCTCCAGGAAAATTTGAGATTTGGGGAAAAGGGAGAAGGAGGATTCGCTCCAGGAAGATTTGGGGAAAAGGGAGAAGGAGGATTCACTCCAGGAAGATTTGGGATTTGGGGAAAAGGGAGGAGGAGGATTCACTCCAGGAAGATTTGGGATTTGGAGAAAAGGGAGGAGGAGGATTCGCTCCAGGAAGATTTGGGGAAAAGGGAGAAGGAGGATTCGCTCCAGGAAGATTTGGGATTTGGAGAAAAGGGAGAAGGAGGATTCACTCCAGGAATATTTGGGATTCAGGGAAAAGGGAGGAGGAGGATTCGCTCCAGGAAGATTTGGGATTCGGAGAAAAGGGAGAAGGAGCATTCACTCCAGGAAGATTTGGGGAAAAGGGAGAAGAAGGATTCGCTCCAGGAAGATTTGGGGAAAAGGGAGAAGAAGGATTCGCTCCAGGAAATTTTGGGATTCAGGGAAAAGGGAGGAAGAGGATTCGCTCCAGGAAGATTTGGGGAAAAGGGAGAAGGAGGATTCACTCCAGGAAGATTTGGGATTCGGAGTAAAGGGAGAAGGAGCATTCACTCCAGGAAGATTTGGGGAAAAGGGAGAAGAAGGATTTGCTCCAGGAATATTTGGGATTCAGGGAAAAGGAAGAACGAGGATTCACTCCAGGAATATTTGGGATTCAGGGAAAAGGGAGGAGGAGGATTCGCTCCAGGAAGATTTGGGGAAAAGGGAGAAGGAGGATTCGCTCCAGGAAGATTTGGAGAAAAGGGAGAAGGAGGATTCACTCCAGAAATATTTGGGATAATTTGGGGTCTCTTTGGGGTCCCCTCCAGCTACCAACTCTTTTTCTCAGGGTCCTGTTGGCTTTCCGGGTGATCCGGGTCCTCCGGGCGAGATGGGTCCGAAGGTGAGTGTCTCTTTCTGGCCTCTCCGAGCTTCTCCCATCGTTGGATCTCGGAGAAGAGGGATTTGGGGGTTTCCTCCTGCTGATCCTGATTTTTTTCCCTTCCCAACAGGGCCAGGACGGAGCCAAAGGGGAACGTGGGGAGGACGGAGAACCCGGAGAGCCGGTGAGTGTCCCTTTCCGGAAAAATCCTCCCTTCTTGGTCACGATTTCTCCACCAGGAGCTTCAGAACTGGATCCACCTCATGTCTTGGATCTGGTCTGTGAGGTCTTGGGTTGTTCCCGACCCTCTCGATGCTTCTTGTGTGGATTCAGGATCCTCCTTCTTGTCTTCTCCATCCTTTTTTTTCCCTTTTCCTGACTCCGAACTCCTCTTCCACCTCCTGACTCTGAACTCCTCTCCTCCCACAGGGTTCTCCGGGTCCGACAGGGGAGAACGGACCTCCTGGTCCCCTTGGGAAGAGGGTGAGTGATGGATGATTCCGGAAGAGCTGGGAAGCGTCTCCTTCTTCCCACCTGGATGTGTCTCATGTCCATGTTCCTCTTCATCTCCCTCGTCCTCTTCTCCGCAGGGTCCGGCCGGTTCTCCGGGTCCCGAGGGACGTCAAGGGGAGAAGGGAGCGAAGGTGAGGAGCTCCGTGACCTCTCCGAGGGTTCCAAGATCCATAGGGAGATGGTTCCAAGATCCATAGGGAGATGGTTCCAAGATCCATAGGGAGATGGTTCCAACCTTCATAGGGAGATGGTTCCAAGATCCATAGGGAGATGGTTCCAGGATCCATAGGGAGATGGTTCCAAGCTCTGTGTGGAGATGGTTCCAAGCTCTGAAGTGGAGATGGTTCCAAGATCCATAGGGAGATGATTCCAAGCTCTGAGGGAAAATGGTTCCAAGATCCATAGGGAGATGGTTCCAAGCTCCAAAGGGAGATGGTTCCAAGATCCATAGGGAGATGGTTCCAAGCTCTGAGGGAAAATGGTTCCAAGATCTATAGGGAGATGGTTCCAAGCTCCAAAGGGAGATGGTTCCCGGATCCATAGGGAGATGGTTCCAAGCTCTGAAGGGAGGTGGTTCCAAGATCCATGTGGAGATGGTTCCAAGATCCAAAGGGAGTTAGTTCCAAGCTCCACAGGGAGATGGTTCCAAGTTCCATGTGGAGATGGTTCCAAGATCCAAAGGGAGATGGTTCCAAGATCCATAGGGAGATGATTCCAAGCTCTGAGGGAAAATGGTTCCAAGATCCATAGGGAGATGGTTCCAACCTTCATAGGGAGATGGTTCCAAGTTCTGAGGGAAGATGGTTCCAAACTCCAAGGGAGATGGTTCCAAGATCCATAGGGAGATGGTTCCAAGATCCATAGGGAGATGATTCCAAGCTCTGAGGGAGATGGTTCCAAGATCCATAGGGAGATGGTTCCAAGATCCATGTGGAGATGGTTCCAAGATCCATAGGGAGATGGTTCCAAGATCCATGTGGAGATGGTTCCAAGATCCAAAGGGAGTTAGTTCCAAGCTCTGAGGGGAGATGGTTCCAACCTTCGTAGGGAGATGGTTCCAAGATCCATAGGGAGATGGTTCCAAGCTCTGAGGGAGATGGTTCCAAGATCCAAAGGGAGTTAATTCCAAGCTCCACAGGGAGATGGTTCCAAGATCCATAGGGAGATGGTTCCAAGATCCATAGGGAGAAGGTTCCAATCTCCATGTGGAGATGGTTCCAAGATCCATAGGGAGATGGTTCCAAGCTCTGAAGGGAGATGGTTCCAATCTCCATGTGGAGATGGTTCCAGTCTCTGTGTGGAAATGGTTCCAATCTCCATGTTGAGATGGTTCCAAGCTCCGAGTGATCCATGAATGTTAGGATCTCACCGGATTCTTCTCTCTCCACAGGGCGAATCAGGTGCTGTGGGAGCTCCTGGCAAGACGGGTCCCGTAGGACCTCAAGGTCTTCCCGGGAAACCAGGTCCTGATGGTCTCCGAGGTCTTCCCGGCTCCGTGGTGAGTCCTGACGGGATATTAGGATCCTGATTCCTTGGATGAAAGCACGGGAAGGACCTCCTGGTGCAGGATGGAGGGGGTTGAGGGCTCCATCCTCATTCCTGTTGGTTCATCCATTGATTCCGGACTCTCCGTGTCTTCTCGTAGGGAGAACAAGGCAAACCCGGCACCACAGGCCAGGCTGGGCCACCAGGACCAGTGGTGAGCTTGCCCTCCTCTTCCTCGCTCTGGGTTTCTTTCTCCATCCATCCATCCATCCATCCCTCCCTCCATCCTGAGAGGAGACCTCATTACTCTCTCCAACTCCCTGAAAGGAGGTTGTGGAGAGGAGGGAGCTGGGCTCTTCTCCCAAGGGACAGGACAAGAGGGAATGGCCTCAAGCTCCACCAGGGGAGGTTTAGGGTGGAGATTAGGAGGAGGTTTTTCACACAGAGGGTCACTGGGCATTGGAATAGGCTGCCCAGGGAGGGGGTTGATTCACCTTCCCTGGAGGTGTTTAAGGGGCGGGTGGATGAGGTCTTGAGGGACATGGGTTAGTGTTTGATAGGAATGGTTGGACTAGAAGATCCGATGGGTCTCTTCCAACCTGGTTGTTCTATGATTCTATGATTCTATGATCCATCCCTCCATCCATCTCCATGGGGTCTCCATCCCTCCCTCCCTCCATCCATCCATCCATGTCCACGGAGTCTCCATCCATCCATCCATCTCCATGGGGCATCCATCCATCCATCCCTCCCTCCCTACATCCATCCCTCCCTCCCTACATCCATCCCTCCCTCCCTACATCCATTCATCCATCCACCTCCATCCATCCATCCATCCATCCATCCCTCCATCCATCTATCTCCATGGGGTCTCCATCCATCCATCCATCCATCCATCCATCCATCCATCCATCCATCCATCTCCATGCGGTCTCCATCCCTCCCTCCCTCCATCCCTCCCTCCATCCATCCATCCCTCCCTCCCTCCCTCCATCCATTCATCCATCCACCTCCATCCATCCATCCACCTCCCTCCCTCCATCCATCCCTCCATCCATCTATCTCCATGGGGTCTCCATCCATCCATCCATCCATCCATCCATCCATCCATCCATCCATCCATCCCTCTATCCATCCATCCATCCATCCCTCCTCCCTCCCTCCCTCCATCCATTCATCCATCCACCTCCATCCATCCATCCATCCCTCCATCCATCCATCTCCATGGGGTCTCCATCCCTCCCTCCCTCCATCCATCCATCCATGTCCACAGAGTCTCCATCCATCCATCCATCCATCCATCCATCCATCCATCCATCCATCCATCCATCTCCATGGGGCATCCATCCATCCATCCATCCATCCATCCCTCCTTCCCTCCCTCCATCCATCCATCCATCTATCTCCATGGGGCCTCCATCCATCCATCCATCCATCCATCCATCCATCCCTCCTTCCCTCCCTCCATCCATCCATCCATCCATCATCCATCTTCCATCCATCCATCCATCTCCATGGGGCATCCATCCATCCATCCATCCATCCATCCCTCCTTCCCTCCCTCCATCCATCCATCCATCTATCTCCATGGGGCCTCCATCCATCCATCCATCCATCCATCCATCCATCCCTCCTTCCCTCCCTCCATCCATCCATCCATCCATCATCCATCTTCCATCCATCCATCCATCCCTCCTCCCTCCCTCCCTCCCTCCCTCCATCCATCCATCCATCCAACCTTTCCGTAGGGTCCTCCCGGTCTTCCCGGCCTCAAAGGCGACACCGGTGCCAAAGGCGAGAAGGTGAGACCCTCCCCCACCCCCTTCCCCCCCCAACCCCAATCCCAACCCCATGATCCTCCGGGATCCTCCCTATGGATCCTCTGTGCTCCCAACGCGAGGCTGAGATCCCCTCGTGTCTCCCCAAGGGCCATCCCGGCCTCATCGGCCTCATCGGACCCACGGGAGAGCAGGGGGAGAAGGGCGAGCGAGGGCTCCCTGGACCCCAGGGCTCTGCTGGGCAGAAAGGAGAGACCGTGAGTGCCGAAAATTGGGATGTGGGGGGATTCGTGGAGGTGGAGACCCTAAAACAGGGACTGGGATGGGATTTGGGGGGATCTGGGAAGGTGGAGACCCTAAAACAGGGACTGGGATGGGATTTGGGGGGATCTGGGAAGGTTGAGACCCTAAAACAGGGACTGGGATGGGATTTGGGGGGATCTGGGAAGGTTGAGACCCTAAAACAGGGACTGGGATGGGATTCGAGGGGATCTGGGAAGGTTGAGACCCTAAAATAGGGACTGGGATGGGATTTGAGGGGATCTGGGAAGGTTGAGACCCTAAAATAGGGACTGGGATGGGATTCGAGGAGATCCATGCAGGTGGAGACCCTAAAACAGGGACTGGGATGGGATTTGGGGGGATCTGGGAAGGTGGAGACCCTAAAAATGGGGAAGAGGATGGGACTTGATGGGATCCATGAAGCTGAGGACCCTAAAACAGGGACTGGGATGGGATTCAAGGGGATCCATGAAGCTGAGGACCTTAAAATAGGGACTGGGATGGGATTTGATAGGATCCGTGAAGCTGAGGACCCTAAAAAGGGGGAAGAGGATGGGATTTGGGAGGATCTGTGAATGTGAAGACCCTAAAATAGGGACTGGGATGGGACTTGACGGGATCCGTGAAGCTGAGGACCCTAAAAATGGGGAAGAGGATGGGATTTGGGGGAATCTGTGACGTGGGAAACCTAGAAGGAGGGAAGAGGATTTGGGATTTGGGAGGATCCGTGAAGGTGGAGACACTAAAACAGGGACTGGGATGGGATTCGAGGGGATCTGGGAAGGTGGAGACCTCAAAATAGGGACTGGGATGGGATTTGATGGGATCCGTGAAGCTGAGGACCCTAAAAATGAGGAAGAGGATGGGATTTGGGGGACTTTGTGATGTGGAAACACCAGAAGGAGGGAAGAGGATGGGATTTGGGAGGATCCATGCGGGTGAAGACCCTAAAAAGTGGGATCAGGGGTAGACTTGTGGGTCTGGAGATGCTCGGAGGTGGGAATGGGGCTTGTTCCAAGGTTTCCTCACTCTGGTTTTTCCTCTCTTCTCATCCCACAGGGAATTCCTGGTGCCACCGGCCCCATCGGCCCCTCCGGCCCTCCCGGCCTCCCCGTGAGTATCCGACTGGCTCCGAGTCCTCCTTCTTCCCCTTTCTTCCCTCTGATCCGTGTCCAAAATCCCTGATTTTCCTCCACAGGGTCCGGCAGGTCCCAAAGGAGCCAAAGGAGCGATGGTGAGCGCCGAACCCCAAACCCCGACGCCACCTCTGGACCTTTTATCCCCCAAAAACCAACATCCGAGAGGTTTTCTTCTCCCTCTAGGGCCAAGCGGGACCCAAAGGAGAACGAGGACCTCCGGGACCTCCCGGGCACCCGGTGAGAGGATCCGGAGGAGGGATGGGGAGGGAGGTGGGAGGTGGGAATAGAACATCCGGAGGGTGAGGGACGTCCAGGGATGGATGAGGAGGGAGATCTTCCATTTCCAAGGCTGAATATGGGACCAGGGAAGAGATGTGGGATGTAGGAACAGCCTCTGCAGAGGGTGAAGGACAACTGGGAATGGATGGGGAGGGAGATCTTCCATCTCCAAGACTGAATGTGGGACCTGGGAAGGGACTTGGGATCCAAGAATAGACCCTCTGGAGGGTCAGGGACATCCAGGGATGGATGAAGAGGGAGATCTTCCATCTCCAAAGGACTTGGGATGCAGGAACAGATGCTCCATAGGGTCAAGGACATCCAGGAATGGATGAGGAGGGAGATCTTCCATCTCCACGAGACTTGGGATGCAGGACCAGCCCTTCCATAGGGTCAAGGACATCCAGGGATGGATGAGGAGGGAGATCTCCCATCTCCAAGACTGAATGTGGGACCTGGGAAGGGACTTGGGATGCAGGACCAGCCTCTCCATAGGGTGAAGGACACCTGGAGATGGATGGAGAGGTAGATCATCCATCTCCAAGGGGCCTGGGATGCAGGACCAGCCCCTCCGGAGGCTGAAGGAGACCAGGTTGAGGCTGCGGAGGGAGGTCCCCAGGCCTGACCGTTCCGTCCCTCCTCAGGGTCCTCCCGGAGAGGTGATCCAGCCGCTGCCCATCCAGCTTCCCAAGAAGAGCAAACGCTCCATCGACGCCAGTCGCCTGGTGCTGGACGAGGAGGATGAAGGCGAATTCGGAGACCGAGCGGCCTCCGACGGCGTCGAGGAGATCTTCGGCTCCCTCAGCTCCCTCAAGCAGGAGATCGAGGGCTTGAGACGACCCATGGGAACGAAGGACAACCCTGCCCGGACCTGCCAGGACCTGCGGCTCAGCCGCCCAGACCTGCCGGATGGTGAGAGGAGCCGGAGATGGGGGAGGAGGAGAAGGTCAAATCCTGCTCTTGGTGCTGATCCCCACCTTCTCGTTCCCCCCACGCAGGAGATTATTGGATCGACCCCAACCAGGGATGTGCCCGAGATGCCTTCCGGGTCTTCTGCAACTTCACGGCCGGAGGAGAGACCTGTGTCTTCCCCACTGAGGACGTCCGGGAGGTGAGTTGGAGGAGGAGGAAGGATCAGGAGAGGGGTCGGGACAGGCTGGAAGGGTCTGGAGAGGGATCTGGATCCATGGATGGAGAGTAGGAGGAGCTAGAGAGGGATCTGGATCCATGGATGGAGAGTAGGAGGAGCTAGAGAGGGACCTGGATCCATGGATGGAGAGTAGGAGGAGCTAGAGAGGGATCTGGATCCATGGATGGAGAGTAGGAGGAGCTAGAGAGGGACCTGGATCCATGGATGGAGAGTAGGAGGAGCTAGAGAGGGATCAGGATCTATGGATTGAGCACAGGGAGGATCTAAGGAGGGTTCAGGATCCATGGATGGAGAGTAGGAGGATCTAGGGAAGGATCTGGATCAATGGATGGAGGGTAGGGAGGATCTAGAGAGGGTTCAGGATCCATGGATGAAGAGCAGGGAGGATCTAGAGAGGGTTCAGACCAGGCTGGATCCATGGATGGAAAGTAGGAGGATCTAGAGAAGGACCAGACCAATCTGTATCCATCAGACTCAATGCTCCTTGAGACTTTCTCCATCCTCAACTCTTCCGTGATCGAAAGGAGGAGCTGCTGAGGCTCCCGGAGCCTCCTCGGCAAGCAGGACGATGGGATTTGTCCTGCTCCGACCTCACTCACGGTGACCTCTCCCCTTCCAGGTGAAGATGTCGTCGTGGGAGGAGGAGAAACCACCACGATGGTTCAGCCAGTTCCAGACGGGCAAGAGGGTGAGGACATGAAGGACTTGAACCTCCTCTTCCAACCTGGATCTGGGCTTGGAACACGCCCCTCATGACCTTCCAGCACATTCCTTGGCTCCCTGTTCCCTCCAGGAGCTCCCAACCCCAGTCTTGGTGCCTTGGCCAAGGTCAACTCAGCTTCCGATGGAGCTCCTGGAGGGGTTTGAGGGTCTCCAGAGGGATCGGAACTGGTTGGATCCATGAGCTGAGAGCAATGGGATGAGGTTCAATTAGACGCTTGGGGCACAACAACCCCGAGAAGATCCAGATGAGGAGAAAAGAGGCTGGAAAAGCATCTCGGGGAGAAGGAGCTGAGGGGGTTGGTTGACCAGGAGGCCTAAGGTGGCCAAGGGCATCTTGGCTTGGAGCAGCCACGGTGTGGCCAGCAGGTCAGGGGAGCTTCTTCTCCCTCTGGGGAGACCCAAACCTTGAATTTTGGATTCAGTTTGGGTCCAAGAAGGATGTTGAGGCTCTAGGGGGAGTCCAGAGAAGAGCAACGAAGCTGGAGAAGGGGCTGGAGAAGAAGCCTGAGGGACCTGGGGGTGTTTCTCCTGGAGAAAAGGAGGCTGAGGGGAGACCTCATTGCTCTTTTCCCGAGAGGAGGTTGTGGAGAGGAAGGAGCTGGGATCTTCTCCTGAGGGGCAGGATGATGGGGAATGGCCTCAAGCTCCACCAGGATGGACATGAGGATGAAATTCTTCATGGAAGGATCGTTGAGAGCTGGAAGAGGGAGAGGGTTGAGTCTCCTTCCCTGGAGGGTGGAGGAGGTGCTGAGGGACATGGGTTAGTGAGTGATGGGAAGGGTTGGACTCCATGATCCGATGAGTCTCTTCCAACCTCATCATCCCAATCATAGGATCATAGAACAACCAGGTTGGACGAGACCCATCGGGTCATCAAGTCCTAGAATCATAGAACAACCTAGAATCATAGAACAACCAGGTTGGACGAGACCCATCAGGTCATCGAGTCCTAGAATCATAGAATCATAGAACAACAAGCAGGTTGGACGAGACCCATCGGGTCATCGAGTCCTAGAATCATAGAACAACCACCAGGTTGGACGAGACCCATCGTGTCATCGAGTCCTAGAATTATAGAACAACCACCAGGTTGGACGAGACCCATCGGGTCATCAATTCCTAGAATTATAGAACAACCACCAGGTTGGACGAGACCCATCGAGTCCTAGAATCATAGAATAACCACCAGGTTGGATGAGACCCATTGGGTCATCGAGTCCTAGAATCATAGAACAACCTAGAATCATAGAACAACCAGGTTGGACGAGACCCATCAGGTCATCGAGTCCTAGAATCATAGAATCATAGAACAACAAGCAGGTTGGACGAGACCCATCAGGTCATAGAGTCCTAGAATTATAGAACAACCACCAGGTTGGACGAGACCCATCGGGTCATCGAGTCCTAGAATCATAGAACAACCTAGAATCATAGAACAATCAGGTTGGACGAGACCCATCAGGTCATCAATTCCTAGAATTATAGAACAACCACCAGGTTGGACGAGACCCATCGGGTCATCGAGTCCTAGAATCATAGAATAACCACCAGGTTGGACGAGACCCATCACGTCATTGAGTCCTAGAATTATAGAACAACCACCAGGTTGGACGAGACCCATCGTGTCATCGAGTCCTAGAATTATAGAACAACCACCAGGTTGGACGAGACCCATTGGGTCATCGAGTCCTAGAATCATAGAACAACCTAGAATCATAGAACAACCAGGTTGGACGAGACCCATTGGGTCATCGAGTCCTAGAATCATAGAACAACCACCAGGTTGGACGAGACCCATCGGGTCATCGAGTCCTAGAATCATAGAACAACCACCAGGTTGGACAAGACCCATCGGGTCATCAATTCCTAGAATTATAGAACAACCACCAGGTTGGACGAGACCCATCAGGTCATCGAGTCCTAGAATCATAGAACAACCTAGAATCATAGAACAACCAGGTTGGACGAGACCCATTGGGTCATCGAGTCCTAGAATCATAGAACAACCACCAGGTTGGACGAGACCCATTGGATCATCAAGTCCAACCCTTCCAATGATTCTTCTCCAGTTCTCCTATGTGGACTCGGAGGGTCGAGCCCTCGGAGTGGTGCAGTTGACCTTCCTGCGGCTCCTCAGCGTCTCCGCTCGCCAGAACTTCACCTACGGCTGCCGGAGCTCGGCCGGAGACCACCACAACCACCACCACCGGCACAACCTGCGCCTCTTGGCAGCCAACGAGGAGGAACTCGGCTACGACACCAGCCCCTACGTCCGAGCCGTGGTTGACAACTGCTTGGTGAGTCCTCAGAGGTCTCCAACCAACCTGGTCGCCTCCCATGATGAGGTGACTCGTCTATTGGGTGAGGGAAAGGCCATGGACTCATCTATTGGATGAGGGAAAGGCCATGGACTCGTCTACTGGATGAGGAACAGGCCATGGATGGAGTTGGAGTTGGGTTGGACTTCAGGGAAGACTTTGATGTGGTTTCTCACAGTGTTTTGCTTCGGAAAGTCTGGGATTGGACATCAAACGCTCTCCTGGGTGGGAAGTTCTCTCCTACATGGGAAGTTCTTTCCCGAGTGGGAAGTTCTCTCCTAGATGGGAAGTTCTCTCCTGGGTGGGAAGTTCTCTCCTGGGTGGGAAGTTTTCACCTGGATGGAAATTCTCTCCTAGGTGGGAAGTTCTCTCCTAGGTGGGAAGTTCTCTCCCGAGTGGGAAGTTCTCTCCTGGATGGAAGTTCTCTCCTGAGTGGGAAGTTCTCTCCTGAGTGGGAAGTTCTTTCCTGGGTGGGAAGTTCTCTCCTGGGTGGGAAGTTCTCTCCTGGATGGAAGTTCTCTCCTGAGTGGGAAGTTCTCTCCTGGGTGGAAGTTTTCTCCTGGGTGGGAAACCTGGTTGGCTCGAGGGCCCCAGAGAGTGATGGGAGATGGAGTGAACTCCACCTAGAGGTGTCCCCAGAGCTCAGTGATGTCTCCATCCTCGCTCATTGTCTTCATCGATGACCTGGATGAAGGCATCAAGGGCTCCCTGAGGAAATTTGGAGATGACACTGAGCTGGGAGGAAGGTGTTGAGCTCCTGGAGGGGTTTGAGGGTCTCCAGAGGGATCGGAACTGGTTGGATCCATGGGCTGAGACCAACGGGATGAGGTTCAACCAGGCACTTGGGGCACAACAACCCTGTGAAGATCCAGATGAGGGGAAAAGTGGCTGGAAAAGTGTCTCGGGGAGAAGGAGCTGAGGGGGCTGGTTGACCAGGAGGCCATGGTGGCCAAGGGCATCTTGGCTTGGAGTAGTCAGGGTGTGGCCAGAAGGACCAGGGAACTGCTTCTCCCTCTGGGGAGACCCAAACCTTGAATTTTGGATTCAGTTTGGGTCCAAGAAGGAGGTTGAGGCTCTGGAGCGAGTCCAGAGAAGAACTGACCCCAACTGACTCCAATCCTGGGGTCAGTTCTTCATGGGGAGAGGGATGGAAGTAGAAGGATCCATGGGGAGAGGGATGGAAGAGGAAGAAGGATCCATGGGGAGAGAGGTGGAAGTAGAAGGATCTATGGGGAGAGAGATGGAAGTAGAAGGATCCATGGGGAGAGGGATGGAAGAGGAAGAAGGATCCATGGGGAGAGAGGTGGAAATAGAAGGATCTATGGGGAGAGAGATGGAAGTAGAAGGATCCATGGGGAGAGGTGGAAGTAGAAGGATCCATGGAAAGAGATGGAAGTAGAAGGATCCATAGGGTGAGAGATGGAAGTAGAAGGATCTATGGGGAGAGAGGTGAAAGTAGAAGGATCCATGGAGAGAGATGGAAGTAGAAGGATCCATGGGGAGAGGTGGAAGTAGAAGGATCCATGGGGAGAGAGGTGGAAGTAGAAGGATCCATTGATCTGGAGGAACTGAGATTGGTGGAAGCACCAAGTCACGAGGAAGGAGGAACCTCTGGAAGGCACCAGGGGTTGAAGAACTGGGACAACTGGGAGAACTGGGAGAATCGGGAGGGAGCCTGGTCCTGCTTGAGGCCCCAGCGGTGGCTCCGGGTGACCTCCTCTCGTCTTCCGATAGGGGCGACAGGGCCGGACGGTGCTGGAGGTGGACACCCCTCGACCGGAGCAGCTGCCGCTGGTGGACGTCCTGGTGTCCAAGGTGGGGAAGGGATTCGAGGTGGGACCTGTTTGCTTCCTCGGGTAGAGGCACCTTCTGTCCCTCCACCTCTTCGTGTCCTCCTTCTGCCTCTCCTCGGAGCGGAGAAGCTGCTGGATCCCACCTCCTCCTCCTCCTCCTCCTCCTTCATCCGTATGTTCCGAGCTCATCAGGCTTCCGAAGGGACCAGGACGTGGAGAGACATCAAGACTTGGTGCTCCAAGGAAACCCTTTGATGATCCAGAGAACTTCTTGTTGATCCAAGGAACCTCTTGATGCTCCAATAAACCCTTTGAAGATCCAGAGAACCTCTTGTTGCTCCATGAAAGAACTTCTTGGTGCTCCAAGGAACCTCTTGGTGCTCCAAGGAACCTCTTGATGCTCCATGAAACCTCTTGATGCTCCAAGGATCCTTTTGGAGTTCTAAGGAACCTCTTGATGCTCCATGAAACCTCTTGATGCTCCAAGGATCCTTTTGGAGTTCTAAGGAACCTCTTGATGCTCCATGAAACCTCTTGATGCTCCAAGGATCCTTTTGGAGTTCTAAGGAACCTCTTGATGCTCCAAGGAACCTCTTGATGCTCCAAGGAACCTCCTGGTGCTCCGAGGAACCTCTTGATGCTCCAAGGAACCTCTTGATGCTCCAAGAAACCTCTTGTTGCTCCAATAAACCCTTTGAAGATCCAGAGAACTTCTTGTTGATCCAAGGAACCTCCTGGTGCTCCAAGAGTCCTTCTGGAGTTCTAAGGAGCCTCTTGGTGCTCCAAGGAACTTCTTGATGCTCCAAAGAACCTCAAGTTGCTCCAAGGAACCTCCTGTTGTTCCAAGAAAACCTTTGATGCTCCAAGAAACCTCTTGATGCTCCAAGAAACCCTTTGAAGATCTAGAGAACTTCTTGTTGATCCAAGGAACCTCCTGGTGCTCCAAGGAAACTCTTGATGCTCCATGAAACCTCTTGATGCTCCAAGGAACCTCCTGATGCTCCAAGGAACCTCCTGATGCTCCAAGGAAGCTCCTGGTGCTCCAAAGAACCTCTTGTTGCTCCAAGGAACCTCTTTATACTCCAAGGAACCTCTTGATGCTCCATGAAACCTCTTGTTGCTCCAAGAAAACCTTTGATGCTCCATGAAAGAACTTCTTGATGCTCCAATGAACCTCTTGATGGTCCAAGGAACCTCCTGTTGCTCCAAGAAAACCTTAGATGCTCCAAGAAAACCCTTGATGCTCTAAGGAACCTCTTGGAACTCCAATAAACTTCTTGATGCTCCAAGAAAACCTTTGATGCTCCATGAAAGAACTTCTTGTTGCTCCAAGGAACCTCTTGTTGCTCCAAGGAAACTCTTGATGCTCCAAGGAACTTCTTGATGCTCCAAGAAAACCTTTGATGCTCCATGAAAGAACTTCTTGTTGCTCCAAGGAAACTCTTGATGCTCCAAGGAACTTCTTGATGCTCCATGAAACCTCTTGTTGCTCCAAGGAACCTCCTGGTGCTCCACGAAGCCTCTTGTTGCTCTAAGAAAACTCTTATTGCTCCAAAGAACTTCTTGATGCTCCAATGAACCTTGTGATGCTCCAAGAAAACTCTTGATGCTCCACGAACCCCTTTGTTGCTCCAAGGAACCTCTAGTCTCCCTCTTCCCACCCGGATCTGCACCACGTGACGCCCTCGCCCTGCTAATTAGGGCCAATTAACGCCTAACGAAGCTTCTCCATCCCCATCAAGATGCTCTTCCATGTCCCATCAACGGATTCTCCTCCGTCCCCTCAAGATGCTCTTCCGAGGGGCTTCCAACCCCTTCCTGCCTGGATCCGAGGGTCGGAGTTTCGTTACTCGGCTAATTAGGGCTAATTAGCTCCTAATGAAGCTTCTCCGTCCCTGTCGAGAGGCTTCTCCTGAGCCCTGGACCTGGTCTGTGGGTCCAACCCCAAAGCCTCCAACAGGCCTGGACGGAGAGAGGAGGAAGAGAGGAGGAAACGAGGAGGAAACGAGGAGGAAATGAGGAGGAAACGAGGAGGAAATGAGGAGGAAGAGAGGAGGTAAGGAGGAGAAAACAAGGAGGAAATGAGGAGAAAACAAGGAGGAAACAAGGAGGAAACAAGGAGGAAACGAGGAGGAAATGAGGAGGAAGAGAGGAGGAAACGAGGAGGAAACAAGGAGGAAACGAGGAGGAAACAAGGAGGAAACGAGGAGGAAGAGAGGAAGAAGAGAGGAGGAAGAGAGGAAGAAATGAAGAAGAAATGAGGAGGAAGAGAGGAAGAAACAAGGAGGAAACAAGGAGGAAGAGAGGAGGAAGGACATTGGTTTATTTTTCTCGCGTTTTGTAAAGTTTTAAATTAATTTTATTATTTAAAAAAAAATAAAAAAGCCAAGAAACGACCATCGGACCCGAACCCCCCGAGGAGGGATTTTTATCTCCCTCCTCCCCCGGATTTTACCTCCGAATAAAAGGGTCAAAAAATGATAAAAAAGGGGAAAAAAAAATATAAAAATAGCAATAAAAATGGGCTCCGGGGGCGGAGCCTGAGGAAGGATTAAAAGTCGTATTTTAATAAAATCACCTGGAATTTTGCTGCTTTTTGGGGTCGATTCTTGGATTTCCTGAGGGGGATTCGGGGATTGGGAGGAGCTTCTCGGGTTGGGGGGATGGGGACAAACTGGGAGGAGGGGAGGAGGGAGGAACTGGGCTCGACTGGGATGAACTGGGCTCAACTGGGCCAAGCTGAGCTGAACTGGGATGAGCTGAGCTCAGCTGGGCCGAGGTAACTAGGCCAAACTGGGCTTGACTGGACCAAACTGGTCCCAACTGGGCCAAGTTGAGCTGAACTGGGATGAGCTGAACTGGGCCAAGGTAACTAGGCCAAACTGGGCTCCACTGGGCCAAACTGGGCCAAGCTGAGCTGAACTGGGATGAGCTGAGCTCAGCTGGGCCATGGTGACTAGGCCAAACTGGGCTCCACTGGGCCAAACTGGGCCTAGCTGAGTTCAACTGGACTGAGCTGAACTGGGCCAAGGTAACTAGGCCAAACTGGGACAAACTGGGCTCAACTGGGCTGAGTTGAGTTGAACTGGGCCTAGCGGAGCTCGACTGGGCCAAGGTAACTAGGTCAAACTGGGCTCGACTGGGCCAAACTGAGCTGAGCGGAGCTGAACTGGGCTGAGCTGAACTGGGCTCAACTGGGCCAAGGTGACTAGGCCAAACTGGGCTCCACTGGGCCAAACTGGGCCAAGCTGAGCTCAACTGGGATGAGCTGAACTGGGTCAAGCCGACCAGGCCAAACTGGGCTTAACTGGGCCAAACTGGGCCTAGCTGAGCTGAACTGGGATGAGCTGAGCTGAACTGGGCCAAGGTGACTAGGCCAAACTGGGACAAACTGGGCTCAACTGGGCTGAGTTGAGCTGAACTGGGATGAGCTGAGCTCAGCTGGGCCAAGGTAACTAGGCCAACTGGGCTCCACTGGGCCAAGCTGAGCTGAACTGGGATGAACTGAACTCAACTGGGCCAAGGTAACTAGGCCAAACTGGCACAAACTGGGCTCAACTGGGCTGAGTTGAGCTGAACTGGGCCGAGCGGAGCTCAGCTGGGCCAAGGTAACTAGGCCAAACTGGGCTCCACTGGGCCAAACTGGGCCTGATCAAGCTAAGCTGAACTGGGCAAAACTGGACTGGGAGGATACTGGGTGGGGGTGGGGGGGGCACTGGATTGAACTGGGGGAAAATGAGGGGAACTGGGGGGCACTGGGAGGGAACTGGAGGGTACTGGGGGCACTGAGGTGAACTGGGAGGAGGAATTGGGGGAACTGGAGTAGAATTAGGGGGATACTGGGGTGGGAAGCACTGGGAGGGACTGGGAGGGCACTGGGGGGAAGTGGAATTCCCCTAATTCTCCCCCAGTACCTTCCCAGTCCCTCCCAGTGCCCTCCAGTTCCCCCCCAGTTCCCTTAATTCCCCCCCAAGTCCCTCCCAGTGCCCCCCTTAGTACCTTCTCAGTCCCTCCCAGTGCCCTCCAGTTCCCCTAATTCCCCCCCAGTTCCCCCAATTCCTTCCACCCAGTCCCTCCCAGTGTCCCCCAGTACCCTCCCAGTGCTCTCTAGTTCCCCTAATTCCACTCCTGTTACCCCAATTCCTCCCCCCCCAGTCCCTCCCAGTGTCCCCCAGTACCTTCCCAGTCCCTCCCAGTGCTCCCCCCAGTAGCCCCTAGTTCCATCCCAGTGCCCCCCAGTTCCCTTAATTCCCCCCCAGGTCCCCCCAGTGCCCCCCAGTATCCCCCCATTACCCTCCAGTCCCACCAAGTATCCCCCTAATTACCCCCCCAGTCCCTCCCAGTGACCCCCCCAGTACCCCCCAGTGACCCCCCCAGTCCTCTCCCAGTTCCCCCCCACCCAGGACTCGGGGATTTCCAGTCACCGTCAGCATTTCGGGGAAACTGGGCGCTCCCTGCCCCCCAGTAACCCCAGTCCCACCAGTCCCCGAGCTGCACTGGGGACGCGTCACCAGTCTCCGGCAGAGTCTGAGCTCACTGGGTTCAACTGGGAACCCTCCCCCAGTCCCAGTTCCTCTCCAGTTCCCACAGTGTCGCCCAAGTCCCTCTCCCAGTTCCATTCCAGTTCCCCCAGTACCACCAGTTCCCCCCTAGTCCCTTCAGTGTCCACCAATTCCCTCCCAGTCCCCCCAGTGTCCCCCAATTCCCTCCCAGTTCACCCCAGTGCCCCCTAATTCCCTCCCAGTTCCCCCCAGTGCCCCCCAGTGCCCCCCAGTTCCTCCCCAGTCCACCCAGTGCACCCCAATTCCCCCCCAGTCCCTCCAGTGTCCCCCAATTCCCTCCCAGTTCCCCCCAGTGTCCACCAATTCCCCCCCAGTCCCCCCAGTGCCCTTCGATTCCCTCCCAGTTCTCCCCAGTGCCCCCTAATTCCCTCCCAGTTCCCCCCAGTGCCCCTCAATTCCCTCCCCAGTTCCCCCAGTGCCCATCAACTCCCCCCCAGTTCCCCCAGTGTCCCCCCATTCCCTTCCAGTTCCCCCAGTGTCCCCCAATTCCCTTCCAGTCCCCCCCAGTAACCCCCAATTCCCTCCCAGTTCCCCCCAGTGTCCCCTAATTCCTTCCCAGTTCCCCCAGTACCACCCCAGTTTCCCCCAGTTGCCCCAGTGTCCTCTAATTCCCTCCCAGTTCCCCCCAGTGTCCCCTAATTCCCTCCCAGTTCCCCCCAATGTCCCCCAATCCCCTCCCAGTTCCCCCAATGCCCTTCAATTCCCTCCCCAGTTCCCCCAGTGTCCCCCAATTCCCCCCCAGTTCCTCCCAGTTCCCTCAATTTCCCCCCTAGAGCCCCCCAATTCCCTTCCAGTCCCTCCCAGTTCACCCCAGTGTCCCCCACTTCCCCCCCAGTTCCCCCATTCCCCCCCCCCAGTTCACCCCCAGCTCCCTCCCAGTCTCCCCAGTTCCCCGTGTGGCTGTTTGTCCCTGGTAACTGGTGACACCTCAGCCTGGCCTGGTGGGGACTTTCTCTTGGGAACCCCCTGGCACCCTTACTGGGACGGACTGGGGGAGACTGGGAGGGAATTGGGGGACACTGGGGAGAACTGGGAGGGAATTGGGGGGCACTGGGGGGAACTGGAAGGGGATTGGGGGACACTGGGGAGAACTGGGAGGGGATTGGGGGACACTGGGGAGAACTGGGAGGGGATTGGGGGGCACTGGGGTGAACTGGGAGGCAATTGGGGGACACTGGGTGAACTGGGAGGGAATTGAGGAGTACTGGGGAGAACTGGGAGGGAATTGGGGGACACTGGGGAGAACTGGGAGGGATTGGGGGACACTGGGGTGAACTGGGAGGGAATTGGGGGGTATTGGGTGGAACTGGGAGGGAATTGGGGGGCACTGGGGAGAACTGGGAGAGAATTGAGGGGTACTGGGGGGAACTGGGAGGGATTGGGGGACACTGGGGTGAACTGGGAGGGGATTGGGGGACACTAGGGAGAACTGGGATGGAATTGGGGGACACTGGGGTGAACTGGGAGGGATTGGGGGACACTGGGTGAACTGGGAGGGAATTGAGGAGTACTGGGGAGAACTGGGAGGGGATTGGGGGACACTGGGGAGAACTGGGAGGGGATTGGGGGACACTGGGGAGAACTGGGAGGGATTGGGGGACACTGGGGTGAACTGGGAGGGGATTGGGGGGCACTGGGGTGAACTGGGAGGGAATTGGGGGGTATTGGGTGGAACTGGGAGGGAATTGGGGGGCACTGGGGGGAACTGGGAGGGAATTGGGGGACACTGGGGAGAACTGGGAGGGAATTGGAGGGGCACTGGGGGGAACTGGAAGGGGATTAGGGGACACTGGGGTGAACTGGGAGGGGATTGGGGGACACTGGGGAGAACTGGGAGGGAATTGGAGGGGCACTGGGGGGAACTAGAAGGGGATTGGGGGACACTGGGGAGAACTGGGAGGGGATTGGGGGACACTGGGGAGAACTGGGAGGGATTGGGGGACACTGGGGAGAACTGGGAGGGGATTGGGGGGCACTGGGGTGAACTGGGAGGGGATTGGGGGACACTGGGGTGAACTGGGAGGGGATTGGGGGGCACTGGAGGGAACTGGGAGGGAATTGGGGGGTATTGGGTGGACTGGGAGGGAATTGGGGGGCACTGGGGGTGGGTGGGATGCGGTGGGGCCTCTGTACTGGTGGGACTGGGGGAGGACTGGGAGGACTGGGAGGACTGGGCTTCCTTGTTGTCCCCAGAGCCGTGCGAGGGGGAGGGGGAGGGACAGGCCTGGTGTCCCCATCCCCCACCCCTTCCCCACCCCCACCCCAGGAGTTTCACATCCTCCTGAGCCTTCGTCGCCCACTTCTCCTTCCTCTCCTTCCACCAAACCCGGAGCTGAAAGACTTTGCTCTTCGTCCTCCTCATCCTCTCATCTCCACTCATCATGATGATGGTTCTTGGGTTGGTTTGTGTCATTATTTCAACCCTAATGGACTTTGCTCTTCATCCTCTTCATCCTCTCATCTCCACTCATCATGATGATGGTTCTTGGGTTGATTTGATCCCTCATCTCAACCCTGGAGGACTTTTCTCCTCATCCTCCTCATCCTCCTCATCTCCACTCATCATGTTGATGGTTCTTGGGTTGATTTGATCCCTTATCTCAACCCTGAAGGACTTTTCTCCTCATCCTCCTCATCTCCACTCATCGTGATGATGGTTCTTGGGTTGGTTTGAGCCCTTATCTCAACTCTAATGGACTTTACTCTTCATCCTCCTCATCCTCTCATATTCACTCATCATGATGATGGTTCTTGGCTTGATTTGTGACCTTATCTCAACCCTGAAGGACTTTTCTCCTCATCCTCTCATCTCCACACATCATGATGATGGTTCTTGAGTTGATTCGAGCCCTTATCTCAACCCTGAAGGACTTTTCTCCTCATCCTCTCATCTCCACTCATCATGATGATGGTTCTTGGCTTGATTTGTGACCTTATATCAACCCTCAATGACTTTTCTCCTCATCCTCCTCATCCTCTCATCTCCATTCATCATGATGATGGTTCTTGGCTTGATTTGAGCCCTTATCTCAACCCTCAATGACTTTTCTCCTCATCCTCTCATCTCCACTCATCATGATGATGGTTCTTGGGTTGATTTGATCCCTTATATCAACCCTAATGGACTTTTCTCCTCATCCTCCTCATCCTCCTCATCTCCACTCATCATGTTGATGGTTCTTGGGTTGGTTTGATCCCTTATCTCAACCCTGAAGGACTTTTCTCCTCATCCTCCCATCTCCAAACATCATGATGATGGTTCTTGGGTTGATTTGATCCCTCATCTCAACCCATTCGGCTGCAAAACTCTCACCCATGAACCTGGACACATCCCAGTTGGACCTGCTACTGGGACAACTGGTTTGACGACCCCATGGTTTTTTCCCCAAGACATCACAGGAGCTTCCGGAGAAGGATGAGGACCACTCGGAGTCATCAACCCAACCCACTTTATTGTGGGGCCGAAGCAGCCGAGCGGGAGCCGAGGAGGGGGGGGGGGGCGGGCGCCGTGGGGCGGGTGTGGGGCAGGGGACGACCCCCCTCGTCCTCACAGGGACCTCCAGGAGGAGGTGCCATGTGGCTGGAGGTCACCAGAGGATTGTGGGTAGGACCAGGATGGGGGAGACTAGAGGGTGAAGGGCTGTGGTGGCACCAGGAGGAGAGTGGGAGACGGTGAGAGGATCATCGAGGGATTTGGGGAGTTGGGGGAAACCAGAGGTTCGAGGGCTGTGGTGGCACCAGGAGAAGAGTGGGAGACGGTGAGAAGATCAATGAGGGGTTTGGGGTGTTGGGATGAGCGGGAGATGCTGAGAAGATCATTGAGGGGTTTGAGGTGTCGGGATGAGCACGAGGGGAGAGCTTGAGGCGGCTGAGAAGAGGTGGGAGAGCTTCCTCCATCCCCGACCTCACAAGGGGTCGCGTTGGGTGCGGGCGTTGCGCATCTTGGTGGCCTTGATGATGAGGATGGTGCCGGCGGCGATGCCCACGATGCCCACGGCCAAGCCCAGGGCGCACACCACCGTCTCGGTGGTCTCGGAGACGGGGAGAGGCACCTGGAGCTCTGCAAAGAAGGTCGAGGGGGTGAAGATGGGTGTGAGAAGAAGGGAGTGAAGTTCACAGAATCACAGAGCAACCAGGTTGGAAGAGACCCATCGGATCATCGAGTCCAACCATTCCTATCAAACACTAAACCAAGTCCCTCAGCACCTCATCCACCCGTCCCTTAAACACCTCCAGGGAAGGGGAATCAACCACCTCCCTGGGCAGCCTGTTCCAATGCCCAATGACCCTCTGTGTGAAAAACTTCCTCCTAATTTCTAGCCTAAATCTCCCCTGGTGGAGCTTGAGGCCATTCCCTCTTGTCCTGTCCCCTGTCCCTTGGCAGAAGAGCCCAGCTCCCTCCTCTCCACAACCTCCTTTCAGGTAGTTGGAGAGAGCAATGAGGTCTCCCCTCAGCCTCCTCTTCTCCAGAAGAAACCCCCCCAGCTCTCTCAGCCACTCCTCATAGGGCCTGTTCTCCAGCCCCTTCCCCAGCTTCGTTGCTCTTCTCTGGACTCGCTCCAGAGCCTCAACATCCTTCTTGTGCTGAGGGGCCCAGAACTGGACACAATATTCAAGGAGCAGCCTCCCCAGTGCTGAGTCCAGAGGGAGAATCACCTCCCTGGCCCTGCTGGTCACACCATTTCTGATCCAAGCCAGGATGCCATTGGCCTTCTTGGCCCCCTGGGCACACTGCTGGCTCATGGTCAGTCGCTGTCGACCAACACCTCCAGGTCCCTCTCCTCCTGGCAGTTTTCCAGCCAGACTTCTCCCAGTCTGGAGCTCTGCTCAGGGTTGTTGTGCCCCAAGTGCAGGACTCGGCATTTGGCCGTGTTAAACCTCATCCCATTGGACTCAGCCCATGGATCCAGCCTGTTTAGGTCCCTTTGCAGAGCCTCCCTACCCTCCAGCAGATCCACACTTCCACACAGCTCAGTGTCATCTGCAAACTTGCTAAGGGTACCCTCAATGCCCTCATCCAGGTCATTGATGAAGACATTGAACAGGGCTGGACCCAGCACTGAGCCAGGAGAAGGGACGGGATGGGTTGACCAGGAGAAGGGACAGGATGGGTTTTGGGGGGTGGCCTGGTCGAGGCCTTGTCCTCACCCCAGTGTCGGCGCAAGGGGGTAGGGAGGCCCCAGTGGTCCACGCGGCAGTCGTAGGACTCCCCCCGGGTGGGGATGAAGGGCAGGTAGGAGAACTTGCGGAAGCCGTGGTCGTCCCGGGGGTAGAAGACGGTCTCGTAGACGCCGTCCCTCACCTCCTGCCCGTCCCTCAGCCAGGAGATGGAGACGACCGAGGGCCAGAACTTGTCGGCGTAGCAGATGAGGACGTTGGGCTCGCCCAGCTCCACGGGCTGCTTGGGGAAGACCGTCACCTCGGGCGGCACTGGGGAGGGTGGGGAGAGGAGAGGAGCCGTGGGATGAGCCATGGGGAGAAGCCATGGGATGGGTTGGGTTGGGTTGGGTTGGATGGGTTGGGTTGGGTGGGATGGGTTGGATGGGATGGGTTGGGTGGGTTGGATGGGATGAGATGGCATGGGATGGAGATGAGGACGGGATGGGATGAGTTGGGTGGGATGGGATGGAGATGAGGATGAGGATAGGATGGGATGGGTTGGGTTGGGTTGGGTTGGGTTATGATGGGATGAGATGAGATGGGATGGGACAGGATGGGATGGGATGGAGATGAGGATGAGGATGGGATGAGTTGGATGGGATGAGTTGAGATGGATTGGATTGGATGGGATGGGATGGAATGGGTTGGGTTATGTTTAATGGGATGGGATGGGTTGAGTTGGGTTGGATGGGACAGGATGGGATGGGATGGAATGGGTTGGGTTGGGTTGAGTTGGATTGGATGGGATGGGATGGGATGGGATGGGTTGGGTTGAGTTGGGTTGGATGGGATGGGTTGGGAATGATGGGACGGAATAGGTTGGGTTGGGTTGAGTTGGATGGGTTGGATGGGATGGGATGGGTTGGATGGGATGGGTTGAGTTGAGTTGGGTTGTATGGGAATGATGGGATGGGACAGGATGAGGATGGAGATGAGCATGAGGATGGGATGGGATGAGTTAGGTTGGATGGGATGGGATGGGATGGGATGGGTTGGGTTGGATGGGATGGGATGGGATGGGATGGGATGGGATGGGTTGGATTGGATTGGGTTGGGTTGGATGGGATGGGATGGGTTGAGTTGGATGGGTTGGATGGGAATGATGGGTTGAGTTGGGTTGGATGGGATGGGATAGGTTGGGTTGGGTTGAGTTGGGATTGATGGGATGGGTTGGGTTGGATCGGATGGATGGAATGGGAGGGGGATGGACCTCAAAGCCCTCCAGATCCACCTCATGCCATGGGATGGGACCATGAGATCGTGGAATCATGGAATGAGTTGGGTTGGAAGTGACCTCGAACCCCATCCAGATCCAACCTCTTCCCCATGGACACCTCCCACTGGCTCCATCTCTCCGCTCCCCACCCAACCCTCCCTGGAGCTCCTCCCCAGCCCCACGTCCCTCACGGAGGAGGAGGAGGAGGAGGAGGAGAGCCCGGCGGTTACCGATGGTTCCCTGGGAGCGGTTGGACCTCTGGATCATGATCTCCAGGTTGTGTTTGCCGATGGCCGCGTTCTGCAGAGCCCCCTGGGCCTCAAAGCTGGTCACCTCCCCGAACTCGGGGAGACGCCAGACGGTCTCCTGCTTCTCCAGGTCCACGTGGAAGACCTCGTCGGCGTTGAAGGCCTGTTGGTACTCGCCGGCCTCCTCCTGCCGCGAGGCCGTCTCCAGTCGCTGCTGGAACTCCGCTTGGTGGATGGTGTTCTCCACTGCCACGAGACCCCAGACCCGCATCACCCATGGATCTAGGTCTCCTGATCCCACCTCTGTCCCCAGATCCACATCACCCATGAATCCAGATCTCTCGGTCCTACCTCAACCCCTAGACCCACATCATCCATAGCTCCAGGTCTCCAGGTCACACCTGAGCCCTCAGACCCATGGATCCAGGTCTCCAGGTCCCATCTCTGTCCCTAGACCCACATCACTCATGGATCAAGGTCTTTGGGTCCCACCTTGGCCCCTAGACCCATGATGCCCATGGATCCATGTCCCATCTTGGCCCCTAAACCCACAGAGTCCATAGCTCCAGGTCTCCAGGTCCCATCTTGACCCCCAGACCCACATCACCCATGGATTCATGTCCCATCTTGGCCCCTAGACCCACATCACCCATGGATCCAGGTCTCCAGGTCCCACCTTGGCCTCTACACCCACATCACTCATGGATTCAGGTCTCTGGGTCCCACCTCAGCCCCCAGACCCACATCACCCATGGATCCATGTCCCATCTTGGCCCCTAGACCCACATCACTCATGGATCAAGGTCTTTGGGTCCCACCTCAGCCCCTAGACCCACATCACCCATGGATCCATGTCCCATCTTGGCCTCTAGACCCACATCACTCATGGATCCAGGTCTCCGGGTCCCACCTTGACCCCCAGACCCACATCACCCATGGATTCATGTCCCATCTTGGCCTCTAGACCCACATCACCCATGGATCCAGGTCTCTGGGTACCATCTTGGGCCCTAGACCCACATCACCCATAGCTCCAGGTCTCCAGGTCCCATCTTGGCCCTTAGACCCACCTCACTCACAGATTCAGGTCCCATCTTGGCCTCTAGACCCACATCACCCATGGATCCAGGTGTCTGGGTCCCACCTCAGCCTCCAGACCAACATCACCCATGGGGCCAAGTCTCTGGATCCCATCTTGGCCCCTAGACCCACATCATCTATGGATCCATGTCCCATCTTGGCCCCTAGACCCACAGTACCTATAGCTCCAGGTCTCTGGGTCCCACCTTGGCCTCTAGACCCACATCACCCTTGGATCCAGGTCTCTGGGTCCCACCTCAGTCCCTAGACCCACATCACTCATGGATCCAGGTCCCATCTTGGCCTCTAGACCCACATCACCCATGGATCCAGGTGTCTGGGTCCCATCTTGGGCCCTAGACCCACATCACCCATAGCTCCAGGTCTCTGGGTCCCACCTTGGCCCCTAGACCCATTGACCCATGTCCTACCTGAGCCCCTAGACCCACATCACCCACGGATCCATGTCCCATCTTGGCCCCTAGACCCACATCACACATGGATCCAGGTCTCCAGGGCCCACCTTGACCCCCAGACCCACATCATCCATGGATTAATGTCCCATCTTGGCCCCTAAACCCACATCACTCATGGATCCAGGTCTCCGGGTCCCACCTTGACCCCCCAGACCCACATCACCCATGGATCCAAGGTCTCCCGACCTGACCTTTGCCCCCATCCCCGCTACACCTGCCATCCCAAGACCCCCTTGCACCCGCTTGGCCCCGATCCCTGCTCCGACCTTTCAGGCCCCCCGAGCCCTGCAGGCTCAGCGCCAGCAGCAGCCCCAGCGTCAGGTCCCATCCTGCGTCCATCGCCTCAGCGTCGCGGTTCTGCGGGTTTGGGGGGTTCCCCCCCTCCTAAGCTATGGGGGGGGGGGGGGGGGGGGATGGGGTCCCCAAATTCTGGGCCAATGGCAAGAGAGGCCTGAGGGCGCCTCAGCTGTTCCCAGGCAGAGTTCTAACCCAGAGCACCCTGAGGAGCAGCCGGACGGACGGACGCACGCCCAGCACCTCTGCCTGGAGACCAGTGATGCTGCCCAACTGGTGCTGCTGACTGGGCCGCGCTGGGAGGGCCGGTTTGGCCACTGGGCAGCACTGGGAGGGAGATGGGGACACCAAGAGGGAGATGGGGACATTGAGAGGCACTGGGAGGGACACTGGGAGACATTGGGAGGGAGATGGGGACGCTGGGAAGAACTGGGAGGGAGATGGGGACACTGGGAAGAACTGGGAGGATGATGGGGACACTGGGAGACACTGGAAAGGAAATGGAGGCACCGGGAGGGAGCTGGGAGAGAGATAGGGACGCTGGGAGGGATGTGGGGACACTGGGAGGCACTGGGAGGGATCTGGGGACACTGGGAGGCACTGGGAGGGAGATGGGGACACTGGGAGGCACTGGGAGGCAGATGGGGGACACTGGGAGGATGATGGGGACACTGGGAGGCACTGGGAGTGAGATAGGGACACTGGGAGGGAGATGGGAACACTGGGAGGCACTGGGAGGGAGCTGGGGACACTGGAAGGCACTGGGAGGGAGATGGGGACACTGGGAGAGAGATAGGGACGCTGGGAGGGATGTGGGGACACTGGGAGGCACTGGGTGGGAGATGGGGACACTGGGAAGGAGCTGGGGACACTGGGAGGCACTGGGAGGGAGCTGGGGACACTGGGAGACACTGGGATCCAGCTGGAGGATGGTCCCTCTCATCCAGTCCCTTGGTCCTTGGGAGCAGAGAGCAGCACCCACCTCTCTCCAACCTCCTCCCCTCCAGCTGCAGAGAGCACTGAGCTCTCCCCTCGGCTCCTCTTCTCCACACCAAAGCCCCTCAGGTCCCTCACACCCTTCCCGGCCTCTCCAGACCCTCCCAGCTCTGCTCCCTTCTCCACATGCTCTCCACACCCTCCAGGTCTCTCTTGGAACATTGGAATGGGTTGGGCTGGAAAAGTCCCTCCAGATCCAACCCAGCTCTTGAGCCAAGGTCACTCCCAAGCCATGTCCCTTCCCAGGGTCTCCATCCCCTTCTCCGCACGCGCTCCAGACCCTCCAGGTCCCTCTAGGAGCCCCAAAGTGACCCCAGGGTCGGAGCTGCGGCCTCCCCAGGGGACAATCCCAACCCTGTGCCTGCTGGACACCCCATGGTGACCCCAGCCAGGACACCGGTGGCCACCTGGGCCTCCTGGGCCACTGCTGGATCCTGTGGGTGTTGTCCAAGGTCTTTGGGGCAGAGATGGAGAGTGAGACTGAGGGAAGACGAGCGGGAGGGGAACTAACCAAAGGGTGTGGGATGGTTGGGACGGAGGAGGGAAGGGATGGACCAGAGGAGAAGGGATGGAGCACCAGCCCTGTCATCGTCACCAACAGCCCAACCAGGGCCCAGCACCAGCTCCAGCTTCATTCCCACAGCTCAGGGATGGCATCTGGATGGGCTTGGAGGTCCCTCCCAACCCAAACCCTTCCACGATTCCATCATCTCCGTCCCCATTGGCACCAGCAGCACCATGACGGCTACGACCATCCTCTCCATCTCTGTCACTGGGAACGGTGCCATCCCCCTGGTCACTCTTGTCATGGGTGACCCCGAGAGTGGGATTGGGGACGTCTGAGGGAGTTTGTCAGCGACAGCAGAGAGTGTGGGAGGGTGGGAAGGGTGGGAGAAGGGCTGGATGGAGAGAGGAGGGATGGGATGAGAGGAGAGGGATGGAGCCAGAGGAGAAGGGCTGGATCCAGAGGGTGAGGAGGGGGCAGGTGGGGCAGGAGAAGCTCTCCAAGCTGGGGGCCAATGGCAGGAGAGCCCCGAGGGCGCCTCAGCTGTTCCCAGGCAGAGCCACCACCCAGAGCACCCTGAGGAGCAGCCGGACGGACGGACGCACGCCCAGCACCTCTGCCTGGAGACCAGTGATGCTGCCCAACTGGTGCTGTCCATTGGGCGTGACTGGGAGTGCCAGTTTGGGCAGTGGGCAGGACTGGGGCAGAGTGCGTCTGGCAGCATGGGGGCTGCTGGCGTGCTGGGAGCTGTGCTGGTGGCACTGGTGGCACTGGTGGCACTGGGAGCCCCCGGGGCTGTCGGCGAGGAGAGCCGAGGTGAGCTCAGCCCCACGGCCTGGGGAGGTGCTGGGGGAGAGGGGGTGGCCTGGGGAAAGGGGGTCCCCGGGGTAGGGGGGGAGGCTGGGGGAGGGATGGAGCTGGAGGGAGGGATGGAGAGAGGGGGAAGGATGGAGAGAGAGGGAAGGGATGGAGAGAGAGGGAAGGGATGGAGAGAGAGGGAAGGGATGGAGAGAGAGGGAAGGGATGGATCCAAATGGAAGTGATGGATCTAGGGTGAAGAGTTGGAGCTAGAGGGAACTGATGGATCCAGATCAAAGTGATGGATGTAGGGGGAACAGATGGAGTTGGAGGTTAGAGATGAAGCCAGAGGGAAGGATTGATCCAGGGGGAAGGGATGGAGCTGGAGGGAAGAGTTGGAGCTGGAGCGATTTGATGGACTGAGAGGGAAGTGTTGGACCTGGAGGGAAGGGATGGAACCAGAGGGAAGGGATCGTCTAGAGGGAAGTGTTAGATGCAGAGAGAAGTGAAAGAGCCAGAGGGAAGGGATGGAGATAGGGGGAAGGGAAGGATCCAGGGGCCAAGGATGAAACCGGAGGAGAAGGAGGGGGCAGGTGGGGCAGGAGAAGCTCTCCAAGCTGGGGGCCAATGGCAGGAGAGCCCCGAGGGCGCCTCAGCTGTTCCCAGGCAGAGCCACCACCCAGAGCACCCTGAGGAGCAGCCAGACGGACGGACGCACGCCCAGCACCTCTGCCTGGAGACCAGTGATGCTGCTGACGCAGCCGTGGAAGGGGTGGAACGAGAGGGAAGGGATGGATCCAGTGGGAGGTGGTGGATCCAGTGGGAGGTGGTGGATCCAGTGGGAGGTGGTGGATGCCCAGGGAAGGGATGGACTTGCTCAGGGACCCATGAGCATCCTCCCACCTGCCCCAGCGCTGGCAGCTGGAGGGGAAGGGGCAGCAGCTCCTCACCAGCTCTGCTCCAACAGCCTTCTTCGAGGACCAGCATAAAGCCGACTGCTACTTCACCAACGGCACCGAACACGTGAGGTTAGTGGTGAGATACATCTACAACCGGGAGCAGTTCGTGCACTTCGACAGCGACGTGGGGGTCTACGTGGCCGACAACACCCTGGGCGAGGCTCAAGCCAAACACTTCAACAGCGACAAGGAGTACCTGGAGTACACACGGGGAGCAGTGGACACGTTCTGCCGACGCAACTACGAGGTGTATTCCTCTTTCACTGTGGATCGTCTAGGTGAGCGCGTGGCAGCCCCTGTGCGGGGGTCGGGCCCGAGCCAAGCCCCCGGGCGCAGGAGGGCAGCGCGTGTCCTTCCCCGAGGCCGCCAGCCCCACCACAGACCCCCAGGGCTCCTCCAGCCCCACTCCTGGCCCTGCACACACCCCGAGCTCCAACCCAAACCTCCTGGAGGGTCTCTGAGCTCCTTCCCGACGTCACCAAGATCCCCTTGAGGGTCCCCACGCCCTTCCCAACCTCACTATTCGATGCTCTCTCGCCCCTGGAGAGCTCCAGCTCCCCTTGAATGTCTCCAAGCTCCTTCCAAACCTCACCAGTCGATGCTTTCTCACCCCTGGAGAGCTCTGGTTGAGCTTGAGGGTCTCCAAGCTCCTTCCCAAGCTCTCCACTCGATGCTTTCTCGCCCTTAGAGAGCTCCAGCTCTCCTCGAGGCTCACAAAGCTTCTTCCAATCCTCTCCAGTTGATGCTTTCTCGCTCCTGGAGACCTCCAGCTCAACCTTCAGGCTCTTCAAGGCCCTTCCCAACCTCTCCCCTTGATGCTCTCTCACCCCAGGAGAGCTCCAGCTCCTCTTGAGTGTCCCCAAGGCCATTCCCAAGTGCACCAGTCCATGCTTTCTCGCCTCTGGAGAGCTCTGGCTGAGCTTGAGGGTCTCCAAGCTCCTTCCCAACCTCTCCCCTCGATGCTCTCTCGCCCCTGGAGAGCTCCAGCTCCCCTTGAGTGTCTCCAAGCTCCTTCCCAACCTCTCACTCAATGCTCTCTTTCCCCTGGAGAGCTCCAGCTGCCCTTTAAGGTCTCCAAGGCCATTCCCATCATCACCACTCAATGCTCTCTTACCCCTGGAGACCTCCAACTCCCCTTGAGCCTCTCCCAGCGCCTTCCCAACCTCTCCACTCAATGCTCTCTCACACATGGACAGCTCTGGTTGGGCTTGAGGGTCTCCAAGGCTCTTCCCAACCTCTCCACTCAATGCTTTCTCTTCCCTGGAGAGCTCCATCTCCTCCTGAGGTTCTCCAAGCTCCTTCCCAACCTCTCCACTCAATGCTTTCTCTTCCCTGGAGAGCTCCACCTCCTCCTGAGGTTCTCCAAGCTCCTTCCCAACCTCTCCACTCAATGCTTTCTCTTCCCTGGAGAGCTCCATCTCCTCCTGAGGTTCTCCAAGCTCCTTCCCAACCTCTCCACCTGCTTCTTTCTCACCCCTGGAGAGCTCGGGTTGAGCTCGAGGGTGTCCAAGCTGTCCCTGCTGGCGGCTGGGTGGCCCCTGGGCTGTGGGAGCCCCTGGGCAGCTCTCTGGCGCTCTCCCCCAGTGCAGCCCCAGGTGCACATCTACCCCGTGCAGTCGGGCTCCCTGCCCCAGCCCGACAGGCTGGTTTGTGCCGTGACGGATTTCTACCCCGCCGCCATCGAGGTGAAGTGGTTGAAGAACGGGCAGGAGGAGGTGGAGCGCGTGGTGTCCACGGACGTGCTGCAGAACGGAGACTGGACCTACCAGGTGCTGGTGATGCTGGAAAGCATCCCGCAGCGCGGGGAGACCTACACGTGCCAGGTGGAGCACGCCAGCCTGCAGCGCCCCGTCACCCAGGCGTGGGGTAAGAGCCTGGGCTGGGGGCAGGGGGAGTGGGCCCCCCCAGCCCTGAGCCCCTGCTCTCGCCCCCCCCGCAGAGCTGCAGGCGGACGGCGCCAGGAGCAAGATGCTGACGGGGGTGGGGGGCTTGGTGCTGGGCGTCGTCTTCCTGGCGCTGGGGCTCGGCCTCTACACCCGCACCAAGGTCAGTGGTGTGGGGGACAAGGGATGGGGGGCAGTGGGGTTTGGGGGGTCATTAGTGTTTAGGAGTCATTTCTCGGCCTCTACACCCGCAGCAAGGTCAGTGGCTTAGGGGGACAAGGGAGGGACAGGGGCTGGGGGGGCAGTGGGCTCGGGGTGGGGGGGTGTTGTTGGTGGGGTCATGGGTGTCTGGATGGGACATTGGGGGTTAGGGGAGGTCATTGGGGTCTGAGGGATCATTAAGGCCTGAGGGGTCACTGGGATCTAGGGTTCAATAGGGTCTGGGGGGTCATTGGTATCTGGGGCTACATAGAGGGTTTGGGGATCATTGGGGTCTGAGGGGGTCATTGGGGATTTGGGGGTCATTGGCTTAGGGAGGACATTGTGTTTGGGGAGGGTCATTGGGGTCTGGGGGGACCTGGGGTTTGGGGGTCATTGGGGTTTAGGGGGTGATTGGTGTATATGGGGTCATTGGGTTCTGGGGGCATCATGGGGATCTGGGGGGACTTGGGGTTCTGGGGGGTCAGTAGGGTCTAGGGGGCTCACTTGGCTCTGAGGGTCTGGGAGGTGACTGGGGTGTGGGGAGGAGCTGGTGTCTGGGGGGTCTTTGGGGTTTTGGGGGGACCTGGGGATGATTGGGATCTGTGGGGACCTGGTGAGTGCAGGTTCCATGGGGTTTGGTGGCACTTGGGCTCTGGGGTCCCTGTCCCCCTAACCTGGTCCCTTTTTCCCCCCCAGAGCTCCTGAGGGAAGCCCAGCTCCTGCGCAGCCGCTCCAGCGCCCTCCGTGCCCCCCAGCCCCCCGACCCCCCCCGCCTGCCCCACTGCGGGCTCCCCCCAGCCCCCCCCCTGCTGCCTCCATGCTTGATAAAGACTGAGAGCTGCACTGGGGGCTGCACTGCGACCCAGCTGGGGACACTGGGAGGCACTGGGAGGGAGATGGGGACACTGGGAGGTACTGGGAGGGAGCTGGGGACACTGGGAGGCACTGGGAGGGAGATGGGGACACTGGGAGGGAGGTGGTGACACTGAGAGGCACTGGGAGGGAGGTGGGGACACTGGGAGGCACTGGGAGCACATAGCAGTAGGTGGATCTAGATGTTCTTGGAGGTCCCTTCCAACCCAACCCAACCCATCCCATACTGGGATGTCCTCAAGCCCCATGTCCCCTCATTCCTGGTGTCCCCATTGTCCCCATTTGCCATCAACATCATCCTGGAGCCTCTTTATTGTCATCTCTGCAGTTTCACCCCAGGGTGACAGTGACCGCAGAGCCACCGTTTCCAGGACATCACCAGTCGGGGGGGTCCTCAGATGCTGTCTGGAGGGGACACAGGGTGGTAGAGAGGGGGTGACACACCCCTTGGGGACATGGGACGGGGTGGACCAGCTCTTACCTGCATGGAAGTTGTCTCCAGGAATGGGCGTGTAACCTGGTTGGGGGAGTCAAGGGGGTGAGGAGGGTCTGTGTCACCTCCCAGCCCACTGTCCCCATCACTGACCAGGCCGCTGTCCCCATCCCTGTCCCTTCTTCCACTCACCCTTGGCCGGTGGCCCAACCCGGTAGTGGTAGACACCAACGATGAAGACGCTGAGCCCGACCAGCATCACCAAGGTGGCTGCCACCACCTTCACTGTCAACCCTGGGGACAAGCCAGGACCTGTGGGGACACCATTGGGTGTGGACAACGACGTGGTGACCACCCAGACGTCCAGTTGGGTGTCCTCCCCTCTCCAACTCACCCCAGTCCTCCAGGAGGGGCTGGTCCAGGCTGGCATGTTGCACGGAGCAGGTGAAGGTGTCCCCGGCCACCGGGTCCACCAGGAGGGTCACCTGCGTCTGGTAGGTCCAGTCGCCGTTGGGGACGGCGGCGATCGGGGGGCGGTCGCCGGGCCCCACGATGTCCCCGTTGCGCAGCCAGGTGAGGGTCACCTCGGCTGGGTAGAAGCCCCACACGTGGCAGGTGAGGAGGACGGGAGTGCGAGCGTTGGAGGTCCTGGAGGCCACGATGCGGACTTGGGGTGGGGCTGGGACGGGGACAGGGACGGGTCAGTGGTGGGGTGAGGCACATCCCACCCTGTACGGTGTCCCCGTGGGGTGTCCCCGTGACACGGACACAGGAGATAGCCCAACGTCCACAAGCAATGTCCCTGTGTCCCCATGAGATAGCCTCATGTCCCCATGAAGTGACCCCATAAAATATCCCCACATCCCCATGAGATGTCCCCATGAGGTATCCCCACATCCTCATGTCCCTATGAGGTGCCCCCATGTGATGTCCCCATGAGATATCCCCCTGTCCCCATGAGATGTCCCTATGAGATGTCCCCATGATGTCCCCATCAGGTGTCCCCATGCAATGTCTGCATGAGATGTCCCCATGAGATGCCCCCATGTCCCCATGATATGACCCCATGAGATATCCCCATGTCCCCATGAGATGTCCCCATGTGATGTCGCCTTGAGATGTCCCCATGGGGTATCCCTATGCAATGTCCCCATGTGATGTCCCCATGGGGTATCCCCATGCAATGTCCCCATGAGATGTTCCCATGTCCCCACATGATGTCCCCATCAGGCCTCCCCATGAAATGTCCCCATGAGATATTCCCATGTCCCCATGAGATATCCTCATGTCCCCATGCAGTGTCCCCATGAGACATCCCAATGTCCCCATGAGATGTCCCCATGGGGTATCCCTATGCAATGTCCCCATGTCCCCATGTGATGTCCCCAAGTCCCCATGAGACATCCCCTTGAGACATCCCCATGTCCCCATGAGATGTTCCCATGAGATGTCCCCATGTGATGTCCCTATGAGGTGTCCCCATGTCCCCATGAGATGTCCCCATGTGATGTCCTCTTGAGATGACCCCATGTCCCCAAGTGATGTCCCCATGAGATATCCCCATGTCCCCGTGAGGTGTCCCCATGGGATGTCCCCATGTCACCATGAGATATCCTCATGTCCCCATGTAATGTCCCCATGAGACATCCCCATGTCCCCATGAGATGTCCCCATGTTCCCATGATATGACCCCATGAGATATTCCTATGTCCCCATGAGATGTCCTCATGCGATGTCCCTGTGAGGTGTCCCCATGTCCCCATGAGATGTCCCCATGGGGTATCCCCATGCAATATCCCCATGTGATGACCCCTTGAGATATCCCTATGTCCCCATGTGATGTCCCCAAGTCCCATGATATATCCCCCTGAGATATCCCCATGTCCTTATGAGATGTCCCCATGCCGTGTCCCCATATCCCCACGGGATGTCCCCATGAGATATCCCCATGTCCCCATGTGATGCCACCATGAGGTATCCCCGTGCAATGTCCCCATGTGATGTCCTCTTGAGATGTCCCGATATTCCCATAGATATCCCCATGTCCCCATGATATGACCCCATGAGATATCCCTGTGTCCCCATGAGATGTTCCCATGCGATGTCTCCATGAGATGTCCCCATGTCCCCATGATATGACCCCATGAGATATCCCCATGTCCCCATGCGATGTCCCCATGTGAGATCCCCCCACGCCCTTATGCCATGTCCCCATATCCCCACGGGATGTCCCCATGGGATGTCCCCACGTCCCCACAAGGAGCCCGTGGAGCTCACTCCTCCGCAGCGCCGTGGAGGCCCAGAAGTGGAGGCCCAGGTCCCGGCAGGCGCGGTGCCGGCCCTCGACGCGCTCCAACCAGCCGGTGCCGTTGTTGAGGTGGGCGGCCACCTCCTGGGCGACGTCGCGGAGCAGGCCCCAGTCGCAGGGGACGAAGAGGCGGGCGGAGGGGTCGTAGCAGACCAGGGGGTTCTTGTTGAAGACGACGGCAAATTCGAAGTCCAGCAAGGAGCCGTTGGCCGCCAGCGGGCAGGAGCTGGCCACGTGCATCAGGAAGGCGCCTGAGAGGGGGACGGGGAGGGTGGTGGTGGCATCTCCGGGGTCACCTTTGTCCGTCCCCATCTCTCCGTCCATCTCTCTTCGTTCCCATCCATTCCTGTCCATCAGCCCTCATCCAGCTCCTCTCCACCCATCCCCATCCCTTCTGTTCTCTTGCAGATTCCATCTGTCCGTCTTCCATCTCCATTTCTTCATCCCTGTCTATCCAAGCCCATCCCTCTGTCCATCTCCATCTCCTCATCCATTCCTCATTTGTCCTCTTCCCTCTATCCATCTCCATCCACCTCCATCCATCTCCAGCCACTTTCAACCATCTCCATCCATCTCCATCCATCTCCAGCCACTTCCATCCATCTCCAACCACCTCCAGCCACTTTCAACCATCTCTACCTCCATCCATCTCCATCCACTTCCATCCATCTCCATCCACTTCCATTCACCTCCATCCACCTCTGTCCATCTCCATCCATCTCCATCCACTTCCATCCATCTCCGTCCACCTCCGTCCACTCCCATCCACCTCCATCCACCTCATCCACCTCCGTCCATCTCCAGCCACCTCCATCCATCCATCTCCATCCACTTCCTTCCTTGCCCCCAAGGCTGATCCCCCCAAACCCTTCCTGGGGGTCCCCAAGGCCAGTCCCCCTATGGGTTCTCAACCCCCCCAGTCCTACCCACTGTCCTCAGTTCCCCCCACTTTGTCCCCAAGCCCCTTTGTCCCCCCCCAGTGTCCTCAGACCCCCCTGTGCCCCCCATACCCTTGGTCCCCCCCCATCCCCATTCTCCCTCCTCGTCCCCAGTGTCCCCAGTTCCCCCCATAGCCCAGCTCCCCATTCTCCCCCCTCGTCCCACCCCCCAGTGTCCCCAGTTCCCCCCAGGCCCCTCTTTCCCCCCAAGCCCCTCCCTCCACTTCCCACAATGCCCCCAGTCCCCCCAGTGCCCCTAGTCCCCCCAGTGCCTCCCAGTCCTCCTAGTCTCCCCACTTCCCCCAGTCCTCCCAGTACCCTCAGTCTCACGAGTCTCCCCAGTGCCCCCAGTTCCCCCAGTCACCCCATTCCCCATAGTTCCCCCAGTCCCCCTAGGTCCCCCATTCCCCCCACTTCCCCCAGTTCCCCACTTCCCCCAGTCCTCCCAGTTTCCCCAGTCCCCCCAGATCCCCCAGTCCCCCCACTTCTCCCATTCCCCCCATTGCCTCCCAGTCCCCTCAGTCCTCCCAGTTTCCCCCATTCCCCCATTTCCCTGATTCCCCCCAGTTCCCCACTTCCCCCATTCCCCCTAGTCTCCCATTCCCCCCAGTCCTCCCAGTCCCCTCATTCCCCCAGCTCCTCCCATTCCCCCTAGTGCCTCCCAGTCCCCCCAGTTCACCACTCCCCCCAGTGCCTCCCAGTCCCCTCACTTCCCTCCATTCCTCCCAGTTCCCCATTCCCCCCAGCCCCTCACTTCCCCACTTCCCCCCAGTCTCCCCAGTGCCCCCAGTCTCCCTACTTCCCCCCGTCACCCCAGTCCTCCCATTCCCCCCAGTCCCCCCATTCCCCTAGTCCCCCCAGTTCCCCTCTTCCCCCAGTCCCCCAAGTCTCCCAGTCCTCCCAGTCCCCCCAGTTCCCCACTTCCCCCAGTCCTCCCATTCCTCCCAGTCCTCCCATTCCCCCCAGTCTCCCCAGTGCTCCCAGTCTCCCTACTTCCCCCAGTCCCCCCAGTCCTCCCATTCCCCCCAATTCACCCAGTGCCTCTCAGTCCCCCCAGTTTCCCCCATTCCCCCCATTCCCCCCATTCCCTTAGTCCCCCCAGTCCCTCCCAGTCCCTCCCAGTCCTCCCAGTTCCCCCATTCCCCTAGTCCTCCCACTTCCTCCAGTCCCTCCCAGTTCCCCCATTCCCCTAGTCCTCCCACTTCCCCCAGTCCCTCCCAGTCCTCCCATTCCCCTGGTCCCTCCACTTCCCCCAGTCCCCCCAGTTCCCCCATCCCCACCTGCTCCCCGGGCTCCCAGTGCCAGCCCCAGTAGCACCAGCATGATGAGCTGGGGTGGCTGTGGGGGTGTCCGGCCTCTCCCTGTGCCCCCCCCACACCCCCCCGGCCCCCCAAGCCCTGCCCCACCCCCATCCCCCCCCTTCCCCCCCCAGCACCCAATGGGGCTCCAGAGCCCAAGGGCGTCACCAGTTGCCGGAGCAGAAGGCTCCTCGGCCGCCCCAGTATGAGACTGGGAGGCACTGGGGGGGGGGTCCCCTCGCTGTCACCACCACAGAGGAGTCACCGTTCACATGGTCACATGGTCCCTGTCCCCCCCCTTCCCCCCCCCCAGGTACTTCTGTGGTAGAGTTAACCACCCCTCCCCTCCCAGTAACCCCTCTGAGGCCAAACTGGGAGCACTGGGAGGCCACAAAGAACGGGGGGGGGGGGCACAAGGGGACGTGGGGGTGTTGTGGGGGGACATTGGGGGGATGTGGGGACATGGGGGGACAGCGACATGAGGGCACAGCCTCATATCAGACAGCGGAGAAGCCACCAACATGGTCACCTCCTTCCCATTCAAGTGGAGAAACTGAGGCAGAGATCTGAAGTGGCTCTGGGAATAAACTAGGAGGAGCCCAACCCCATATCAGACAGCAGAGAAGCCACCACCATGGTCAACTCCCTCCAGTTCAAGTGGGGAAACTGAGGCAGAGATCTGGAGTGCCTCTTTGGCAAGTGATCCAGCCCAACCCCATATCAGACAGCAGAGAAGCCACCATCACGGTCACCTCCTTCCAGTTCAAGTGGGGAAACTGAGGCATAGATCCCGGTTTGGGTCTGGGAATGGGCTGGGAGCAGCACAACCTCATATCAGACAGCGGAGAAGCCACCATCACGGTCACCTCCTTCCCATTCAAGTGGGGAAACTGAGGCAGGGATCTGCAGTGGCTCTTTGGGAGTGTGATCCAGCCCAACCCCATATCAGACAATGGAGAAGTCACCACCACAGACACCTCCTTCCCATTCAAGTGGAGAAACTGAGGCACAGATCTGGGATAGATCTGCGAATGGGGCAGGAGGAGCCCAACCCCATATCAGACAGCGGAGAAGCCACCACCATGGCCACCTCCCTCCTGTTCAAGTGGGGAAACTGAGGCACAGATCTGGAGTATCTCTTTGGGGGGTGTGATCCAGCCCAACCCCATATCAGACAGTAGAGAAGTCACCCCCGTGGCCGCCTCCAGCCCCTCCCACCCTTTGGCAATGGGGAAACTGAGGCACAGACATAGCCAAGGGGTTTAATTCTGGGGAAGGGGGTGCAGGACAGGGGGTCGGGGAGTTGGGGACACAGGGGGGTTGCGGACATGGGTTGGGGGGGTTGGGGACACCCCCCCCGGTCAGGTCCCGGCCCCGTGGGCTCCTCGTCGTGCGGCCACCATCATGGCGACGCCGAGCAGGGCCAAGAGGGTGCCCAGGGCCATGGCTGCGCCGCACAGAGCCGTCTGCAGCTCCTCCGCAGCCACCGGCGGCTGCAGCACTGAGCAGAGAGAAGAGAACAGTGAAAATCACAGGCACAAAATCACAGAGTCGGAGAATCAGAGTCACAGAATCAGAGAATCACAGATTCAGAGAATCACAGAATTGCAGAATAATAGAGTCACAGAATCAGAGATTCATAGAATCGCAGAATTGAAGAATCAAAGTATTACAGAATCAGAGAATCATAGAATTGCAGAATCGCAGAATCAGAGAATCACAGAGTCAGAGAATCACAAAATCACAAAATTAGAGAATCAGAGAATCACAGAATAGAAGAATCGGAGAATCAGAGAATCAAAGAATCACAGAGTCAGAGAATTACAGAACCGAAGAATTGACTAATCACAAAATCACAAAATTAGAGAATCACAGAATCAAAGAATCACAAAATCAGAGAATCGAAGAATCACAGAATCACAGAATAGGAGAATCAGAGAATCAGAAGAATCACAGAATTGAAGAATCAGAGAATCAAAGAATCAGAGAATCAGAGAATTGGAGAATCAGAGAATCGAAGAATCAGAGAATCGAAGAATCAGAGAATTGGAGAATTGAAGAATCAGAGAATCAGAGAATCACAAAATCACAAAATTAGAGAATCAGAGAATCAGAGAATTGAAGAATCAAAGGATTACAAAATTAGAGAATCGAAGAATCACAAAATCAGTGAATCAGAGAATCAAAGAATTGAAGAATCAAAGAATCAGGGAATTGAAGAAACGAAGAATCAGAGAATTGAAGAATCGAAGAATCACAGAATCAGAGAATTGGAGAATCAAAGAATGGAAGAATAGAAGAATTGGAGAATTGCAGTCAGAGAATTACAGAATTGCAGAATCGAAGAATCACAAAATCAGAGAATCGAAGAATCACAGAATTGAAGAATCAGAGAATCAAAGAATCAGAAAATCGGAGAATCAAAGAATCACAGAATTGAAGAATCAGATAATGGAAGAATCAGAGAATCGAAGAGTCGGAGAATCGGAGAATAGGAGAGTCATAAAATCACAAAATTAGAGAATCAGAGAATTGAAGAATCACAAAATCAAAGAATCAGAGAATCGAAGAGTCAAAGAATTGAGGAATCGAAGAATTGAAGAGTCGAAGAATTGCAGAATTGTCAGTGTCCCCAGTGTCCCCATCCTCACCCCAGTGTCCTCACCCCAGTGTCCCCATCCTCACCCCAGTGTCCTCACCCCAGTGTCCCCATCCTCACCCCAGTGTCCCCATCCTCCCCCCAGTGTCCTCCCCCCAGTGTCCCCATCCTCACCCCAGTGTCCTCACCCCAGTGTCCCCACCCTCATCCCAGTGTACCCATCCTCACCCCAGTGTCCCCATCCTCATCCCAGTGTCCTCACCCCAGTGTCCCCACCCTCACCCCACTGTACCCATCCTCATCCAAGTGTCCCCATCCTCACCCCAGTGTCCTCACCCCAGTGTCCCCATCCTCACCCCAGTATCCTCACCCCAGTGCCCCCGTCCTCACCCCAGTGTCCCCATCCTCAGCCCAGTGTCCCCATCCTCACCCCAGTGTCCTCCCCCCAGCGTCCCCGTCCTCACCCCAGTGTCCCCGTCCTCACCCCAGTGTCCTCACCCCAGTGTCCCCATCCTCCCCCCAGTGTCCTCACCCCAGTGTCCCCATCCTCACCCGAGTATCCTCACCCGTGTCCCCATCCTCACCCCAGTGTCCCCATCCTCCCCCCAGTGTCCTCCCCCCAGTGTCCCCATCCTCACCGCAGTGTTCTCACCCCAGTGTCCCCATCCTCAACCCAGTGTCCCCATCCCCGTGTCCCCACCCTCACCCCCGTGTCCCCATCCTCCCCCCAGTGTCCCCGTCCTCACCCCAGTAGGCGATGGTGGACGCGTTGTCCCCTTGTCGGGTGACGACGCAGGTGTAGATGTCCCCAGCGGCCGGCGTCACATTCAGGTAGGAGAAGCGCAGGAAGGCGAGATCGGCCGTGGGGGTGTAGCGGGTGTCGGTGACCCCCTGGGTGACGGGGACGCCGTCCAGCAGCCACGTCACCTCCACCGCCGGAGGGAAGACGTTGGCCACCAGGCAGACCAGGGTGTTGGGCTCGCCCGGCAACGGAGGGCGCAGCGAGAAGACGTCGGCCATGGGGACACCTGGGGGGGACGAGAAAGGGGGAGGTGGGAGAGGAACCGTCAAGGAGGCATCTGCTCCATCAACAGTCACCACCAGGTCAGGTCACTCCAGCTCCATCCATTCCAGGAATTTCAGGGATGGAGCATCAACCACTAGGTTCGTCAGAACCTCCATCAAACCAGGAGGTGATGATGGTGATGATGATGATGATGGCGGCAAGAGAGAGAACGTGATGAAGGATAATGAGATGATGATAATAGGAAGAGAGAGAATGTTATGAAGGACAAGGAGGTGATGATGATGATGATGATGATGATGATGATGATGGGAAGAGAAAGAAGGTTATGGAGGACTAGGAGGTGATGATGATGATGGGAAGAGAATGTTTTGAAGGACTAGGAGGTGATGGTGATGATGATGATGATGACGACGACGATGACAACGGGAAGAGAGAGAATGTTATGAAGGACAAGGAGGTGATGATGATGATGGGAAGAGAAAGAAGGTTATGGAGGACTAGGAGGTGATGATGATGATGGGAAGAGAGAGAACGTGATGGAGGACCAGAAGGTGATGATGATGATGGGGAGAGAAACTTATGATGATGGGAAAAGAGAGAACATTATGGAGAACCAGATGATGATGATGATGATGATGGGAAAAGAGAGAATGTTATGGAGAACCAGGAGGTGGTGGTGGTGGTGATGATGATGATGATGATGATGATGATGATGGGAAGAGAGAGAACGTTATGGAGAACCAGATGATGATGATGATGGGAAGAGAGAGAATGTTATGGAGAACCAGGAGGTGATGATGATGATGATGGGAAGAGACAGAATGTTACGAAAGACCAGGAGGTGATGATGGTGATGATGATGATGGGAAGAGAAAGAACATTTTGGAGAACTAGATGATGATGGGAAGAGAGAGAACGTGATGGAGGAGCAGGAGGTGACGCTGAGGCCCCCGTGACGGCAGTGCCACCTACCCTTGGCCTCGGCCAGGTGGCCGGTGACCAGCTGGGAGATGGCTCTGCGCAGGTCCTGGCAGAGGGTGGCATCCTGGAGGAGCTGGGCTGGGGTCTCCAGGGCCGGAGGCCACGGCGGGAGGTTGGGCAGACGAGGGGTCCAGCGGGAGCCGGGGAAGTCGAACCAGAAGAGTTGGTCGGAGTCGAAGGTCACTGCCGCCCCCAGCGAGGGCCACGGCCGCTGGCAGAAGAGGACCTCGGCCAGGACGTGCGCCGGAGGATCTGGGGCACCAGGAGGGCAACGCTGAGGCCAACCCCAAACCCACCCCAAGGACCACCACCCCAAGGACCCTCAAACCCAAGGATCTTCCACCCCAAGGAACCTACCCCTGGAGACCCCAACCCTGGAGACCCCAACCCCAAAGACCCTCAAACCCAAGGATCTTCCATCCCATGGACCCCAACCCTGGAGAACCCAATGCTGAGCCTCAAACTCAAGGACCTCCCACCCCACAGACCTGGAGACCCCAACCCCAAGGACCCTCAAGCCCAAGGATCTCTCATCCCATGGATACCAACCCTGGAGACCCCAACTCTGAGCCTCGAACTCAAGGACCTCCCACCCCATAGACCCTAAAACCTGGAGACCCCAACCCTAAAGACCCTCAAGCCCAAGGATCTTCCATCCCAAGGACACCCAACCTTGAAGACCCCAACTCCAAGCCTTGAACTCAAGGACCTCCTACCCCATAGAGCCCCAAACCCTGGAGACCCCAACCCCAAGGACCCTCAAACCCAAGGATCTCTCATCCCATGGACCTCAACCCTGGAGACCCCAAACCCAAGGACTCTCAAACCCAAAGATCTTCCATCCCATGGACCCCAACCCTGGAGAACCCAATGCTGAGCCTTGAACTCAAGGACCTCCCACCCCATAGACCTGGAGACCCCAACCCCAAGGACCCTCAAGCCCAAGGATCTCTCATCCCATGGATACCAACCCTGGAGACCCCAACTTTGAGCCTCGAACTCAAGGACTTCCCACCCCATAGACCCCAAAACCTGGAGACCCCAACCCCAAAGACCCTCAAACCCAAGGATCTTCCATCCCAAGGACCCCAACCTTGGAGACCCCAATGCTGAGCCTCAAACTCAAGGACCTCCCACCCCATAGACCCAGAGACCCCAAACCCAAAGACCCTCAAACCCAAGGATCTCTCATCCCAAGGACCCCAACCCTGGAGACCCCAACCCCAAGGACCCTCAAGCCCAAGGATCTTCCACCCCAAGGACCTCAACCCTGGAGACCCCAACCCCAAGGACCCTCAAGCCCAAGGATCTTCCACCCCAAGGACCTCAACCCTGGAGAACCCAACCCCAAAGACCCTCAAGCCCAAGGATCTCTCATCCCATGGATACCAACCCTGGAGACCCCAACCCTGAAGACCCCTGAAAGCTAAGGATTCGCTACCCCATGGACCCCAACCCTGGAGACCCCAACCCCAAGGACCCTCAATCCCAAGGATTCTCCACCTCATGGACCCCAACCTTGCCCAAAGCCAAGACCCTCAAATCTCCTCCCTCCTTTGCAGAAGTAGCCCCCCCCCCTGCTCCCCCTTTCCACCAGTCCCCTCCCAACCTCCTTCCTCCTTCGCACCAGTGCCCTCCCCTTTGCACAAGTGCCCCCCCATTTGCACAACCCCCCCCGCTTTGTACCGTCTCCTCCAGCCCAGGCCAGGGTGACCCAGAGCAGTGCGGCCGCCAGGACCCCCTCAGCCCCCATGGCTGCAGCCCCCGGGGGGGAAGAAGCCGCTTGCCGGGTGCACCCCCAGCACCCCCAGAGCCAATGAAGAGGCCTCGAGGCCTCGTGTCATCCGTTACCAGGGAGAAGGAGCCCAACAAGCACCCGCAAACTGGGACAGGTCCCACCCAAACTGGGAAATCCCTGCACCCAGAGCTCCCCAAGCCCTGCACTCAGGTCAACCCAATCCCTGAATTCAAGACACCCCAATCTCTGCACTCAGGACACCCCAATCCTGCACCCAGAGCTCCCCAATCATTGCACCCAAGACACCCCAATCCTGCCCCCAGGACACCCCAATTCTGAACCCAGGACACCCCAATCCTGCTCCCAGAGCTCCCCAATCTCTGCACTCAAGACACCCCAATCCTGCACCCAGAGCTCCCCAATCTTTGTACCCAAGACACCCCAATCCCTGCACTTAGGACACCCCAATCCTTCACCCAGAGCTCCCCAGTTCCTGAACCCAGGACACCCCAATCCCTGCACCTAGAGCTCCCCAATCCCTGCACTCAGGACACCCCAATCCTGCTCCCAAGACACCCCAATCCTGCACTCAAGACACCCCAATCCTGCACCCAGAGCTCCTCAATCCCTGCACCCAGGACACCCCAATCCTTGCACACAGGACACCCCAATCCTTGCACCCAGAGCTCCCCAATCTCTGCACTCAGGACACCCCAATCCTTGCACTGAGGACACCCCAATCCTGCACCCAGAGCTCCCCAATCCCTGCTCCCAAGACACCCCAATCCCTGCACTCATGTCACCCCAATCCCTGAACCCAAGACACCCCAATCCTTACACTCAGGACACCCCGGTCCATGCACCTAGAGCTCCCCAATCCCTGCACTCAAGACACCCCAATCCTGCACCCAGAGCTCTCCAGTCCTTGCACTCAAGACACCCCAATCCTGCACCCGGAGCTCTCCAGTCCTTGCACCCAAGACACTCCAATCCCTGCAGTTAGGACACCCCAATCCTGCACCCAGAGGTCCCCAATCTTTGTACCCAAGACACCCCAATCCCTGCACTGACACCCCAAACCTTGCACCCAGAGGTCCCCAATCCCTGAACCCAGGACACCCCAATCCTTGCACTCAGTACACCCTAATCCTTGCACCCAGAGCTCCCCAATCCCTGCACTCAGGACACCCCAATATCTGCACCCAGAGCTCCCCAATCCCTGCTCCCAAGACACTTCAATCCTTGCACTCAGCTCACCCCAATCCTGCGCCCAGGACACCCCAATCCTTGCACTCATGTCACCCCAATCCCTGAACCCAAGACACCCCAATCCTTACACTCGGGACACCCCAGTCCCTGCACCTAGAGCTCCCCAATCCCTGAACTCAGGTCAACCCAATCCTTGCACCCAGAGCTCCCCAATCCTTGCACTCAGGACACCCCAATCCTGCACCCAAAACATCCCAATCCTTGCACCCAGAGCTCCCCAATCCCTGCTCCAAGGACACCCCAATCCTGCTCCCAGAGCTCCCCAATCCTGCTCCAAGGACACCCCAATCCCTGCACTCAAGACACCCCAATCCTGCACTCAGGACACCCCAATCCCTGCACCCAGAGCTCTCCAATCTCTGCACTCAGGACACCCCAATCCTTGCACTCAAGACACCCCAATCCTGCACCCAGAGCTCCTCAATCCCTGCACCCAGGACACCCCAATCCTTGCACACAGGACACCCCAATCCTTGCACCCAGAGCTCCCCAATCTCTGCACTCAGGACACCCCAATCCTTGCACTGAGGACACCCCAATCCTGCACCCAGAGCTCCCCAATCCCTGCTCCCAAGACACCCCAATCCCTGCACTCATGTCACCCCAATCCCTGAACCCAAGACACCCCAATCCTTACACTCAGGACACCCCGGTCCATGCACCTAGAGCTCCCCAATCCCTGCACTCAAGACACCCCAATCCTGCACTCAAGACACCCCAATCCTGCTCCCAGAGCTCCCCAATTCTTGCACCCAGAGCACCCCAATCCTTGCACTCAAGACACCCCAATCCTGCACTCAGGACACCCCAATCCCTGCACCCAGAGCTCTCCAATCCCTGCACCCAGAGCTCCCCAATCCTGAACCCAAGACACCCCAATCCTGCACCCAGAGCTCCTCAATCCCTGCACCCAGGACACCCCAATCCTTGCACCCAGAGCTCCCCAATCCTTGCACTCAGGACACCCCAATCCTGCTCCCAGAGCTCCCCAATTCTTGCACCCAGAGCACCCCAATCCTTGCACTCAAGACACCCCAATCCTGCACCCAGAGCTCCTCAATCCCTGCACCCAGGACACCCCAATCCTTGCACCCAGAGCACCCCAATCCTTGCACTCAAGACACCCCAATCCTGCACCCAGAGCTCCTCAATCCCTGCACCCAGGACACCCCAATCCTTTCACTCAGGACACCCCAACCCTGCACTCAGGACACCCCAATCCTTGCACCCAGAGCTCCCCAATCCCTGCTCCAAGGACACCCCAATCCCTGCACTCAAGACACCCCAATCCTGCTCCCAGAGCTCCCCAATCCCTGCACCTAGGACACCCCAATCCTTGCACCCAGAGCTCCCCAATCCTTGCACTCAGGACACCCCAATCCTGCCCCCAGAGCTCCCCAATCCCTGCACCTAGGACACCCCAATCCTTGCACCCAGAGCTCCCCAATCCTTGCACTCAGGACACCCCAATCCTGCCCCCACTTCACCCCAATCCTGCCCCCAAGACACCCCAATTCCTGCACTCAGAGC
>JAUMJK010001446.1:0-279661 GCA_033558105.1 Coccyzus lansbergi | reverse complement strand
GATACCGCCCCGGCCTCAGTTAGCCCTGCCCCTTTGCCCCACCCCATCACGTGATCCCCCGTCCGCTGGGGCGGGGAGGGGCGGCGCGGCGCGGCCGGTGCCGGTGGGCGCGCGCGAGGGGCGGTAGCGATGGCGGCAGCGGCGGAACGGAGCCGCCTCAGCTTCCCTGGCGGGGCCGGGGCCCTGGGGCGCCCCGTGCCTATGAACCTCTTCGCCACGTGGGAGATCGACGGTTCCAGCCCGAGCTGCGTCCCCAGGTAACGGGCGCACCGTCCTGTCTTCTCCCGAGGCCTCGCGGGCGGGCGAGAAACTCGGACCCGTGGGTCGATAGTCCCTCGCCGACCCGCGAGGAGTCGGGATGTTGCTTCCTCCGCTCTCTTTTCCCCTAGCTTTGCCGTCCTTTTCTCTGTTTTAGGGTTCTCTCTGTTTTGGGGTGTCCTACCGTAGTGATGGGCAGGGGTCACCACCTCTTTCAGTGGATTCTGGGGGTGGGAAGGGAGCTACCAAGGATCCTCTGACCCTGTAAAGGAGGTGGGAGTGGCTGCTACCCCTCTGCACCAGGTCTTGGAAGGGTTACGCTGTGCCCCTCCCCGCCATGTGTTGGGGTCCAGCCACCTCAAAAATCTGGTGTGTTGGTGGTAGGGATTGGTGTGTCTGGCATCCCGTGTCCCATTGTCCCATGTTCTGTTAACAGGGCATTAGCCCAGTGAGTGCCGCAGGCTAGGCATCTGATTCTTTTTTGCTGCTCTTCTACCTGCTCCAGTCCTCAGTCTTTCCTTATCTTCGGTCTGTGTGTGTATATGTGGGTGTATCCCTGTCTGTGCTTCTTTTAGCCCACATGGGAGGAAAACCTTGTATGAAAGCCGTGCATTTTAGGTCTGACTTTAGCAGAATATCTCTGAGGATTTAAACGTGCTGAAGATTGATATTGGAAGCACTCCTCTTTTTATTTATTTTTTTTTTTAACGGGGACACAGCAAGTAAGCAAAATGGGAACAGAGTCATCATGCTGACCTCGCAGGAATGTAAAGCTTTGCAAGCTTTACAACCTCCCAAATCCCTCTGTCTTCTGTGCTGTCCAGATAGCAGGTTGGACTCACTGGCACTACCCCTCTTGCAGGGCTAGCAGGTTGCTCATGGGGCTGGCAACTATCTTAGCTTAAATGTTACACACAGTTGTAAGTGCTGTGTAGCATTGTGGGCAGGAAGATAGCACAGTGTAGAGGAAAACTTGGGTCCTGCAACTGCAGATGATCTTGGTTTATAACAGCTTATCTGTGCTGATATCACCTTGCATTGTCTGCCTGGCAGCAACTTTCTCTGCTTGTATCTCGTTCAGCCTTTCTTATCTGCAGTAGGTGTTGGAAGGAGGCAAGCACCAAAGGGAATCTGCCCCTCTTCAAGGAGTCCCTGTGCTGTGAAAGGAGATGCCTGTATGGGAGGGGCTGGAAGAGCAATTGGGGCACTTCTGATTTTTGTACTGGAGGCCAGTGCAATTCATATTGATCTTGGTCGCCTGCGGAGGATGTGGAGGCCTTCTTGTAACCTGTTTTAAATCCTGTTCTCTCCACTGCACCCTCAACTACACAAAGGTGGTTGGGTTTCCATCTCATCCAACCTCTTCTCAGGGGCAGTTTAACTGAAATAAAAAAAAGAACTGTCTGTTCCTGTTAAGGACTTTTAGTTCTACATTATCTTTTTTGCTGATAGCTGCAGGTCTGACAATCAGCTCACAACATAGTTTGCTTGTTTGCAAATCCACAGATGACCAGAAAATGCAGCGTAATTGACCCTGGCCCTGCCTTGATGTAGTAGAGGATGAGGGTGAGTCTACACAGAGCTTGGCATTTCAGGTGGGTCCTGGGTGTTTGAATTATGTGGGCAGCAGCAAATTGCTGGCAGCTGGTGGAAGTGCCTGGAGGAACCTGTGTGATGCATAGGGTGTGAGGGTATCTGGGCAGATGGTGTAGAACTGGGTTTTGATGGAGAAGCTATAGAGTCACTCAAGTAATCTGTGAAAGTGGGGCTGGTGAAAGTGCTCAGATTGTATGCCCTGGGGCCTGAGGCATTGATGGGAGAACTGGGGCAACTTGGGACCTTCTAGGATCGTAGCTTTTGTACAAGGAGTTTGTGTGCAATAGTGGGGCCCTCTGGTTTCAGCCCCATTGTTTCAAACACCTTTGCTTGCTTTTCCTGAGTATCCTTTTTTCCTGCAGCCCAGGGGTAAAGTGGGGATCCAGCAGCCACATCTGCTGCTGCTGACTGAATGAGCAGGTCTTTCTACAGCCCTGCAAAGGCTGTGTACAGGGTGCAGTGTATGACAGGTCTGCAGCTGTGGGTGTCAAGTTGCTTTTGATAATCTGAAATAGTCAGGAGCAGTGGAGGTTGCAGCTCCTGCAGCGATGTTAGTCTGATTGCATGGTGAGGTGTATGCTGCACTGCTTGTGCTGAGCATGGAGTGAATCTGTAGTAGCAGCTGGGTTGCAGCACCTGGGCACTCAATTCTGCTGTTCCTCATCATTTAACATTGTGTCTTGTGATGCTACATTTAGTCCATGCTTTGCATTTTATTAGAGTCTTTACAGCAAGCTTTTCTGTCAGAGCAGGCGGGAGTTAGTAAACCTTTAAGTTGCACTGCTGCCTTCCTATTTCAAGTTCATATAGTAAAGATTTTTCCTGTGGCACAGCAGCATTTAAAATTCTTTGTGTTAAAGTGAGAGACTGGAATGAAAACTGTTCTGTGGGGCACATGCTATTCAAAATGAGTTTCTTGGTCAAACAGGCTTCTGTGGGGACCTGAATGGAGGATGCGGAGGAGAGTGGGCCTTGATCTCTTCTGAGATTTCCCCCAGTTACAAGTTCCCCTTGGAGTTTCTGTTGACAGGATAGACCTTCCTAGCTGAGAAGAGGCTTGTACTTGGCACAAAGTTAGAGGATTTGTAGAAGAGGGGCATGTGTTTGGGAAGGCAGTGTTGCTTCCCTCCACTTTTATTTTTGGTACATTAAATCCTACCCCATTTCTAAACTGTTTCTCCTACATTAAGTTTGAGCAGAAAGGGCTGGGTAGAAACAGCACCTGGAGCAGGCTGTGCCTGTGTGGTCCTGAGTTGTATGGGTGGACTATAGGGAGGAAGTGAGATTGTGAAGATTAAAAATCAGGAGGGCTAAAGCCCAACTAGAGCTCAGCTTGGCCAAGTCAGTGAAAGATAACAAAAAAATCTTCCTATAAATACATTAACAATAAAAGGACCAGGGAGAATGTTCAGTCCCCACTGGATGCAAATGGAACAGCTGTGACAGGGGATGAGGACAAGGCTAAGGTACTGCAATGCCTTCTTTTCCTCAGTCTTTAATAATAAAGTTGTTCCCTGTGTGCACATACACAGGAGTTAGAGCAGCAGAACAAAGCTCCAATGATCCAAGAAGTGGTGGTTAAAGACTTGCCTGCCCAACTAGACACCCACAAGTCTATGGGACCGGATGGGGTCCATCCAAGAGTATTGAGGGAGCTGGTGGACATGCTTGTCAAGCCCCTTTCCATCATCTTCTAGCGGTTCTGGCTGACTGCGGAAGTTCCACTGGACTGGAGGCTGGCTGATGTTGTGCCCATTTACAAGAAGGGCACAACAGGGAGGATCCAGGAAACTACAGGCCTGTCACTCTGACCTCAGTGCTGGGAAAAGTCATGGAATAGGTGATCTTGAGTGCTATCGTGATTTACATGCAAAAGAACTGGGTGATCAAACCCAGTCAGCATCGGTTCGTGCAAGGCAGGTCTTGCCATACTAATCTGATCACCTTTTATGACAAAGTGACCCACATACTGGACAAGTGAGCGGCTGTGGATGTGATCTTCCTGGACTTCAGACTTTAAAACAGTTTCTTGTAGTGTTCTGCTACGGAAACTGTCAGCCTCAGGCCTGGACAGACGCACACTCTCCTGGGTGGAAAACTGGTTGTATGACTGGGCCTAGAGAGTGGTGGGAAATGGAGTTAACTCCAGCTGGAGGCCAGTTACAAGTGGGGCTCCCCAGGGCTCAGTGCTGGGTCTAGCCCTGTTCACTGTCTTTATCAATGACTTGGATGAAGGCACTGAGTGTACCCTTAGCAAGTTTGCGGATGACACTAAGCTGGGTGGAAGCATAGATCTGCTGGAGGGTAGGGAGGCTCTTCAAAGGGGTCTGAACAGGCTGGACCGCTGGGCTGAGACCAATGGTATGAGGTTTAACAAGGCCAAATGCCGGGTCCTGCATTTGGGGCACAACAACCCTGGGCAGCTATGAGAAGTCTGTCTAGAAAGCTGCCTGGAGGAGAAGGACCTGGGGGTGTTGGTTGGCAGCAACTGAACATGAGCCAGCAGTGTGCCCAGATGGCCAAGAAGGCCAATGGCATCTTGGCTTCTATGAGAAATGGCATGGCCAGCACTTCCATGGAGGTTGTTCTCCATCTGTACTTGGCACTGGTGAAACCACACCTCGAATCCTGGGGTCGATTCTGGGTCCCTCAGCACAAGAAGGGTGTTGAGGCTCTGGAGCGAGTCCAGAGAAGAGCAATGAAGCTGGTGAGGGGGCTGGAGAACAGGCCTTATGAGGAACGGCTGAGAGAGCTGGGGTTGTTTAACTTGGAGAAGAGGAGGCTGAGGGAAGACCTCATTGCTCTCTACAACTACCTGAAAGGAGGTTGTAGAGAGGAGGGTGCTGGGCTGTTCTCTCAAGTGACAGGGGACAGGACAAGAAGGAATGGCCTCAACCTGCTCTAGGGGTTTAAAAGATGGGTGGGTGAGGTGCTGAGGGACATTTTTTACTGGTTGATAGGAATGATTGGACTCAATGATCCTGTGCCGTCTTTTCCAACATAGTGATTCTGTGATTCTGTGCTGAGGTAGAGGACCTCATGTGGATGTGGATCTGCTTCTCAGATGGTGGCCAAGAACTGGGCTGTGGGAGGAAGATCTCTAAAGCAGTGTTCTTCAATGTGCTCTTTGCTGGGTGATTTACTTGAAAGTCGGTTCAGCTGGAAGGCTGCCTTGTTGCATCCATGGAGTTGCTCTGTGTGAAAGGACTATGCCTAAACTGGCACCATAGTAGTGTTCTGCAACTGTATTTTCAGTGAAACACAAGGCTACATGGTGTTTTGCGCTTGTACTGGCCTCCCCTTCTCTCCTGCTGTTCGCAGAAATTCCTTCTTCAGCACATGTAGTACCTGGGAGGTTTTACCGACCATGGTGCTCCTGAAATGCAAGTACTTTCTTTCAGTCATCCCAAAAATGTGACTCAAACTATCTCCCTATCTGGGTGTACCTGCTACATACCGGAAGGGAGAGATGCTTACCTTTTTTAATTCTGCTTCTTTCTTCTGTGCATTGAAATATTTTCCTTTGCAGAAGGTTACATCATGTAAAATTCTTCCTGCCACCTGTAAAAACTGAGAGTGGTGGTCCTACTGTGTGCCTGTGAGAGAACTGGATCACTTCCCTCGGTTTCCTCACACTGAAAAGTAAGAATTATTGGGGGGGATGTTGGGTCTTTTCCTTCAGGTTCTTTTTAGTCTCTTGATGTAGCAGTGGGTGTGAATGGCAAAATGCAGTACCATCCTATCTTGAAGGAGCCACATGATGAGATAGCAGCATGAGGAGGTTGTCTAGAGAAGAGTGGTTGTGTAGAGAAGCTTTGCTGGATCGGGGTCTGCTGGGGTAAGATAACTTGAGGGTCAGTGCTCCTGTTCAGAATGGGCTACTGCCTTCATTGTCACCTCCTTGAAAGTTCCTGCTAAGCTTTGAATGGCAATGTTGAGTGTATTGAGACTGAACTGCTTATGGAGCAGATATGACCTGGTGTCTGTTGGAGGTATGAGGGAAGCTGTGAAAGAAATCTGGGAAAATTTGATGCTGGAGGTCAGAAATTGTTTACTAGGCACTGCCCAAGCAGTTTTGTGTGCAGACTCACCTCTGTAGCTTACCTCCTGGGTGAGGAAACAAGAAGGGCATTCACATGCATCCCCTGGACATGAACAGGAGGTTGCTGGTGATTGCAATGATTTTGCTGCTCAATGTTCTGTGATGGCCTTGCAGCATGTGGACTTTCACATCAGCTCTGGTATGGACATCCCCAGGGGCTATGGAAACTGACTGGGGTGAAGCAAAGGGTTCACAGCAGCTGAGTGGATCCTGACAGTTTACTCACACCCCAGGCTATGTGCTCCTTTCCCTGTACCAGCTCCCATCTTCTGATGATCTGTTCCCTCTGTTGGCTTCCTCTATGTTAATGAGTTGCAGTGTTTGCAGAGGAGTCTATGAACATGTGAGGGTAACAGCACTGGTGTGTGACTGGGAGGGAAGGTGAGGATTGCTAAGCATGGAGCCACTCTATGCATTCTCTATGTTTGCACCTCTGTGTGGTGTTAATTCCCCCTCTCAGACAAGTGCTGAAGGTGTTGTGAACTGCATGAAGTCCATGGCTGGCTGTTAGTTGTGAGGATTTGTCGCAAACGCACTTGGAAGGGAGAGGCTGTGCCTCTTGTTAAGAAGGACAGATGCCTTTGCTCAGCCAGTGAAAGCATGTTCCAGCCTGGCTTGAACAAGGGAAGCTCCATACTGTAGGGGCAGAGAAAGATGGACAACTTGCTAGAGTAATAACTATGATTAAATAATGCCGCGTGATTAAAAATGCTGATTAATTCAAGTGGGGAGAGATGTTAATTTAAATGTATCTTGACTTCTTCATGGATTGGTATGCTAGCACTCAGCGGAAAACTGTTGTTTGTTAGGATAATTACTGGCACATTCTTTGGAAGCTGGCTGTAGGTTTTTGGTACATTTGGAACTAGGAAAATGTCTAATTACTCACACGACTAGGTACATTTCACAAGGGCTTATATGGAGGCTTTGTTTTGACTTGGTTTGAATAACAGGGAATGCTTAACATTTTACAACCGAGGAAATTGAATAAACCACTAAGGTGCTACTGAATGTTTGAGATACACAAGGACAACACCCATGACTGGGAAGTGAGGATGGAACATTTAGGGTAAAGTGCAGTGGGAAAAACCAGCCCCTTTATTCTTAGAGACAGGAGATCCTATTTCTCCTCCTTAGTCTTCGTAGAAGAGATCAAGACCAAAATAACATTACTTTGGGCAATATCAAGTGATCGCTTAGTGCTCTCCATGTAAACCCTGTCACAGTGGTTACCATGTTTGTCACTCTGTACAATACCACTGACTGTAATTTGGACTTTGTATTCAGGGGAAACACCATTCTCTGTAGAGGTTGGGTAGTTTGTTGGACCCAAACATCCCTTTAGACCTATTTTGAGTCTGCTTTTAGCTGACATAAGTTGAAGCTTGTGCATGTCAGGAACAGTTTGGAAAAGGTCCTAACATCTCACCTGCTGGTGAAAGGTCTGTGGACAGGGCAGTACATAGATTTTGTTTGGATGCTGTGCACATGTCCAGTACAGAAGGGCATTGGATGCTCTCTTGTAGGGCCTCTTTCCTTGTCTTCCAAGGGAGCTTCCCCTGCTGTTTCCTGGCCTGTGCTCCTGCAGCCCCGTGTGACAGGAGACCCTGCAGCTGTTTATCCAGGAAATAAAAGCTCTGTCAAACGAAACTGTTGATGCTCCACCTTCCATGAACTATGAGTGTGCAGTGAGCTCTGTGGTAAGCTTATGGCTGTATCAGATTTGCTATGAAATGATTTGCATAATAGATTAATCAACCAGCAACAAAATGTCCCTTTTCTCTGCCAAGAAAAGAAAAGCAGCAACTTGGCTGTTACAAGAGACCATTATGATCCTTGCAACTCTTAATCTTTCTTTTTTCAAGAGCACTCCATGTTTTGGCCTCATGCAGGAAGCTGGCCTGGTCACTGCATTTCTTTGTGTCACACCTTGGTAGTTTGTTCTAATTCTTTTGGACCAAATTTTGCCACTGTTATGGTGACCTTCTAGGGAGGGTATTTCCGATGGAGTTGATGACTGGTTGCCAAGCAGCTCTGTACTGCCAGATTCTGCATTAGCCTTTGCCTTTCCATTGACTTACTAGAGAGAATGATGTCCTTCTGAGCCACTCGTGCTCCTTCACAACTGCCTCATTTCCCTGGGAAGTTGGGGAGCAGGGGAGCCTCAGAGGGTTTTTAACTGTGAGTGGGCAGGAACTGATCACTGTATTTTATTTTTCCCGTGGTTCTGCCTCCCTATAAACCAGCTATGTGAATTTCCTAACCTGTGTCTCCAGACACATCATCTGTGTGTCTGTGCTTGGTCGAAGAATACCACCTCCCAAACAGTGTGGGGAAATTCAGTCTGAATGGATCCGAGTGTGAAGTTGATAAGAGGCTTAACTGCCTAATTGAATGTGATAGTGTGAAGCTTCTCTCATGGTGAGGTTTAATTGGATTATGGTACTGTACAGTGATGCAGACGCTTGCAGGGCATGCATTGAGACTCACAGGGAGAGAATGGATCCTTGCTAATCACTCATTTGTTGAAAAGAATAGTTTGCCTAGAGAGCTCTGACAGGCATGATGTGCAGCCGGTAGCCCTGGAGGAGGGGTTCCTCAAAAACTGCATGTGTAGACCGGTTTTCAGGTCAGAGCAGCTGTAGTTAGGGGCTCTACAGATCTGCCTTATGAGTCTGAGCTTGGGGAAGGAGGAGGAGATGTTCTCCTTGTGTTTGGAGAAGTCAATGCATGGCCTCTTTTGTTGTGTGCGGGAGTTCAGAAATTGTTTCCTCCTCTAGAACACTTCAGCCTTTCCTGCAGTGCTTTGCACGGCTGTTTCTTTCTTCTGAGGTGGCCTGTTTGTTCCTTCTCATCCAGCAGCTGCGAGCCTGTAGGCCAGTCTGGCTTCAAGGACAACTTCTTGCCAAGCAGTAACTATTTTTGATCAGGAGCTGAAATACCAGTGCTGGAACTCCCCTGCTCCAGTGGGAAAACAATATAACTTTTAAAGCTTGCAGAAAAGTAGAAATGGGAGCAGCCTATATGCTATGAAGTTTGCTTGGTAGAGGACCTTGTGCCTATAAGCTAGAGGTGGGGTCTGCAGGCCAGAAAGTGTGCTGTTGCTTGCCTGGCTGAGGGAGGTGTGGGAGGTGCATAGGGATTGTGGCACCTTTGCAGCTCCTGTTGTTTGGGTAGCTCTGGATTTGCTTTTGGAAGCCACCTTCTGCATGAACTGTAGAGTGGCCATACTTGTGAGTGTGTGGTTCTGAAAGTAAGTGTGTTTGGTTTACTGAGATTTCAAGAGAGCTTGAAATCTGTGTGGTTGGTTGGGTGTTATTTCAGCAGAGTTGTCAAGGAGAATAGCATTTGTTCCCTTGTAAGCAGGCAGATTTGCATAAAATATCAACTTTGACACATACGGTGTGCTCTTCATCTGTAGCCTCTATGCTAGTTTGGAGAGTTAACCAGTTCTCTCTTAGACATCTGAACATGCTGGGAAAGGATGGTGTGTGTCACTTGGGCAGGGAGCAGCACCAGCACGTTGAGAGATTTTGATCAGCTTGCCCCATTTCTTGCAGTGCCTTGTCCAAACTGTATTAAAGATAAATAAATGAACATGATTGCCTTGCTGTTACTGAGAAATGGTAGTTTAGCTACCTTTACCCTCATGCTCCACAACATGTTGAGCTCCCCACACCCCAAGTTCTAGTTTGGTCTAAAGAAAAATCAACTCCCTTCTATTGCTTCTTCACTTTTTTGGGCAGTCAGGTGCTCTGGGGTTTGTAGGAGGTGAGTGGAAGGTAGTAGGGAGGAGAAAACACTGGTGTTTAACCAAAACCTGCATGGCTTGCTGGTCCTCCTGGGCATTGGAAATATAGTTTCTGTTGTTCTGAGGAGAAAAAAAATGAACAAACCTGGTGATCCAGGATGTTGCTGGGGGTGGGAAGAGATAGAGGTTTGAAGGTGTGAGACTCTAAAGACTGATCAAGTGAGTCCCTGTGTGCATGATGAAGGGAAATGCCACTCAGCAAAGTATTTTGCTGTTAAAAATCTTCTGAAGGAAACCACTGTCTGCTTCCATCAGATCCCTTTGCTATGTTAAGCTTGACTGTTCAAAATTCCTTCCCTGGTCTCTTTGTTTTTCTAGAAAGCCACTGTAGTCTGAGGGCTTGGAGGTGTTCCTCGCTCCTGGTGAGTACATGTTACGTGCAGAAGAGAAGTTTTCAAAGGGATCTTTGCTTCTGCATGGAAATGCATGGAAGGCTGCAGACAGAGTAATAGGAAAACCATGGAGCTCATACTTTGGTTCTGGCCTGTGTTTCAAGGGTTCTCATTAATGGCCAAAGTGAGCTGCAGTTTGCACTATCTGCAAACATACCAGCTTCTCTGATACATTTTCCAGCAGGCGTGAGACGGGATCTGGATACAGAGCAGAGAATAACCCCCATCCAGAGATTCTTAGGAAGCCTTGTCTATATATAGTGTGTGTCAGCCTGTATCTCCTTTCTGCTGAGAGGACAGTCTCCGCCTGGGGAATATGGTTAATGCAGATACACCCTAGCTCCTGAGAACTAGCCAAAGGTCCTCAAGTGTCACATATGCCGCATCCTGTGTGAGCCTTCCTCCTCCTGTGGTGTGGTGGGGAAGCCTCTGCCAAGGGCCGTAGCTGCACTGCTCTGTGCTGTGACTGTGCTACTATAGCAGGATGGCGACAGGCTCCCGTGGGAGCACAGCAGTTGGCGGTCAGGGCAAACAACTGCAAAGGCTGAGGCACACCGTCCATGCATAGCAGGTGATGCCCCAGCCTATGGAGCACGTTAGTCTGTTGGGCGCTTTCATTAAAGCGGGGAGATCGTGGCTTATCAATGGCTTTTCATGAAAATGGCTTCTGTAAGATTTTTATGCCAGTGCAATTCCCTTCTTTGCTACTTACCAGGGTGTGCAGTGAAGGGGGAACCTGCATAAACACTGCTGCTTCTGGAGTGAGAATGCAGTGCTCAGCCCACCTGCTGCATCGTGATGCAGCAAAACAAAAGGCTAGCATGTGGCTTAAGTCAGAGGTGGGCACATGCAGTGAGGTGGACAAAGTTACCCTTTCACTCAGCAGTGTCATCTGTTACTGTGAGGCTGCAGTTTCACCGTTAGGATGTCCGATGCCATTCCAAGCCACCCTTCCTTTCTGTATAGCGGGTGATTTTTCCAGGTGGTGCACCATCACGTTTTGTAGCTGTCCTGGCAGCTGCTGAGGGCCAGCAATAGAGAGAGAAGCACAGCCTCCTGTTTGCTCTCCACCTAGTGGTTTTGTAGTACATACTGAAACAGAAGTGATAGTTTGGGGAGCTTTATACCGCCTTGAAGTGTTGATTTGCAAATACTTCATGAGATTCTCTTGGTCCTGGTGGAGGTACGACTTCCCTTTGGATGCACTTGGCTCTGGGATTGTAGATCTAGGTCTGTCTTTTGAAAAGAACAACCGTGTTTTCTACAGTGGAGAGGTTGATTCCTTTCTTGTGTCTTTTAAGGAACTGGACTGTCAGAGTAACTCTTAACCCTGTTCAGGCTGGAAGCTTGACAAGATGTGCTCTGCCTTTCCTAAGCCAATGAAAGTCATCAGGCTGTTGGAGGACATCTCCTCACACATGTTTTTACAAATATAGCAGGATCGTTTGAGGTCACTTAGTCTTGAGTTTCTTTGGGGAGAGCACACTGCAGTTGGCGGCTGTGCCAGAGCTAGATTTGACTGCCTCTGGAGGGGCTGTTCTGAAAATGGGTGTCTGTGTTGGGCTGTCTTGAGATTAGACCCATGTTAAACTTCCCAGTTCATCAGATATGCGTGCAAAGTCTTTATTTCACCTTGTCATCTGTGTCCTGATTTAATTTCTGCCTCAGCCCTGTGGACTTGGTGGTTTAATGGGGACAGGGTCATTATTATTACCAGCAGAGTAATTGTGGTGTCTGTTATGTGACTGTGGGAGCTGGCATCAAGGCTCTTTACCTTGTTACTGTTCTGTTGATGCACTGGGTGGTTGTAGGTGTAAGATGTTAAACATTTACCAGTCCTCTACCTGTTGCAGCACAGCGCCAGTAGCTCTCACTGAAGAGCCCTTTCTCAGATGTGGGTAGAGCTGTGTGTGCTGTCCTCGCACCTTGCTGCTACCTCTTAGCGGTTCCTCTGAGGCCCATGTTTCTGATGGCTCTTCGTAACCAGCTCAGGCTGCTGCTTGCCAGCACCTTCTACCTTGTGCCAGTGCAAGCATTTGAGAGTTCACATAGTAAAGCAGGGCCAGGGCAGGATTTGAGAGGTAGATGTGAGGAAGTGGATCAGTTCTCTGCTGTGTGCTACTGTGTGATGATCCAAATGGATGTGCACAGCATGGGGGTGTGGACAGAGCTGATAACCCATGTAATCTAGTGCTGCTGCTGGAAAGGCTTCAGATGGAGACAGTGGGTTTCGGCATGCTTCCAATATATACACCGCATTTCTGACTTAGCAGAGCTTCTCTTTAGGCTGGGGAAATAACTTCTAATGAGTGTGGGAGGAGAAGTCCAGTCCTGTGTTCAGAGGTTTGTATTTTAGCTGTGTTCTAAAAACCCTGGGTTGTCCAAAGCCTTGTGTGTCTTCTCCAGCTTGGGGATGCTGTGGGTTGGATCCAGGGGAAGAGGTGGTTGGGGTGGAGGTGGTTGTTTCTTCTTCTGGGCTGTAAGGGGAGGTCTCTGGTGCAAAGAAGGTTTTTGGGAGTTAGACTGTTTGGAAGGAGGTTGTCAGGCAGGCACTTTCTAACTTGAATAATTGATGGTGTAACAAAAGCTACTGGAGATCGTTGGGGATGTAACTGAATCTTTCACACCGATTCTTATGCAGATTCAAACATGTGTTCCTGGTTTCTAATGGGACACCTACAAATACAGCTGCCTCCATTTAGAACTCAGCATCCATTTACTGGATCTTTAATTGCTAATGACTTTATATGTAGAGGGTGACTTGCAGAGCTGCTTCTGTAACAGTTTCTCAGTGCTACTTTTACCTGTACGCTTGAAGTTTCCCTGTGGAATTTTTACGCGAATGAACTGTGGAGGTTTGGACACATGTTCTGGTGTGCTTGGTGCTGAAGCTTGTCCATTGCCATCCTGCTCTGGTTCAGTAGCAAAATGAGCTTGAACATTTCAGTGCCATTTTCTTTGCTCATGTGTTGGGGCTTATTGAATATAAATTAAATTACCTTGATTTTTGCAGAAAATAATTTGGTGTATCTAAGTGCAAATAATCTCAAGTTTCTACCCAGTAAATCTATGACTGTGATTTGATGACTGCATTTGACAAGTATCATTTTGGGCTCCTGGGGGCGATCAGTGCCTGCAGCTTCCTGGCATAGCTTCAAAATCAGGCTTGTTTTTCATAAATGTGCCACATGGTAATGGAGTAGTTAGTCAAAGCCATGTGGGCTTAATTTCTTTAAAATATAAACAGCCTAGAAATGTTTGTGTGTACAGAATATCTAGCTAGTAACTGTAAGCATTTCCATGTTTCTACAAGAAATGAAGGTAATGATATAATAAAGATGGATGTGGCTTCACATGGTCTCCCATCTGGCTTTAGTTAAATCATAGTTTTCATCTTTGGGTGGGGAGAGATTATGAAAATGGAAGATGTGGCTGAAAAACACCTTCCTAGGTCATCTTCTAGCCCATATAAAAGCTGGAGCAGCTCTGCTGAACACTGACACCTACCTGGGGGAGTGGCTCTCTCCTCTGCCTTGGCACACGTTTAGTGGGCAGGTACTCTAGTAGTTTTAAAGCAGTTGGTTTTACTTGACCGAGGAGTTGCCGAGTTCTGTGTGCAGTCCTTCTTCGTGGTGTAAATTTATATTCAGACTAAGTAGATAAGCAAAGAAAGATGCTCTTCCTGCTGTAGAAGTGAGCTATTGTTGGAGACTCATCTCTAGTACTTCTCATCCCGTTCTCCTCCCATAAGCCTTCCCAGCCTTCCACCTGCCTGCTGACTTACAGTTTGTAGAGTATGCTCTGAATTTTTTGGGGCTGTCCTGCAGCCTTCCCCTGTAGTCTCTTCCTCTCAGATGGACAGTTTTCAGTGTCAAAAGGATAATTCCAAAACATTCTCTTTAATGAAAATATACCTCCTTGCTTCCTAACTGGTAGAAAGATGATATGGTGCTTTCCTGATCAAGTTGCACCCACTGCCTTAAAATGAAGGATTTGGAAGGAAAACTGAGAACTGCAAGAACTGGATCATATATATTTCATGTTGCTAGTGGCTCACTAGGGGCTGAACTCCCTTTTATTTGCCCTTCTACCTTTTCTCTATGCTGTGCGTGAGACCATGCCAGAATTTATGGTGCTCCGGTTTCTTTCAGGATGGTGACATCTCTGTCGTCTTTCTGCCCGGATTCTGCTTTATTTTGCTTAATATATTTGAACACCCTTAATTTTGGCTTTGTCCTTGATTAACAAACAGACTTCTGAATGTCTCCAGGTACTTGACAAGCTTTGCCTGCTTGTGTTCAGTCCTAGTGGGGATCTGAGACAGCTGCTTGCAGATGCCAAGGCAGATCAGAGTTTTTTTTTCATCTCAACATGTAGCACTCGGCAGCTCAAAGGTAAGGGATTTAGACTGAAACAGGGGAGATTGAGATGAGATCTTAGGAAGAAATGTTTTCCTGCAAGGGTGGGGAGACACTGGCACAGGTTGCCCAGTGAAGTGGTGGCTGCCCCATTCCTGGAGGTGTTCAAGGCCAGGTTTGATGGGGCTTTGAGCAGCCTGTTCTGGTGGGAGGTGTCCCTGCCCATGGCAGGAGGGGTGGGACTGGATGGGCTTTGAATTCCTTCCAACCCAAACCATTCTATGATTCCATGAAAGGCATAACTCTGGTAGTCCTTTTTCCGTGGTCCATGGGGTTGTGCTTGAGGACCAGAAGCTTGACCAATGCTTAGTTCAAGCAAGGCACTAGAGCTTTTTTTCCAGGGAGAAGGGATTTCAGAGGTGTATTATCTTAGTTTAGCCTTCAGTCAGCATACTCCTGTTTTTCTGTCATTTAAATGATAGTTCCTGATGGGTGTCCTTAAAAGAACATTTATAATAAGCTTTTGCTGCTCATTCAATTGTTTCCTTTTTCCAAGATTATAACCTAAACATACATGCAGGCTGACAGTGCTTAAGCAACTCCTTTTGTGTTCCTGCTCATCTGTGTTCCTACTGCATCTGTGTTCAAGGCCAGCTTTCTAGTGCGAGACCCTTGCCATGCATGTGTTGAGTGCCAAGTACTCAGTTCTTCTTGAGGTCCTGCACAGATATTGATGATACTGTGTTTTGAAGACGTATCTTCCTTGTCTGTGTTTGGATATTTAGGTTTGCTCTCCTGAAGGTTGAGTAGCCTCCCCTGGTGTTTCTGCCTTTGTACAATGCTAGCATTCAAGGGACTCTCTGGATGAAACCTGTTGCACCCAGGTGTTTGAGTACATGCTCTGGTACATAGCTGGAGTGTGAGCAGGTTTTCTCAATCTCATCAGCATTACAGCTGTGTGCTTCCTCATGTGTTCTTGTGGTAATGACTTCTCCTCTGGCTCCTCTCAGTGTTGCCACAGACCACTGTTGTGGTTTTGAACTGTGAAAGCCATCTTAGCTTCCCAGCGGACTCGATATCAGTGCACACTTCCCTGCAGAATGGGTCACAATTCTTCACAGGGCTTGTGGGGGTGGGGAAAAGATGTCTTTCATCTTGTGTTCTTTTAAATGCTGTGTAAGTAACTGCTCTGGCAGTAAAGCAAGCAACTGCACAAGAGTCTCACTTAGCTTTGTGCTGTCTGGCAGCACGTGGGTACCTGGCATGTGTTTGTGAGAGGCTGCCACTGCAGTGAACTCTGAGTTTAGGACAACTGTAACATGATTTCACTCTTCTTTTCTTTGCTTCTAGTAGGTTGTTGTATTTGTCTCTGTTGATGGTCAGATTTGCTGATGGTTCGTATTTGAGCTAGGAAAAATGGCCCTTATTGCAATTCTGGTATGTCTGTATACAATAAAGATGGAGTGGGCTGGGAATAGCTTCCAGCAAAGTTGAATCAGTTTCTTGGAGCTCTTTTGTTCAATAGAAATGCCATTCTTTTCTCTCCCCCTTGCCCGTCCCCCTGACAGCCTACCTTCTTTCTACAAGGACATACTGAGGTACAAGTCACAGTCGTGTGACTGAAGTGAAATATGCACAGCTGCAAACACATGTTTTAATTAGACTTCATTGTTAATGCATCTTTCTGAACAGGTTTGCAGTTCCAGTAGCCAAGCATTCAGTGCAGTAACAAAGAGGGTTTTGTTGAAAACACTTGACTTAAGAGTTCTGTCAAACTCTGAGAATGCTCTAACCGCTTGATATTTTTGAGTGTAGACAGGACATCTAGTTGAGTTTTCCTTTGCTCCCCTGCATTGCATTGCAGAAATCATATGACAGCTGGGGTACAATAAAGAAAACATTAAGTAAGACTTTTATGGAAGTTAGAAGTATCAGAAATATCCAGCCTTGAATGCTGCAGCTTTCTTCTACCTTCCCACTGAACGCAGAAGTTGTGCAACTCTTTCCTCTTTGCATCAATTATACCTGATGCTTTTGTTATTTCTTGCTTTTTATGGTGCCTAACAACCCCCAGCAGCTGGAAGCTGCATTGTGTTGCAGTTGTAGCCCAGGGCTGAATGAATCACAGCGATACTAAAAGCCAGTGGCTATTTACAGGTAACTTGAAATAGATTTATTGACTTACAGGATACCACAAAGCCTTGTAACAGTTTAAAGGCAGAATTTGGTGTGGTGCAGTATAATCAGTTCTCTAATCTCTGGAAATTCAACAGTTGTTCTTGTCTATTGAACAGTTCCTGTCTCTTGAACAGTCAGTTCAGGCTGCTGCTTTAGAATCATAGAATCACCAGGTTGGAAGAGACCCACTGGATCATCGAGTCCAGCCATTCCTATCAAACTCTAAACCATGTACCTCAGGACCTTGTCTACCCGTGCCTTAAACACCTCCAGGGAAGATGAATCAACCACCTCCCTGGGCAGCCTTTTCCAATGCCCAATGACCCTTTCTGTGAAAAACTTCCTCCTAAACTTCCTCCTAGCTTTTTCTTCTTTGTTTTCTGCCCTCTGCCAGTGGACTACTGCTGCTCCTGCTGACAGTCTCTGGAGCTGTCCTCTTTCCAAAATTATCACTAGATTTTCCAGGCTGCTATGTGAGTAACTTTGGGATTTTGTCCTGTGAGTGAAGTCACACTCTCCACCAACCCTCCTACTCAGAATATAAGCTAATCTGTGTTTGAGACACCTGTAAACAGAGAACCCTGCAATCAGTTGCAGGTGACTGACTGTGTCTGTAGGTGTTCTTGCTGATTTAGGTGTGAAAACAGAAATGACTTACTAATTTGTGAATATATGGACATATATATGAGAATTCTTACTATACATATACGTAATATATGAAAATCTCTTAGTGAAACAGTTGTAGTGTGCACTCTTCTTGGCTCCAGTGAGTCCCTTCAGCCAGTGTCAAGGTGGTTGCTGTGAGCTGAGGAGCTGACCTTTTGCTTCACAGTGGTGGAAATGAAGGCTCAAAATCAGTACCTGGGGCATGGCAGCAAACCTATTGCCTGTCTAGGGAGCTTGGGCTCAGCAGGATTGTGAGAGCCCCCAAAACACTGTTTTTGTTCTCTCTCTCTGTAGGGAAATACTGTTTCTTCTGAGACATGGATTTGACTGCCTTGGTGCTGACTATCATGGCAAACCATGGCCTGGGAGACTTCTTTAAAACTGGATGCAAAATCTTAAAATGGGAGGCATTATTCTACTGATTGTTTGATGTGAAAATGTAGGGATGGACCCTCTCATCATGGCTTCAGTGTAAGTACCCAGGCTGCAAATAAAGAGAGTGTTGAAGGATAGTGGATTTGTGACAGATAGGCACAGAGAAGCAGGTTTCATGTTTCAGAGGTACCCCAGCAGATAATTTTTGCATCATCCTTTTAAATCTAGGCTCAGCTTACCAGATGTGGAACATTTACCAGCTTTGGAAAAATGTGGTGTTCGGTACATCATTGATGAAAATTCTAAGCAGTCAGAAACATATAATGTACGTAAATGCATTTAATGTATGACAAGCCATAGGCCCTGATGTCAAGTTCAACATGCCTTGTGTTAGCTGTAGTCACATGGTGAGAATTAGAGGTTGGATGTGGTCCTCTGTGTGAAGAGGGCATAAAATTATGACCATATCTGATCCCGATCATTGAATAGGTGTTGAGGTACTTATTCCTGTATTATCCTCAGTGGTGATCCTGAGCTCTTTTTCTGTGACAGAGGTGCACTTTGGCAGCCTGAGTACATGCACCTGCTTTCAGGATGCTCTTTGCCTCGTCCATGAACAGAAGCACTGACCACAAAATGATGCTGATACTTGTTCCTTGCTTTTAGCATCACTGTCACGTGAGTGTTGACTGAAGAACGCTTTCAGGTAGCTGAGACTTGTGTGGCTGTAGAGTTTAGTCGCCAGGAGCAATCCATGGTGTGATCCTGTTCACTAATGGAATAACTCTCTTAATACTGGATAGGCTCCTCAGTAATCCCTCCCAGCAGTGAACCTTGATAATCCTGCTGAGGGAGAGCTGACTGGCATGCAGCCTCTACTTGTTCATGCCTCATTTTCCCCCCACCTGCTTATCCTGTACAGCATCTGCAGTTTATCATGGTAAACCTGGATTTAGTGGGAACTTGTAGGCCTGATGGAAACATTGTGGGGAGTGAATGGGTTATGATTGTTACAAATCACTATTTTATTGCTTATATTCAGCATTAAAAACGTTATGCAGTCTAAAATAACAAGATCTGAGCAGTGAAGACTGGCATCTCAGAGTACCTTGTGTCTATTGCAGCTTGCTGGTTTGCTTGTTCGCATAGGTCACTCTTAATAAATATTCTTGGCAAAGTTGAAGTAACAAGTTCAGGCATTTGATTTGCTTTACTGCTCCCTTATTGCTTCCAGGAATGAAGTATCACCAGCAACAATGTTGAAAAGGTGTAATAATATTGAACCTCTGCTTGCCAGCTCAACTTCTGAGAGCTGCTGTTTGGAATATTAAGCAAATGCAGATGTTTCTCCAGTGTATCCCTGCATTCTGTCTGCCACATCAAGCTTTGATGGTTCTTCTGAGCTCCTTTAGTAACAGTTTTGATTCCCATTCTTGCATAAACCTAAAGGTGGTGTAAACTTTCGGATAAGAGAGTAATCAAAATCTGAGCTGTCATGTTTTCTCCCTTTTCCATGAGAAATGCAGTGAAATCTCAGTCACCAGGGCTTTTCACAGAAAAGAAGACAAATAGGAAAAAAAAAAAATCTTGTGCTATTTCCAAACAGCTGCTTTCTTTTTCAGTAGTAGTTCTTTAAAGTAGAGCATACAGAGTATATTTAGATGTGAAGAGAAAGATTGCAGACAATTTTAAGTATTGTTGAGAGACATTTTGAGATCATTTGGAGTCTGGGAGTTTCCCTAAAGGAAGTTGTTCTCTTTGAGAGGGGATGAGAAATGCTCCAAAAACCAGAGCTCTTTGCCATCCCACTGCAAGACCTGGAAAAGCATCTTCCCTGTCCCCCCCGGGCTGTAAGGAAAGCCTGAGGATGGAGGTTCCTCCCATGCAGGTATCTCCTCGGAGTGGGGGGAAGATGCTTGACGCAGTCGTCAGTGCAAAATCTGTGCTGTAAAGTAGCTGCCACAGGCAGCCTTACAGACTGCAAGAGATCCTAATTTCTGTTCATTTGTGTGCTCTGGGTGGGTTCTGTAGTTTTCAAGGCCTTTGGTGGAGAGCCTGAGTTGTTCCTGACAGCTGCTTGAGCACCACACCCTCTTTGAGCGTGGCCAGTGTGTCTGGCTTAGGAAGTTAAAATAGAACTTATGGTTCCTGCTGAAGTACCTTCCCTGGCCAACACTGGTGGTAGTTTCATTTTCATCGTCTTATTCTTCCATCAACCTATGTAAGGTAGCTAACTACTTGACTTTTAAAGCCCCACCAGATCCTTTATTCCTGTTATTAGGCGGCTTCCTTCCCAGGTTATATGTTCTCTGCTTGAGCCCTCCAGCAAGCGGTGTGCAAATCATAGAATCACAGAACAACCAGGTTGGAAGGGACCCATCGGATCTTCTAGTCCAACCATTCCTATCAAACACTAAACCAAGTCCCTCAAGACCTCATCCACCCATGCCTTAAACACCTCCAGGGAAGGTGAATCAACCACCTCCCTGGGCAGCCTATTCCAATGCCCAATGACCCTTTCTGTGAAAAACTTCCTCCTAATCTCCAGCCTAAATCTCCCCTGCTGGAGCTTGAGGCCATTCCCTCTCGTCCTGTCCCCTGTCTCTTGGGAGAAGAGGCCAGCTCCCTCCTCTCTACAACCTCCTTTCAGGTAGCTGTAGAGAGTAATGAGGTCTCCTCTCAGCCTCCTCTTCTCCAGGCTAAACAACCCCAGCTCTGTCAGCCGCTTCTCATAGGACCTGTTCTCCAGCCCCCTCACCAACTTCATTTCTCTGGATTTGCTCCAGAGCCTCAACATCCTTTTTGTGGTGAGGGCCCCAGAACTGAACACAGGATTCAAGGAGCGGCCTCACCAGTGCTGAGTACAGAGGGAGAATCGCCTCCCTGGACCTGCTGGTCACACTGTTTCTGATACAAGCCAGGATGCCATTGGCCTTCTTGGCCACCTGGGCACACTGCTGGCTCATGTTCAGTCAGCTGTCGACCAACACCCCCAGGTCCCTCTCCTCCTGGCAGTTTTCCAGCCAGGCTTCTCCCAGTCTGTAGCTCTGCATAGGGTTGTTGTGCCCCAAGTGCAGGACCCGGCATTTGGCCGTGTTAAACCTCATGCCATTGGACACTGCCCAGCGGTCCAAGGTTCTTTCCAGAATGTTTGATGGGAGAAGTGCAAGGGATGGGTGCTGGAGCACAATGCAGCTTCAGCCAAAGTCATCGAGAGGCATTTCTGTCCTTGCAAGGAGTGCTGAATTCTTTTGCCTTTCACCTGTTTTGACCATTGTTATTGCAGTTTCCTCCTTCATTTCTGGGGAGGCAAATCAGCAAGGGATAATACCTTTCAGCTGCTTTACCCTCAATATTTTTTTGCAGTTTGAGGAATATTAGTGTTAGTGACTTGATCTTGGAATACTTTGTGTATTTTATTTAGTGCTTATGGAAGCTGCTTTGTCAGCTCTGTGTTGTTGCCTTGCAAAAACTGGCACGTTTCAAATCTAACTGCCTCTGGGGAAGAGGAATCTTTCTTTTTTGACTCTTTTAATGTGTCTGATTTGGAAATGTTCTCTGGGCTGTGGTCAGAGAGTGTGGAGATGAGCCAATGCTGTGCGGCTCAGGGGCTCAGTGCTTATGTCCCAGGGTGCTGCCAGCAGTACCATGTTTGGTACCGCTGCAGGAACTGCTCTTCATTGAGCTGGTGACACTCCTAACCTTCCTTCTGACCTGCTGTTGAGTACAGAGGGGTTTGGTGTTGCAGTTTACGCTTTGCTACTCCTTCCCTGTAAAATTCAGGTTATGAGTACTGTGTTCTTTCAACTTCTGCATACTGGAAAGAAATCATACTTTGGGTACTAAATAGTTCTCCTGTGTTTGAGACACAGTGAGAATTCCGCAAAAAATTGTGTTTCTAAATTAGGTGATGAATTGTGATATCTGTTTATCTCCAGAGTAGGGCAGGAGGGAGCCAGCATTAGACGTGAAACAAGTGAAGGAAGAGCATAGATTGGCTGTGAGATATTGGGGTGGCTGGCTGCATGTGGGCCTGTCTGGAAGAAGGCCAGAATGGCAGGCCTTGCTGCAATGGGAACAGCATCGGGATCTGTGAAGTGTGCTCCTAGTCTGAAAGCCAGCCTGCCAGCGAGATGCTTTGCATATTTGATTGCTATGCTGGCTGATACCAAATGTACCATCACAAATGTTTTTTACTGCTGTTGGCTGCTCTGCCTTTACCCATACAGGGCATTTTGAGTTCTCAGTAAAGAAGCAAACAGGCATTTGAACTCTTCGTTATACTGATGTGGTTCTCTTACCTTGTTTATTTCAGGCCATACTGCAAACCTTGCAAACAACCCCCCCAATCATCTGGCACTTGGTGCATCTGGTTTGAATTAAGGTTACAGCATGACATCCTGTTAGGAATGGGCCACCTAGCCTGACTTTACCAGATAGGACAGCAAGGGAGAAACCACCTTAAAAAACAAACAAAAAACCCCATCCCCAAAACTCCTTTAAAAATCTTTGATGATGGTTCTTAGTCTGTTTATTCATGGTGGTGCAATCTGGTCTTTCAGAGAAGGCACTGAGTTTTAGGACCATCAGGGTCTTGGCTTTGGCTGGGAGGGCCACAGCTTGTGAACAGGACAGCTTTCAGGGACAGTTGAGTGAGAAGTGATTTAATTTTGGTGTGATCCTGTTTCTGGGGTGATGAGCTGCTCAGCTCACCTCTGCATGAGAAGGCATTGTGGGAGCTGTTTGAAGTGGAGGGAAATGAGGCAGAGGTGGCAAATTGTTTGTGCCCTAAGAGCTATGTCTAATCTGGGGGTACCACGAAGCCATCTGGTTTCCTTGTCTGCTTTCTTAGCTGAAGGCTTTCTAGTCCTGATTTCTCATGATGAAGAGATCAGAATGACAGGTAACCCGAGCAGAACTGAGCTCTGTTACAAGCTCTGCTGAAATGGGGCCAATGTCAAGACTCTTATTGGCTTAGTTTTCCCCTCTTGACTGGGGCCTTTGACTGATTTACAGACAAAGGGGAAGATGGGGATGTTTCAGCTTGTCTTCTAATGGTTTGCAGGCCTTAGGACTAGTAAGTGCTGTGGATGGGACTACCATGTCTGCTCAGGTGCTGAGTGGCTAACAGCCATGTGCAGAGAGCCAAGCCCTCACTGTGGGCTGTTCAACAGTGGGATCAGAAAGCAGAATAGTACCTAGCATTTGGAAAGCAGTCAGGGACCTGTGTTTCCTACTGTCAAAATGGAAATACTAAATACTAAACTAGAGTGGCCGGTGTTGGCCCTCCCCCTGAATCTGTCTGCATGCAGATAGGTGCATAATGGCTTCTCGCTGCCAAGGGATGGGACAAGGGAGCTGCTAGAGAAGTAGCTGTTTTTAAACAGAGTTCCTGACACTGTAGTGGAGGATTTACCATCCACAGTAGTGGAGGACTGCTCCAGCAGGGAGTGAGGAGGTACAAACAGACTGTCAGGGGAGCTACTCTCATTCATTACATGGTTGCAGGGGGCTGGTCGTGTGCAGCTCTGACATCCCTAGTTGCTGTGGAGACTTAGAGCTCCCAACCTGATGCGGCTGCCACTGTGTTTGAGGCTGAGGCATGGATGTGGTGGAGGAGAAGACAAGGGAAAGAGTAAAAGTTACCATTGGGGCAAGGCACATTCTGGAGAAAACATATGCCTTGAGGCAATTTTTTTCAACCCTTTAATCTCACTCACTGGTGCCTGTAACAGCATTAGCTGCCTGTAGCAGCATCCACTGCAAGGATTTTCTCCCTTGGTGCTGTCTTTGTTCTTGCAGCTGTTTGTGCAGCCAGCTGCAGCACTGTCAGCCTCGGCAGGGGGGTAATATGCTGCTCTGTACTTCGGGGCAAGCTGTGGACAGATCAGCAAGTCTTTAGCTCTGGTCCTCCTCATCTGCTGGCTACTTTGTGCAGCCCCTGCAGGTCTCAGTGTTCAGGGGCAGATGGGAACGGCTCGTGGCAGGCAGGGAGAGAGAGCATTCCCATAGCATGCCTGGAACAGCTGATCACAAAGCCGAGCCTGCTTTGTGACAAGCATCGCTGTCTGGGGCTGGGGACCAGTGAGGAGAAAACAGATTGCGTAAGGGGGGAATGAGCTGGGGACGGGAGAGCTGCTGAGCTGGTTCCAGCTGAAAGTCTCTTTTCTTCACTCCCTACCCCCAGTTTTTTTCATTCCTCTTCCCAGAGAGTCTTCTTTCGATTTGGGGCGTGGTTCATTTTCTCATTTGTGTGTATATGCTTTTGCACCAATCTGTAAGGCATGTGGTGGGGAGCTGTCCTCCACCCTGGGTTGCTCCCATAAGCTTAGTGGGTTGAGCCTTTGTTTTGTTGCTGTCTAACTGCAAAGTGGAGCCCTATCTACAGAAGCGGCTTGACCAGCCCATCTCCTAAAAACTCCCTGTGACCCATACTGCTTTGGCTGCAACACTTGAGTGTCTTGTGCAGGCTTGTTAGACCCACAGCTGCCAATGGCTTTTGGTCAGATGGATGTGGCTATGCCTGATCTGTCTCAGTCTTGCTGCTTGTTCATTGGCAGTGGTGCCTCTAGTTATAACTGTTGCTGCTAAATTAGTGCAACAAATGCCAGATGTGTTTGTAGGAAATGTCATCGTGACAGTCTGTCACAGGAGCACCATGCACCAGCTTTTCACTGTTTACTGACTTTAGTCTTTAAAGTTAATAAAACACCTTCCTGTTGCCTCAAAACTTCAAAAACATGGGGCCAACCATATCCATCAGTACTGTGGGCTCTTTCACTGATGCTCAGTTTGATATTGGGATGCTGTATTGTCCTGGTGTCCTGGATGCTGGATTTGAAAGAGGCAAGCCAGGAGAGGTGTATTTAACTAAGTTGTGTCTTTGCTTGGCTTTGCAGGCAGCGTAGTCTGAACATGTAGTAAGTTTGTCTCATTCATTTTCACTCTGTTGCCTGCCTCAGAAACAGAACTAATCCCTGCTTTGCTCCTTAGAGTCATCCAGCAATATCTGAAAGGAAAAAACACACTAAAGGAAAGCATCTCAGCATTTTCCAACTGGTATGTTGGATTAGTCTGTCTAAGCTTGGATACACTTAAATCCTTGGTCATATTAACTGCGTGCTGCTCCTCAAATAGCAAATGTGTCCATGCAGAATTGTAGAATTTTTCAAAATTGTGCAGGTCTGCAAAATTTTGACATTACCATCCCTTTTGCAGGCTTGGTTTGGAGCAGGTGTGTTTTTAATATGTTTTAAGTGAGCAGGACAGTATTTCAGCTGTAGAAGGATGGTGTCTGGCTGTGCATGTGTGTCATTGTGAGGTCCTGGGTAGAGCCTGTTGCATAAGATAAGCTGCAATCCTCTCACTTGTCTGAGCAAAACCTGCTTGTTACCGTACTTCTATGGATCTTAGTCCATAGAATCTTAAGAGCTTAATTCTCTATTTGTGCTGGGAAGAGGATTTCTGAATCCTTGAGAGCAAGGACAATGAAAATACTCACTCTGCAATTGTTGCCTAGGTTCTTAAGCTTACTTGAATGGGTCTGTAGCCAAAACAGCTGGTAGAGGTTGTGGTTTAGCTCACTCATGAGTGTGAAGGAACGAGTAAGCAGAGACCAATAGAGGGCCATTATGCTGCTTTGCAAGTCGCTCAGGTTATTTCTGGCATGACAGAAATTGGGGTGCCTGACCTCTGATTCCTCATTGATTGTGTTCCTGCTTTGGAATTTATCTGAGATTAGATAATTTTGAGAGGATTAGCCTCCAAGCTTTGGAAAGTGAAGAAGCACACTTCTGGTGGTTTCTGCCACTGATACCCTTTGCTGGGGGCCCTACTCTGATCCTTCAGAGATGTTAGAGGACGGCTCTTCTCCTGGTACTAGCTTTCCTAGGCCAGCATGGAGCCCTGCCCTCAGTGTATGAAGTGCATGCACTATATACAGCAACAAGTCCTTCCTTCCTGGACATGGTCAAAGCAGGCCCAAGAAGCTGCTTGTTGGTTGGTTGTGCACTGCACGTATTCATTAAGTTGTCTCTGAAAAATGCTGTGTAGGGTTTCTGGCTCCAGCCTCTCCTGCACAGATGCCCCTGTAGCTATGTGCAGAATGGCTCTATTTGCCCTGGCAAGTGTGTGTGTAGGCAGGTGTCTCCCTCCATTTATCCCTTAAGTGGCTTGCAATTTATTTTGGTGCTGACTTGGCTGTAAAGTGTCAACTTGGAGCAAAACACTCTAAGTGTATGTTGAAAGCATTGGGGTAAGAGGCTGCTTACTGTCCTGAAATGCTGAAGTAACTTGGGTGAGGTGAAACCGTGTATCGGCCAAATGGAGACTAATTCCTTCCTTATAGCCATTGGCTGGTTGAGGCTTATAGAATTTGGAGGAGAGCACTCCTGGCATTGCTTTCTGTAGGAACAATGCCTTCACAGCTTTTAATCTGGATGAAGGATAGCTGTGTAGTGAGCTAGAGTCTTCCTGCCTTGGCTGCTGTCTTGGATTTGGAGTCTCTTACAGCTGTGCATGCATCTGTTTTTATTCTCAACTTCTGTGAGGCTTAATTAAAATATAGGTCTTCAATTTTTAATTTTTCCTTCCTGTTGATTTGACTGTCTCTGCATGAGTGAGGTCTCGGTACAATTACTGTGTTTCCTGGGGAGATACGGACATTTAATTCAGTGAGGCAGGCTCTTTCTTGGAGGGGGTTTATTTTCCTGATCTTCCTACTCAGAGGGATACAAAGGGAAAATATCCACTGAATATGAATGCGATGCTTTATCTGGTCGTTCAGGGCATGTTTGCTGGATCTTGGTTGCCAAAATGTTATGTTCTTTGCAGATAACTGCCTTCTGGAGTAGAGAGCTTCTGATGAAGCTGCTCTGCACAACTGGCATTAGCAATTACCATTGGATCAGGGCCAGGTTTCCTCTTTAAAATCATGTCGTCGCAGCAGTGATGTAAAAAGATGAACAGTTTTATTCTTTTACAACACATTAAGCTATCTTGTGATTTGTTAACCTGAGAATGGGGTCAAGAAAGGACTTCATGCCTCCTCGCCCTGAGGGGGATGTGTGGCCAGAGGGGATGTGAGCTCCAAGCAGGCACATCTACTATGAACCTGCTAAAAGACTGGAAATCTTGGCTCTCAGATTTTCCTTGCCCCTAATTAACACTACTTTGGCTAACTTAGTGCTTCTGCTAGCTGAACACCCCACGTGCAATCCTAGATCAGTGCTGAAACAAACATGTGAAGAAGGCATTTGTCTGCCCCTCCTGTATCACTGTCTCAAGTTTTCAGTAGAGCACTCAAAATACTTCAGGGTCTTTCAGCTCCAGACTTGCGGCTTCCTCATTTCCCCTTGTGTGTCTGTGCTTATGGAGATCAAATGTGTATGTGTGTGGAACTGCCTGATTAGCAGGCTCATTGATAGAAATGCTTTGTGAGACTGGTCCCCTTTGTGGTCGCTGAGATTTAGCAGGAGTACAGCCAAACCTAGCCAAAAGGTGCTGCAGTTACCTGAGGCAGTGATGGCAGGCAAATTCTTGCTGTACTTCTGGGTGTGGGTGCTTCAGGATTCCTGTGTTGGTGGCAGGGGCACCACGCTGTCTCTCAATGCAGTGACATGCAGAAATATGACTTTTAATGGTTATTTGACTAAGGTACATATCCTTTTCATTATGTATTCTAAAGACTGTTTTGATTTGTAAGCTGAAGGCTTAGATAGAAGGCCCAGAACAGTAAATGTGTTGAGGGCAAGAGTGATTTGGTGGGATTTGAAGTCTGATTTTAGCCCTCACTAGCTAAGGGAGAATATAAACATTTCGTTGTTGTTTGTGTGAAGTGCCTTTTAGTACCAGCAGCCCAGCAATGGGCCATAAAGAAAGCAAATACATCTCATGCCTTTGACTGCTTTTGTTTTTCTGATTGCTGTAAGGGAGGCTTTTACTTTTTTAAATTATTTTTTTCCCAGGCAGCAAGTGCTCCACAGGCCTTGATCAAAGCTCACAAATGGGGGATTGAAGGAATGCCTGGTGGAGAACAGAACACCCTCCTTGTGCTCTTCTGTGCATGCTGAGAACACTATTGTTTCTTCCCATACCTTTTTCATCCTTGAGCTCCAGCCTTGAGAGAAAAGGCCTTTGTTCTTTGCCTGTCAGCTGAGACAATGCCAGTGTGTTGTCCTACCTCTGTTCTCAGCACTTGACCACCCGAGCTCTGTGGGTTTTGGCAAGCTGAGCGCAATTGTCCTCCAGCTACAGCATTACAAAGCAAACAAATGGCATCACAGCCTCCTTCCTCCAGATCCAGGCCTGGCTGCTTCACAGTAGGGAATGGGTTTTCCAGTGCTTACTTTTTGTTTCAGGGTGCAGGGGGAAAGCTGGCAGCCTCTCCTGCACTCTAGGTTGAGGGATGAAGCTTCACCTGACTTCCAGAACACAGAGACATATGTTTGCAGATGAACACACTGGCCTGTGCTTTTGTGATTCTGCAGGTGCCTGTTTTTCTCCAGGGAAAGCTCTGGTTTCTGTCTCCCCTGCACCAGCCCAGCTGTTATGCCTGCTCCTCCCTCCACTGGCACTCAGCCCATCCAGCACATCTGTGTTGCTGACACTGTGCACGGCTGCTAGTGCTGTGACAGAAGGCAACGGAGGTCCAGGCAGACCCAGCCCTTCCACCTTCTGTGTAATTTCCATAGCATCTTTGTCTGTGTTGCCTTCTAGTGCAAAATCTGCAAAGTAGAGGCCTTTTAGTTATCTTTCTCGACTGGTGGCAGGAACCAGTGCTGTGGAAGTGGATGGGGAGAGCAGATAGCATGAGCTGGAGTGGAAAAGAGGCTGGCAAGGGCTGGTTTGTAGAGATGCTTGAGTGAAGATCGTAAGAGCTAAGACTGGCTTTCCTTGTTCCAAACCCTGCATGGAAGGGCCGAGTTCAGGCACAGCCATCGGCATTTCTGGATGAGGCAGGCAGTGGTTACTTCAATGTCTGCTACTGCTTCTTTTGGGAAGTGCCCTTAGTTGCATCCTTTCTGCACTTTTGTACCCAGGCTGACCATATTTGCCTTCAGGCATTACAACAAAGCCATGTTTCCATTTCCCACTGTGGTGAAGAAGGTGTTGGCCTGTCTGTTTCCTGGCGCCATGGTGGAGTCCTGTAGTTCATGTGCAGGCAGTGGCACTTGTGCTACTTCTTGCCAGGGCATGCTCCAAAATCCAGCTTCAGCTCCTTTTCCCTTCCCATCTACTGCTGATATTGGCCCCTTCATGAACAGCCCTGATATTACACTTCATCTGGCACAAAGGACTCTGCAGTGCCTTTCAGAGGAGCCCATTCTGAGGCTTGCTAACATCTCGTGGCAGTAACAGTACCAATATTGTGGTCCATTTACCTCAGAGCCTTAACTTGGCTTTGCCTAGTCCAAGACTTCCCTCCCAAGCTCCCTGTGCTGGAAGGCGGAGGTGCAGATAGCTTTAAGCAGAACAGTGTAGCACATAGCCTGGGTGAAGAATGTGATTTACTTGCATATGCATGCCATGTGAAACCAGGACCAGAGGCCACCACTTGAGTCCTCTCCTTCATACGTTTTTTGGTTTGTTTTTTTTTTTTCCCTTTCCTATTAGAGATGCCTGAGCCACTTGCTAGCATTTTTGTTCAGGGGTGAGGAGGAGAATGTGTGGGTTGGCAGGAGGAAGTGGGAGTGAGATTTTTGGGAGCCAGGAGTCCGAAAATGAAAAAGCCAATAATCTAGTAAAACTTTGTAGACTAGTTTAAAATTAGACTGACCCAATGGTTTTATGTTGCTGGAATTTTGCTCCTATGACCCTAAAACATTTGGTCTGACTCAGAGCAAGAGTTCCCAGGCTGTTGTCAGTGGGATTCTGTGTTATGAGGCACTTTCATGTAGCCATGAGTCTGTATCAAAGAGATGTGCCTTATGTCCATGTTCTTGTGAAAGGCTGGAGAAATTCCACCTGAAAAGCCAGGAGAGTCTCACAAGTTTCTGTTTTCTGCCACTGTATCAGTGTGTGACTTGTGTCCAGAGCCAGTTCCCCATAAGCTGGGTTACTGCTGCGTGTAAAAGCTGTTCAGAGCTTTTTGTTTTTCCGGCATGATTATAACTGTTCCTCTTCTGTTCCTGTTTGCAGGTTGTGCAGCTTGACATTAAAGAAACTGGTAGTCTTAAAGGAGTTGGATAAGGAGCTTATTTCTGGGGTCATTGCTGTCAAAATGCAGGTAATTGATCAGTTCTAAGAATTAAATGTGGTGTTTGGCTAAAAGTGCTGGCAGATGCCTAAACTGAGATCACTTCTATGTGAGGGTCTGTTGCAGCCCCAGGCTTCTTCCCAAGTGCATAAGGTCGCTCTGTTATGGTGGAGAGTCTCCTCTATTCCTTCCCCCACGTTCCTACTGCATTTCACTGTTGTAAGCAAAGAATTTTGTTTGCTGAGAGCTTAACATGAGCTTATCTCTATGTGGAAATGCTCTTTACAGATTATATGCTCTCACTTTTTCCTGAGGTGTCACTAAACACAAACCTGGTTCTCTCTTTAACGTGCTTCAGCTCTCTGAATGCTGCACACCTTGGGTACTTGGTCCTGGTTTGGGAGGTCTGGAGTCTGGGCCTTCCTCTGCTAATGGGCAGCTCTGCTGTCCAGTCTAAGTCATTTCATAGCCAGGTGCTTGCCAGTGTATAAAATCATAGAACAGAATCATAGAATCACCAGGTTGGAAGAGACCCATCAGATCATCGAGTCCAACCATTCCTATCAAACACTAAACCATGTTCCTCAGGACCTTGTCTACCCGTGCCTTAAACACCTCCAGCGAAGGAGTGTATTTGTAGTGTTCCTGTGTTTTTTAATTTGTTTTCATAAAACATAGCTGTCATCCTAGGCAAACAACCCACTTCACAGCATATGTTTGTGCCATTTAATTAAGTGCCTACTACATATAGGTCACCCTGCCTGGAGGCAGGCTAGGAAGGAAGGGGGCTCAGTTCCACAGTGCGTCATCAGTTCAGTTCACGTGCTCTCACCACTGCAAATGCTGGAATACATAATGAGTAAAAGCCTAGTAGACCTATAAGTAGAAAAATACATTTAACCATACTGAAAAGCAGGTACTTTTCAAATAAAGAACCAGGCAAATGGCTGCAGTGAGGTGATTGTGTCAAAGCACACAAAATTGAGCTTGGAAGGTGAAAGCACGAGGGCGCTATGGTGCAAGAATATGCAGCTGAGGATTTAGGGGGCGTCTCTAATTCCTGTGAGCCGTCTAGCTGGGATAAACATGTGTCCCCTTTTGTTGGAGGGAGGTTCATGCACCCACGGCAGGGAGTAGCTTCACACACCTGAATTCATGGGAACCTGAGAAGCAGTACAGCTGTGGGTGCCCTGGTGGTCAGATACTGTGTATGGCTTTCCATGTGTTTGCAGTCCTAGATAGTGGGTGCATCACTATAAGAGCCTAAGGCTTGACAGTGAGTGATCTTTGCACAGAGCACGTCAGACTTGGATTGTATGATGCTATAGCTTTTTACTTAAGCAAAACCGTTTCCTGACTGCTTACACTTGTGGGTGAAAGCTTGCCCCAGACCTGCAAGTCCAAAGAGACCTTCTTGTCTATTATAGGTGCATGTTGTGATCTGCCTTGCTGCATTAATTCAGGTTCTGGAACCCGAGCAGTTATTCTGCAGTCTCTTCTGCACCAGGATGGATCACTGAAGAACTGTAAGGCAGAAAAACTTGCCCCATTTGGGGCGCTCATCTGCCAAGTCCCAGGCTGCAACTCGCACCCCTAGGCCATACTTATTTTGCCCTTGATATGTCTATCCAGTTGGCCTAGTGGTGACAGTGGCTGGAATTACCAGTGTCCCAGCAAGCCTCACTTTGGGTGTCCCTTGTGGGATCAGCACCCATAGTTTCTTGTGATGTGCTATTTAATGGTGGGTCAGTAGCACTGCAGCTGTCTCAGTTGCAGTCAGATTTGATGCCCTGTTAATAAGTCCTTTTACAGCTTGCAGGTTACGATGCTCATGCTGACAAGCTCTTTCAGGGACACTTAATTTGCCAACATTCAGGTTTCTGATATGGCTGTTGTTTGAGGCGAGTGATACTGGATCGTCAAATATATGATCTGTCAAATGGCTGTGCCTTTGTATTACAAGAGAGATGTCAGACACTGGAGTCCTTTAGAAGGAGGTGACTGAATTCAGACCTAATGAGAGCAGGTTGTCTGCATTTCCGTGTCTCCTTGCAGCCTCCTGAACAGTGATGTTCAAAGAGTTGTCGACTGTACTTCCTGAGCCATTTCTCTGTTTATCTGCAACAGTCTTTTAAAAGCAGCTATATTTGGTCTTTCCTTAGATTTTGAGTTGCATAACAAGTAAAGTGAGATTGCTGCTATTAGGAACTTTGCACCAGTAGAACAGATGCTGCTGTTGCCAGCAGCAAGGATAGCTGTGCTTTACTTGCATGCGTGCTGCTTTTCCCACAGTGCTTTACTGTTTGTCTTCTGATCTGCTGGAGCTTAGGCACCTGGACTTTTCCACAGAAGAGCAGGCACTGTGTTGTGCAGAAACTGAGGCACTGCTGCAAATCACAGCATTCACTCTAGCTGCTCAAGCAACACATTTTGGGAGGAAGGGGTGCAAACGGATCTCTGCTTGTCTTTTGTTTCAGAATGTTATTTAGGGCTGATGTAGGCAGACCATGTTTTCCTTTGGATGTGGCTAGAAAGTGTTACCCCTTAGTCTCTATATTTTCTAGATGTTGGGGTTTTTGAGAGCTACAACTCTATTTCTGGGAGATTGGCCTGTCTGGACAAAGCCAGATCTGCAGGCTCAGCAGAACACTGAGCCAGGGACCTCTGAAAGTTGCCACTGTGTTTGAACAGTGCAGAAGGATTTGCTAGGCAGCACTCTGTCCTGCTTTTTTGCTACTTTTCCCTGAAATTAAATGCTGACGCAGTAAATAGCCTGGTAACTCTGTTAGTGTACAGCAGCCCAAACACAATGTAGATTTGGAGTTGCCCTGTAACACTATCAGGCCTCCAGACTCCACTTTTTTTATAACCTCAACTACTTGCAGCTGTTTAAACAGGTTAAAATCCCCCTTTACTCAGGGAGGGTGCATGAACAGAAAGGAAAGACCAGGTAGTTATGGCTAATGCTGGAGATTTAAGCATGATGCTGCAGCCTCTGGACTTAGGAGATGGTGAGCCTAGTATCTGCTGGCTGAAGTGACAATACCAGACTTAAACTTGAGGGGTGGGAGTTGACTCATAGCTATTGAATGCTGGGGTTTAGCAGAACAAAAACCTGCTTTGTTGCAGTTGGGGATAGTGAATATGCCCAAGTCTTTATAAGTCAAATATCTCCCTTTCATCTCATTAATATTTCACAGAAGTGCAAGGTCAGACTCATCCATTCGTGTTCTCTGTGGCAGTGCCTGACAGTGTTTCCTGGTTTCCAGTAAATAGGGCTGGGTGGGATGTAAGGGCTGGCTTCTGAGGAATTCACCCTGTGTATTTTGTTTCTATACAGGGCTCCAAGCGAATCCTACGCTCTCATGAGATTGTATTGCCCCCGAGTGGACATGTGGAGACTGAGCTTGCACTGACCTTTTCACTGCAGGTAAGGTGGGATGTGGCCCTGAGTCATGTGTATTGGCAGGTGGAGATCCTGATAGATCTATAAGAGATACTTGTTCTTAAGGCAGTCCCAGCCATTTCTGAGTAGCTGTTGAAATTCTTTTGGCTTGTCCTGTGGGCAGTCAGCTGTGGGGAATTTGAGCAAAAATGGCCCAGATTGTTCCAGGATCTGAAGTGAGGGAAGAGTTTTCTTTGCAATGAAAATGGCTTGGCTTTCCTTCTATGTACTCTGTCTTCTAAAGGAGTTGAACGGCCTGAGTCTCTTGGTAACTTTCTTGTATCATCTCTCTGATTGCTCATCAGAAATGGCCAGGCACACACCTTTGAAAACCAGAAACTTGCACATGTATGAACTTCAGCTGTCCAGTTTAATCCCTGAAAACTCTGCGTGCTGAAATCAGGCTGGCCTGGGACCAAGCTTAACTTTGGACTTCAGCTACCAGCTCTACCTAAACAGCCCTGGTGTGGCCCAAGTGCCTTGAACTGTGATCAAGGAGTTTCTCTGCCCTGCTGCTTTTCCAACATGTGGAAGGGTCACAGAGACAGGGAGATGGTAGATTTGAGTGCAGAAGGTGTCTCTGGCTTTTTGAGCTCCTCTTATCACTTCTCCTCAATAACTTTCCTCCATCCTTGTTTAGGGATGTTGCAGATCTGTAAAGTCACAGGTTCCATTTGTGTCTAGATGCAGGTGTGTTTTGAGGTTGTCTTTCAATTATGTGGGCTGCCGTTCTCTTTTCTGCAGAGCTGCTTTATTGTGCAATCCACAGTAGATTTTGTCATTGCAGGGTAATCAGTTAATTAGTATTCTGCTTGTTTCTGTGGCCACTGCTCCTAGCTCTCTGGGTAGCAGTCAGGCTTGCTCTGGACTGAAAATTAATGTCATAGGGTCTCTGGTGGCACTCAGCAATTACCAAGTGTCTTGATAGGAAGTAACTTTCCAATGTCCCTAGGGCAGAAAAAAAGTAACATGTAGGTCTTGCCTGCTAAAGAAGCATCCTTTACTCAGGGATTTCCTGTTTGCGATCTCTGCAGTTAGGTTCTCCTGTCTGCAGGTTGCTTAGTGCTACGTAATTTGTCTACTTGGAGCATGTTTCCCATTCACCTCTCTCCTGAGGATGGACCCACCTACCTGCTCAGGTGGCTGCTGTGTCTTTTCTTTAAGATAGCTCTTCCACTGCACAGCTGCCTCCTCGCACAGCTGTCGGAGCACTAGCAGTAGGTAGGGCCTGACTGCAGTAATGTGCTGCACAGATGAGCAGGGCAGACTGCGATAGCGTGGTCAGCCCCACTCTTTCCCTCATAGCCTTTGCTTGACCTCGGAGCCTCTCTGTTCTTGGGAAGTTTTGTGGTGGGGATATAAACAGATCTGTTTTCTTGTATGGAGGAGGATTTATGTCTTTGCACCATAATCTGGCAGTAGAACAGGATTTTTCTTGACTTAACTAATTAAACTACAACCACTTCGAGCAACAGAAGTTTGAGCATGTTAATGCTGGAAAACATTGACAGTTGCAAGAGCCGTGTGGGTGGAGGATGTGACGTCATCCTGGAGAGAATCATTGCATGGCCATGTAGGTCTTTGTGCTTTAGTGAAAGAGGCATTAGCATATACTTGGCCTCTTCCTTGCTGTGCCTCTCTCTACTTGCTATTCAGAGCATGATAGGCTCTTAAATGTATGCAGTAGAGGGTCAAACACTGAGAAGTGTCTGTATGCTATAGGGAAGATCATTCCTGCTGAGTGTGAGGGGGTCCATGGCTGTCGTTGATACTACCTGCTGATTGTACAGCGAAAGCATGTCCTGGAGGCTGCTCATCTTTCTGGAACTGGCCTTGGGCTCAGTCTTTCCCAAACTGAACAGCTCCTCTGTGCTCCTAGGTTGTGCTTTGCGTACTTGGCTGTGGAAGTGAAAGCCAAGAGGTGGGATGTTTGGGCAAAGATGAAGGCATCCTAGGGATAGTGAAGGATTGTTCACTGAGTGCAGGTTAGCTGTGGGCACTTGGAAAAGCCCTAGATTAATCCCTAGGAGTGGAGTTTACTCGAGAAGCAAGCAGCCTGGGAGATAACGTTGAGAGATGTAATAAACGTTTCCATTGTGTTTCCAACTGTAGTATCCGCACTTCTTGAAGAGAGAAGGCAACAAGCTTCAGATCATGCTGCAGCGGCGGAAGCGATACAAGAACCGAACCATTTTAGGCTACAAGACTCTGGCTGTGGGGTCTATCAACATGGCAGAGGTGAGCAACATTTGGCATGATCTCTGTTTACAGAGGTGGACATTTTCCCTTTCTCTTCACTTTAAAGCCAACATTGTCACTTTGCTTATTGAGAAGTACCTGGTGGTACTTCAAATAGCTGTCTTAATCACTGCAATCAGTATTCACAGGGCAGTATTTTAAACAGATTTTACTGAGTAATAATCTTGTACATCTTCTGGATAAGATCTTGGGAGCTAAAGGTTTCATGGGGCTTATTGTCTTATTAGTGTTTTGATTATATTGTTGGGTGGGGTTTTTTTTAAGAGGTAGAGGGTCCAGATCATTCACTTAAAAACATTGCTGTCCCGTTTACCTTCAGGACATTTGAACATAAGTTTAAAACTAGAATACCTTCTTTGATGCCTCCTGAAAGGAACAGTAGGAGTTGCAGTGTGGTAGAACTAATACATGCGTTCCTTTCAGGTCTGTCCTAAATCCAGAATGTTTTGTTATTTCATGTGTACAAAGTGAGCCAGTGTGACTTGGACAAACCTTCCAAGCCTAAGAAATGTTCAAGTTAAAGCAAGATCTACTGTGCTTCTCTGTTGCACTGTATGAGAATTTAGGTTCAAGTAGTTTCTATCATTTTGCTTGCAATACCCTTTGAAATTCTTATTTCCTGGTTGGTAATTTAGGTGGAGTTCTAATCATGAGTCTCAAATGATAAGATTTCCGGATTTATATGTGAAAATTAATGCTAGAATCAAGTACAGATGAATTATTCACTAAGGGTTTCTGAATGGCTTAGCTCCGTGCTTCATTATTTCCTGCTCTGTTTAATCTCTGTGGTTTTTGTCTAAGTATTTAGAGATGGATTTAGCAGTAGCAAGTTTGGCTCAACATCAGTGTTCTTCAGACTGCATTCTGTCAACAAACCATTTCCATCCAAAATAAGCTAGTGTGACGTGATATAACTATGTTAAATAATTCTATATAAAGATCACTCCTTTTGTTTGAGTTCAGCTTCCCTTAGACAGGCAGTATATGGTGAACTCGCCATCTGAAATTGCCAGATCCCAATTTGTGGTATTGTGGCTGACATTTTTCCTGTACTGTGTTTGGTTTGCTTAAGAATTAGAAATTAAATAGTGCTGTAAGGCAGAAAATGCGAGCGCATTAATTAGATCCATCAGGGAACTTTTAAGCTTTGGGCATTTGCTGCTATTGCCTGTGATTTCTTTTGCATCTTGTAATGTCAGCTGGCTGAGGTTAGAAGATCAAACATTCAGAGGTTCACAGCGTTAGGAAGGAGGTGCTGTCCAGCTCATCTGCAATATTTCTCCCTAGTCTTCAATTTCAGAAATATTGCAGATGAGCTGGAGAGCACCTCCTTCCTAACACTGTGAACCTCTGAACGTTTGAAAAAAAATCTGTACAACCTGCCTCCCTCCTCTTTGCAGTTTTCAGTACAATGACCCCTAAACAGCACTGATGTTTCTTATAAGAATGTGTTCTCTTGTCTGTTGAAGTGTAGCAATGAATTGGAGCTGAGTCTAAGCAGAGTTAGAGAGCAGGGGGGATGTTCCTCGTTCAGTTCAGGTAGAGCCTTGTGAAGAGCTCCTGAAGCAGCCTGGTGTGTATAGAAAGCTGAGGTACAGACATGGGGAGGTGCTTTCTGGATCCTGTGGGACAAGAGAAGGTAAGTTATGTTCTGGGGAGAACCCTGTGAGCTGCCAGTGGCAAAAGAAGGTGGAATCCCCACTGACATGTCCCTCTGCCTCCACCATTGTCTTGTTTTCTGTGACCCACAGCTTCATTATCTTGGGATGGCCAGCTCCTCTGAGATTCAGGTCCCAGCTCCCCACAGTAGGGATTTTTGTTTTAGGCAGCTCTTTTCTTGGTATGATACAGATGTATTTTTGCCTTTACTGACTCTCCTGCTGGCCTGTAACACAAAATTGAGTTCCTGAGATAGGTGTTCAGAAGGTTGGCAATTTGATAATTCAGATCAGTACCATGGAAGCAAACACATAGTAATGAGGTAACAAATTGCTGTGCTTCAAGGATGAACTAATCAACTGTCAAGATTGGAACTCTTTCTTCCCTTCTATCCATCAGTTCCATTAGTAATCAAATTCTCAGCAAGTATTGTGTATTGCCTGCAAGTGACTCCTGCAGGGTGTTGGCTTGCTTCTGTAGTTGGAAATGTGGAGTAACTCTGTGACCAAAAATAACTCTTGTAGTATGCAAATGGTGCAAGTTTAGATGCATTTAAATGCGAATTTGTACTGCTTAATTTCTGTCCTAGGTCATGCAGCACCCAACAGAAGGTGGCCAGGTCCTGAGCCTTTTCAGCAACATCAAAGAGGCTACAGTGAAGGTGGCAGAAATCTGGATCTTCTCCTTGTCAAGTCAGCCAATTGACCACGAAGATAGCACTATGCAGGCCAGCCAGAAAATCAAGTCTACAGGTAAGAGTACAACCATGTCCTCTGAGGACCAATGTCTTCCTGAACTAGCTGGAGGGAACTCCCCTGGGCTTAGATACTTTCATGAGAAGAAGGCTAAGAACTGGTTTGCACAAGTTCTGTGTCTGTAACTGATTAATGCACAGAAAACTCACTTTGCAAACCTGTTGCTACATGAATAGGGACGGTGACAAGAGTGGAGGATTGAATTGTCAGAACTTCTCCTGCATATAATACCAGGCCTGAGTGAGCCGTTCAGCAGGAATTAACTGTTCTCGACAACACTCTTCCAGCATTACTAGTGGCTGTGCTGAGAACCTGGAGCTTCTCGCCAGCCTAACCATGTTGTATTCAGGAGATTTGTGTTTAAGCTACTCTTCCAACTTCTTTTTCATTTGAGTATTCTGCAGTAAATCTTGATAACCTAGATGAGACCTGTAAACCTACAGTATGTGTTGCTGTGGCCTGGTTTAATGTTGGTAAATGGAGTTATGTGCCATATAGGGAAATCATTACTTATTGTGACAATCTGTTTATGTGATACCAGCCTTCTGCTCACTGCTAGAAGAGGCAATTGTTGAAGGTAGTGCACACAGGTGCTTGCGTTGCTGCCTGAGGCCAGGCAGCTCATCTGAACTCATTTCAATAAAGGATTCAGACTATCCTGTCATGTCTGACTTACTCCTTTAAGCCAGTTATGCCTACATTAGGGGAAAAAGTAATTTCCCCTGTGGGGAAACCTCTTTACTTGTTTCTGTCTACTAGGTGGCTCCATCCAGGTTAAAAGGGGATGATATTTCAAGAAACCTTACTTGTGTGTCCATCCTTCCTTCTTATCAGATGTGTTTCTCCTTGTTCCCTCCCTCCAGGCAAGGCGCTAGTTCTAGCACAGACAGGAAATAAACTAGCAGGCATCTCCTGCTATGCCTCCTTTCTGGATTTGTGACTGCTAGTTGGCCTTCTCTGCTCCTGAGATGAGACTTTCCACTCACCTTAAAGGAGTTTCACAGGATCTTTCCCCTCTTTCCTTCCCTTTCAGACAACTATTCCGAGGAAGAGTACGAGAGCTTCTCTTCTGAGCAGGAGGCCAGTGATGATGCCGTACAGGGCCAGGTACTGTTTAGGGCATGGCTTCTCCCTATGAGAACTTCAATAGAGCATGTAACACTCAGCTCATACTTGAAACTAAAAACCTGTTTCTTTAGCTGAGCCGTTACAGTGCGAGACTGTCACCAAGTGTTTAGCTGCAGTGGCAGAAGGCCCGCACACTAACCTATTTCTTCTACCATGCTGTGATTTATCTGTTCACGTGTTTGAACTTGAGCTCCCTTTAAACACTAAAGGGTCCTTGTTTGTTTCTTTGCTTCATAGTCAAGGCATTAGTTGATGGCTTCTGTAATGCTGATTGGATTCAAAGAGCCCAACTAGATTACCATGTGTAATTAAAGAGCCACTGGGATCTAAGCAGTCTTTAGTCTTCAATACCTTCTGCAAAATAGGTCCTTACAGAGAACCCTGTGTGGCTAGATAAGTGATGCTGTTGAGTTTGGGTCTTCTTTGCCTTCAGATTCTAGCATCACCTGCTTTCCACCTCTTTGAGGGTATTGAGAGAGGAACCCACCAAAATGTGGGGCTGTGACTGTTCTTATTCCTGAATGTAGACCTAGGACTGGTTTGCTTTTCTAGTCTGTTATTCCTGGCTCTCTACAGACCTGGTTCACTTTCTTCTCCCTATGCTGCTGTAACTGCAATTAAGACAAGTGCAGAAAGCCTGCAAGACAGAGCAGCATGTTTATCTTCACAGAGGGAACATATTTAGCACTTAAATGCTTACATGTTGCCAAGTCACAAAGGTAACACAGGAATCCTCTTTCTGTTCAGGATTTGGATGATGATGAGTACGAGCTGGGGAAGCCCAAGAAGCAGCGGAGATCGATAGTAAGAACGACGTCCATAACCAGGGTCGGTGGAAATGAGTTTTACTAACATTGATGGGGTTTGGCCAGGGTGCGCGGTGCATGTGACTTACAGGAGCAGCAGTACTAGACATGTTGACCCAGCAGAGAGCATGGGGGCATGGTCAGAGCATGTGAAGAGCTAGCAAAAGCAGCCAGTTCAGGGAGCTGTGTGTATGTGCAGTCTTGAGTGTCCCTTGGCTGCAGGGTTAAGGAGCTCCAAAAATCATGTCAGTGTATGAAATTTCACCCCCGTGAGGAAAGCAGTGCAGCATCCATGCTTGTGTACATCCTGAAAGTAGTCTTAATTGAAGGGAAGCTCTTCTGTCTGGGAGAGGCTAGTGGGTAGGTTTTAGAATGAAGTTCAGTAGCTCAGTCAGGGGCTGGAGCTTACAGATAAACCTGAGGTGGTGCATGTGGTGCTGAGGCAAAAGTAGCTGGATATTGAAAGCTATGACAAGTTGCATGCAGCTATCTGCTGTCTCACAGCAAGCATGTACATGCCTGCAAAGCTGCATTTCTCAGTGTAGCACACTTGTGCCTGACTGCACCATAATGCAGCTTTCTGCTTATGAGAGTGTTTGTGCGCATCTGTGATGACAGTAACTGGGGATCAGCATGGTCTCGAATCGGCATGTGCTCTTTCTTTTATGCTTGGAGATCACTGTACCTCCTGTGAAGCCATTTCTTAAATCCCTGGTTTGATTAGGTCTGAAATAAACCCTACTTTGACCTGAACCCGTCACTAGAAAGATCCTCTCCCTGAAACTGGCAGCATGTCAGTTCATATCCTTGGTTACTACTTGGTTACTAAGCAAGCATCCTCCTTATAGTAAGAATGTCTCTCTAGCTCTGACCTCAAAACCGATGCTGAATGCCCAGTGTGTGGGACTGGTACAAAGCTGGGTTTGATGCTGACAATTGAGTGCTGCCAACCTAAGCCCAACTTCAAATCAGGCCTCTTTCTGGCAACAGTTGATGTGTTTGGGCCAACAGATAGCTCTTGCCCTGTCAGCGGAGTTAGTGCCTGCTGTGTCCTCCCTCTGGAGACTGCTGTGCTGCTTCAGGGTAGTCTGCCTGACAGACAAACTTGCTTGGCATCCTGAGCCAGAGGACAGCTCTCACTGTTGTGAGAGCATCTCAGCCTCCCAAGTGCATTGTGGACAGAAATAGAGCATTATTTGGAGGGTCTTGTCTGAGCCCTGGTGGCTTTATTTCTCCTAAACTTCAGCTATCTCAAAAGTGGTGCAGCCACACAATTTAGGTTCAGACGTAAAGGGCTAGGTTTGGATGTGAGGCAGTGTGAGGTGTCTGAGACCAGAGTGGGAACAGGAAGCTGGACTTCTTAAGAACTCATGTGATACACAGGAGAGCCAGCAAATGAGTAACCTCTTCACCTAAGAATGACCTGGTACCAGCCCTTTTCTCCTCCCTTCCCTCCTGATACAGGGATGCCACCTTAAATGCTCTGTAGCAGCACTCATTCTTGGGCCCTTCTCATCTTCCTTTTCTTTGGAGTGTGTGTAGTTGGTCAGTGACAGATGGAGAAGGACTGGGCAGTATTGCACATCTCGACTGTCTGGCCCTGCAAGAAAGAGATTGCTCTTGGAGCAAGTAAACTCAAAGGAAGCACAGCAATTTGACCTGTGTTGTTTTGGACTTGGTGCTTGCTGTGTCCAGGATCTGAGGGTATCAGACTCAGAAAGCATTTTTCTCGTAGGCAAGTGCTAAGGACAAGCCCCATAGCTTCTCTTTAGTGCTGCTGGTCAAATAATTGAGCCTTCCAGATGGACTGCAAACTTCTGGGAAGAACAGTGCTCTTTTGGTAAAAACCACCTTTGTACTTTGGGTCAGCGGGTAGGTACCTGTGTGAGCTCACCCTTGTTAAGGACCAGAAAAGTTGACTGTCAAGTGTTTGCCAGAAATACATCAAATGGGAACTAGAGGAGGTCTTGCTGATAATTCAGTATCCACCGTATGTCCAACCACAAGTGATGTGCCATCCATCAGGGGCAGAAGTTCTACAGCACTTGGTGGAGTGGGACGTCATTTGTTGAATGCAGAGAAGAAAGTATCATAGGTGTGGAAAAGCTAGTTTCAGCCTAAGAACAGGAGAGACTTGGTTTGTCGTGCTAGGAGTTGTTTGATTTGAAGCAGCAGCTAGAGCACCAGTGTCAGACATGTCGGGGCTTCTTGCAGACTGGGAGAAAACAGCTCGCTTAATGCTTTACTTACGTAAAAGTGTTTTTGACTTGCAGCAACAAAACTTCAAACAGAAGGTTGTGGCATTGCTGAAGAGATTTAAAGTGTCTGAAGAGGTAAGTAATTCACTCGGTAAGTCTTCTGATCTTGTGCGTTGCCTTCTAGAGCATCTCACTTTAGTTTTCAGAAACACTGCCATTTTCCCTACTTCCCTTAATTTTTGTTCTCAAGTCTGCAGTGGCTGTGACTTTTCCTTATTCCCTGGCCTTGCTTGAAGGCTTGAGGGCCAGCTTGAAAATCTCATCAGACATTTTTGATAGATTGAGTTTTATCAAAAGCAGGTTTTGGCAACTGTGTGTGTACCTATTAGTTTTGCAGACCATTTTGAAATTATCTTTGACTCCTTCAAAAGGCAAGTAGTCTACAGGGCATGTTGCTTGCGAAGTTAAATCCCAGCCTGTCTGATCATCTTATTAGAACAACCAGGCAAGACATGAAAAACTTGGATAGGGAACACAGATCCACAGGAGAATCAGCTGTCTGGTCAGAGCTGAAAATTGAAGAAATCCAGAATCCAAGAAACTTGTGTAACGTTTTAAGTCTAATATAAAAGCAGTTAACATCTCAGTTGACTGTATGGCTGTGTGCTGGTTTTGTGGCTTGTAGGGTGAGTAACTCCTCATGCTTCCTTACGCTTCCAAACAGTCCTGCTAGCTTTACTGTTCTTCCCAGGTTAGCTCGGCAGAGTCAGCACCCATAGCTAAGCTCTCAGCCAGCTTAGCTGCTGCTTTTCTGCAGCTACCATTCAAAAAGCAAGCTCTGAACTGCTCTCAGCTGCCTGCTCTCTCTAGTGTAGATGTGAAGCAACCCATGGAAATTATGAGAGATACTTGCTCGCTTTGGCTTTGCGTGTGGGTGGCAGCTGATCCTTTCCCAGGTTTCAGGCACCTTCTGTGGATGTTTCTGCCTGCTTGGCTGTTACTTTGGGAGGTGTAATGGCAACTCCAGAAAACTGGGACTATACTAGGGACCTCTTGAAAGCTTAATTTGTAGAATGGGGGAGTAATGGACATAATCTGCAGTTAATAGCTTGTTCATGGATGCTTAGTCCAATAGGTAACTCCTGCTAACCTTACACTGAAAAACTTTACCCAAAACAAGTACTTGTCATATGCTTCATGTTTCTGTTGGATATATCCTTGTATCCTTGTTCTGCTGAATATGTATCCTTGCACTAGAAACTAAGTCTTCCTGTGCAGGCGCACATGCTGCAGTTTTCTGGGGACCTCAGGTGATGTGGGATCACTCTTACTCCTGGCGGAGTCATCAGTGCTGGCTTTTGTTCTGTGTGTAGGTTCTGGATTCAGAGCAGGACCCAGCAGAGCACGTTCCAGAGGTGGAGGAGGACTTGGATCTTCTGTATGACACACTGGATATAGAGAACCCCAGTGACAGTGGACCAGAAATGGAGGATGATGACAGTGTCCTGAGCACTCCAAAGCCAAAGTTGAAGTAAGTGTGGGGTGGCTATGCTGAGCCAGAGAGACCATGTGCATTATCACCGCAGATTAGATGTTGTTTCTATTACCATACCTCCATCCTGGTTTTTTCCACTCTTAACCTGGTGTTGGCGCCCTAGTGCATATTGTTACAAGGTGAATGACTGCTTGTGAGCTGGGGATAGTGAGGGGCATGATGTGTCTGATTCTTCTCCAGTCTTGTTTCTTCCTTGTTCCCTTTGCAGATATTCTACCTGCCCTGCAGGCACAGTAGCGCCAGAGTAAGAACTGCTGACAGGCAGGCAGTAGAATTGCATTGTACATGGATGTTTTGAAGAGATGGTAGAAACAGACAGCTAGAAACGTCCTGAGCTAAGGCAGGAGATGTACTTGGAAGCTGCAGAAGTAAAGTCAGGGATGGAGAAGTCAGACTGTGTCTTTCTGGAAAAGCTGGTAACACTTTGTGTGGAGAGTCTTTGCAGGGATTAGAGAAGCAGAACTCCAGGTAACATAGGTGTTATGCAGGGTCTAAGAGGAGTGACTGCAGCACACGTGGATACAAACCTGTTCTGAACTGGCTTATATGGGTACAGACACATAGGCATTCACAGGACTGGGTAGGTGAGCTTGGGGATTGCTAGCTCAGGCTCTCGAGCAGATGCAGAAGCCTGAGCTAACAGAGCTGTCATGTTCCTGCTGAATAATGACGGAAAACATGAGGCTGTTTGAGATGTGCTCATGTTTCTGACTGGCATGTGGTTGCATGCTTAGGCCTTCAGTTTTGTAACAAGCAAAGTCTACCACTACAGTTAATCAGTACAATGTCTGCTAAACGCCAGCAAATTACCAAGTGTAATATCTGAATTAACACAGAGTAACCTAATTGGGCTAAGAAATTAGATTCTGAGTCTGGAGTGATTTGTTCCCTATCAGTGAACCAGAAAATGTCAAGGATAGACTGGGGCAGCAATGGTATGGGATGTGGCTTATAAAGGTGTTTGGAACTTGACCTAATCTATTGCTAGTTGGTAATATATGCCCTGCGTTGAAGGGATTTGAAAGTAGACGTGTTGTAGTAAGCAGCTGTTTTGAAACAAGCCAAGATCTTATACTGTACACACAGAGAGCCAAGGAGGAAACTGTTCTGGACTTTATGATTGCTGGAATAAGAACTTATTCCAGTCCTGGGGAGACGCTGTGTGCTGTGTCCAGTTCTTGCTTCTGAATCTTGAAAAGGATGTGATAAATGCTGATGCTTGTAGGTGGGTTTTTCCCAGAACAAAAACCTCAGTTCCTTAAATTGTAATTGAGTATGGTGAGCTGCCTTTTTATCTGGAAATGTAATCTGATTGAATGCTTTACCTTATCTTATTGAGCTAATGTGTAATTGCATCCTAGGGCTGGCAGGCAGATCCAGATATGCATGTTGGCACCAGGAATCACTTTCCCATGGGAGCACAGCATCTATGGGGCCAGTAACTCTACTTGCTGCATTTCAGTCAAGAGCTAGACCCTGTCTGGAATGGCATGTAGTTCAGTCACTATTTGCAAAGCTGAAACATGAATTGCAGAGTGAAACTTTGCACCTGGTGCTTGGTATAATGTGGACACAACTGCTTATGTGTGGTGAATGTGCTTTTTGTTCTCCTAGGGGAAAATGCTGGACCCAAGTGTCCACCCTGGATTTTATGGGAACAAAAGCTGCTGTTTGTGTAGCGTGACTCTGTCTAGGCATTCCTAGCAAGGGCTTTATAGAACTAATGTGTTGTGTTAGAGGTGATTGTTGGATCCATTAGACAGAGGTTGATCACTCATCGTCAGGGCTAAACAGGGGCCTCTGGACTTTCTGGCTTCTCTTGCTGTCCTGGCATCCTCCCCCTCCTTTCAAAAGTTGTCTGTAGATTTACCAGAACCACTGAGGAGCCAGTAAGACATCCTAGGAACAGTCATGGTGCTTTGCTGTGAACCTGGTGGATTTTCTCCATTAATGTTTTTGATCATAAGAAGCTGTTTTTGCTTTCCTTGTTCAGACCTTATTTTGAAGGACTATCACACTCCAGCTCTCAGACAGAAATTGGTAGCATCCACAGCATCAGGAGCCAGAGAGAGCCATCAAGTCCTGTAAGTTATGTTTAAAGAAAGTTATCTATCTGCAGGTAACATAGCAGCCTCAAGGTCTCCTCTGCCCATCTACATTCACTTTGAAATTAAAGCACTTTGTCTATGTGGTATTGGCCTGATACTGCATGGTCTCTTTGTGTGTTTGGCCTTGGTACTGCATGGTCTCTTTGTGTGTGTAAAAGTACTGTCTCTGACCTTCTCCAAAGACTTGGATGAGAATTATGGTTCTTCTGCTAAGATAACATTTATTAGCTTTTTAGGCAGGGGAGAAGTGTGTTTGGTTTTTTTAAAGTAAATATAGGATTTAACTCAAGGGGACATCTTCAGGCTCTGTACTGTATGCTTGCTAAGAGTGTGAATAGCTCCAATTCCCATGTATTTGCAATGAGTTTGGAGAAGAGAGTGCTGGCCTCTTCTCCCAAGTGACAAGGGACAGGACAAGAGGAAATGGACTCAAGCTCTGCCAGGGGAGGTTTAGGCTGAACATTAGGAAAAAAAATTTCACAGAAAGAGTCACTGGGCATTGGAACGGGCTGCTCAGGAAGATGGTTGATTCATCTTCCCTGGAAATGTTTAAGGGACGGGTGGACGAGGCACTGAGGGGCATGGTTTAGAGTTTGATAGGAACAGTTTGACTCGATCCGATGGGTCTCTTCCAACCTAATGATTCTATGACTGCCAGAGTGGGAGATGTTGCCTGGGAGTTTTAGGGGCTCCTTGGCACTGTTTGGTGGAAGCTTTGCATTAACTGTTTTCATGGAGGCTGGGAGCGAATGCTTAGGGGCACCTTACCTCCTTTTCCATCCCCTTGTGGATGGGCACATTAGGCATATAGAGTATCAGCCCTATCCCGGGGCACTTTGTTGCCTCTGCTATGAGTTGTGCATCAGCTGCTTCTTTGCCACATACCACACTAATGCATTCAGTCCTAGCGTGACCAGGAATCACCTCCTGGTAATCCTGCAGAGCTGTGCAGTGTTTAAATGAAGAATTGTCTTTACAGTAGCCTGATCCTAGAGACTGTGGCAGCAAACTATGCTGGTGCCATTCTTCCTAATAATTTTTTTTTTTCCCTCAATCAGGTGGAAGTACCCGAAAAGACAAAGAATCTTGGAACCAAACATGCAGGCGACAGTATTTCTGATACTGTCTCTTATGTAAGTTGAAAACACACTTGTTAACATTCCTTCTGGTAGTTTGGGTGTCTACTGTGAACGGTCTTCTGTGGCATGTGAATATCCACCCATATTGAATACAAGTTAGATAGGTAACGTCACTTGCAGTGAAGATACAGCTAAGCTCTCCTGACCTTAGTTGTGGGGGGATCTTGTCTTTCAGCCTTTTGAAATGAAAGGCTTTATGTGGCCTTCTTTTTAAACAGCCTTTCAGGTTTGAGGAAGGCTAGCCAAAAGTGTGCATCTGTGTGTGTGTGTATCATCCTGAAAAGTATTCTCAGGGCTGTTCCATTTTATTAGACAGAAGTACTACTTCGAACGGAATTGGCAGAAATCAAGCTGGTCCTTGGGTTAAAATGCCAAATCTGAAGTTGCACTGGTGGCATGCAGTTTGTTACATTTCTCCCATTTCTCTTTCTACTAGTTCATTTGGTGAGCTGAATGAACCTACATTCAGGAGGAGACGTGTCCCTGGCTTTGAGCTGGGAGAGTGCCTGCTCCAAATACATATCTACACACCTCTCCTGCCTTCAGCTCCCTTGTGGCGCAGAGCTTGGAACTGGTAGCCCCAGATAGCCAGCGAAAGCATGTCTGGGAGAGTCAGGCTGAATGCGCCTCAGCCAGAGCTGAGCTTGAGTGCCTTCTGCCAACCCTTGTGGTGGTGAGAAAGAGGAGAGGGTTTGTTCATGATGACGCTGTTCTCTGTGGTTTTGCAGGAGTCTGTCCAGCAAGCCGAAGTCCCAGAAGCTGAACTTCCCACACCAGATGTGTTCGTTGAGAAGCTCCCACCCAGTGGAAAGATCACCAAGACAGAATCTCTCATCATCCCATCCACCAGGTAGAGTGGTGGCACAGCATTGCATCTGCTGTAGGGCTGCTCAGGAAGTCATGGACAGCTTGCTAGCATTTATTCAGGATGGCCTTAAGCTATTGACTGCAAGGAGACCCTCCTTGTGTTTTGACACTAAAGTGATGGGTCTTGAGCGCTTGATAAATGCTCTGAACCCTGAAGCATTGCTCTGAGGTTGCTCCTGTCTCCTGTGTTGCACTTGCTCTGTGTCCAAGGAAGTTTTTGTTGAACTCTGGAGCTGCTTGCTCAAAGATACTGTTGCTAAGTCAATTCCTCATGCAGATTTTGCCCTTAAGGGTGTTTGTCAAGTCCAACTTCTGTCCTGTTAAACCTTCCCAAACAGAGTAGTGAACATGGGCTTTGACAACCCCACTATATAGATTTCCATTCTTTTGCAAGAAATATGTGGGGTTTTGAAGAGATATTTCTGTGTTACTTTTGGATGCGTGTCTGCAGTTTACATGGTTGGATCCTGCTGTGCTGGTGTAGCAATAGCAGGGTGGTGGTGCGGGTCTTAGCATGGGCTGTGGAAGTCTGTCTGGGATTCTGGGCAATGTGCTCTGCAGCTGAACTGTGTGCTCTGCACTACCAGAAGCGTAATTAGCAGGTGAGGTGTCAAGCTCGCTCAGATCTGTGTGCACAATTCCCTAGTGCCTCCATTCACATTGTCAAGATTGCCGTACTGGATAATCTAGGATTTGTAGGATTCATCTCAGATACAAGCCAGCTCTGGAATGCAACTACATCTCTCTAGCAGGTCTGAAGGGAAGCAGACAGGACGTCGGGGAAGGAGTACATCTCTGAAGGAGAGGCAGCCAGTGAGGCCACAGAACGAGAGAGCAAACAGTCTGGACAACGAACGCTCTCCAGACACAAGGCACCACTTACAGGTATGAAAAAGATTCCTATTTCTTCAGGTCTCATAGTGTTTCCTCTTCTCAAACTGTCTTCTGTGGTCCATTTCATTCTGGTCTAAGTGCTATCCCTGCTAGAAAGGAGTTGGGCCCTGTGGCTTCAGGAAGGAGGAGTTTGTCTTGGCTGATACCTTCCATCCAGTCTGCTGGGGTTTGCCAGCTTGTTGCTTTGTCAGCAACAAATAAGCTGAAAACACTGGAACAGATTGTGATGATGAGAAATGAATAGGAATGTGTTGAGGAATTACTCCTTTGAAATAAGATAAATGGCTAGGGGTTGCCAAAGGGAACTGCCTGTTGCAGAGTGTGTGTGCCAGGCTTTTGTTAGCCATGGAACACACTTGCTTCCCTCTTTGAAATGTGGTTGTTCCTGGCTTTTGCGAATCCAAAATTCCTTGGGCTGCTGTTGGTTGGTATAAAGTGATGTAAGTGAAAGTGGCTTGGCAGGAGTAGTGGCTGACAAAACTAAGGTGGCTCATGTGGAAGAGCCTGCAGAATGCTGCAGTATTGAAGAAGCTGTGAAGCATTGGTCCTGGCAGCCAGCGTGGCAGCTAGCACACCTTGGCTGCTGGAGTGACTGAGCACTGGCCAACCGTGCACAGCCAGCTCTTGAGAACTGCAAGAGCTAGATCTGGCAGTTTGACAATTAGAGTTGATATCTCCTCCTGTTCTCTTCTCTGTGTCTTTATTTCCAGATCCCCAGGAAAACGGTGTATGACCAGCTAAATCACATCCTGGTGTCTGATGACCAGCTGCCAGAAAACATTATTCTTGTCAATACTTCTGACTGGCAAGGCCAGGTAAAGGCAGGAAATGTTACCCGAAGCACAGTTCTCCTTCACTGTTCCTCCTCAGGAATGGACAGGCCTTGAGCTCTACTGGTAACCAAGTAGGTTCTTCTGCTTGGTTGGAAGAACAGTGGTGGTGTGTGGGGGCCTGGCAGTATACTGAGTGTTCAGTGCCTACAAATTGGATTTTGTTTGACCAGGAGATGCTGTAGATCTCATAAAGCTTTGCCACCTGAGTCTTTCCACAGAGGTTTTTAATCTTCAATGAAATGCCATCACTTCTCTGTAGCAGCACATTGGGAATGGCTAGAATCTTGCACTTGAGAGCCTACTTCTCAGCTGTGGTAGGCTGGAACAAAGGAAGCAAGGACGACTGTCCTGTGGTTTAGACTGACCTTTCTAGGCACGGGTGATGAGCACAGGACAAAATATTTCAGATCACCTTTGTTGCCTTGCACACATGCTTGTGATTCCTTACTGCAGGTATGTCACCCCATCTTTTCTGAGAGAGTGATAACTGTGTTAAGGAGATCACTGAGCAGTGCTTGCTTGTGGTGTTGACATGGGGTGCTTTGTTATGGGTTTGGAACAAATTTTGCTTCTTTAGGAACCTTAGTTGGAGAAAGCCATAAAATATATATGGAAGAGGACCAATGAACATGCTGGGTGACTGTCACCTGTGGAACAGACTTCTTGTGTTATCTGGTTTGGGTTTTAGCTTCTGGAAGAGCTAGGGTATCAATGTCTGAGTGCAAAAATACCAGCTGAGCCACTGGTTCCAGTTTCTCTGTATTTGTAAGGTGGAGAAATGCCTTCTAAAGATGGACAGAAAACATTGTAGATTGTTTTCCAGTAGTTTTAGCGGTATCAGAAGACAAAGATAGCACTAGCTGAGGTATATAGTGGTACAGAATTTGAAAGTGAGGGGTGATTACTGAATCTCATCAATATTATGTCTGTGTGTACCAGAGGTGTGTGTTGACTTGTTTCCTGTTAGCTGCATGAAGGGGAAGCAGTCCCTCATGAGGAGCATATGTGTTGGTATCACCCTTCCCTTTTTTTAATTGCTTGACAGTGGGCAGAATATTGCATTTACTTAAGTCCTTTGAAATCAGAGAGATGCAACTGCAGTTCCAGAAGCAGACAAGAAGACAGCGTCTGCTCTTACCTGATGCTGTCTGCTAGGTGAATGACCACTTGCCACTGCCCTGCTCTCTGTGGCCATAAAAATCCTGCTGTTCTAGAGCTGTCACTGCTATGTTTTTGCTATGGTGTTGGTGTTTGTCAAGAAGGGTGCGATGTTTCCATTTTTCTAGAAGAAAAGCTTTCCTTTGGCTGATGCACAAGGACATAGTATTTGTACAACAGCTGTATTGCTTGCAACTCAGATATGCAGAGAATGCCTACGCTTTGTGTGAGAATACCTGGTTGTCTGGGGAGGAAGATTGTCTTTTTGTGACAAAGTGTACCAAAAAGGGGACTACAAAATGTTCTGTTCTCTCCTCAGTACCTGTCGGATGTCTTGCAAAAGCATACCTTGCCAGTGGTCTGCACATGCTCCTCAGCTGATATTCAGGCAGCTTTCAGCACTATTGTCTCCAGGATACAGAGATAGTAAGTCCTTACCTGGCTTGTGTTGTTTGTTTAGTGTTAGCCCTAAAAGCCCCTCAGCTCCTGTGCCCCAGTCCACAGGGAGTTTTCCATCCAATAGCAGAAAAATGCTTGTCCTTCCAATACTGCTCCACGATCTGCTCTCTTGAATTCAGAGAGCAAGTGGCTCTTCAGCACTTGCCAGCCAGGCAAAGTTGCTGCTGTTGCACCATGAGGTGAGGGTGGGGGGTGTTACATGTCTCCTATCATTGAGCTCAATGACTTAAGAAGATTGTGCTTTGGAGGCTGTCTTGTGAGTCAGATCTAATACCCAGTTAAGCATGCAAAACTAATAGTCAGGTTTTTAAATAGTTTTTGCTCACCACCCCAGGTAATTCCCAGATTTATTCCTCAGTTGCTTAAGGCATTCCCTTGATATACCTACTGAGGGCTCTGGGTACCTGAGTGTGCTCCCTGACACAGCAGTTAGTTGTAATATGTCCGAACTCCAAAAGTCAAGTCCAGCTGTTTAGATTATCCATATGTGTGAAAGGAGGAGCAAGGAGACCATTTAAGAAAGTACTAAACATTGTTGCAATTTATTGATAATATTTTGAGCTGCTGACAGTCACTGTGATATTGCTTTGAGTACTGAATGAGCTTTCTTCTGCTGTGGGTGTTATTAACCATTTTTTTCAGTTGTTCTGAAGTAACTCGTTGGAAGCACAATTATGAATATGTTTCCTTTTTTCCTGTCTAGCTGTAACTGCAATTCGCAGCCTCCAAACCCAATTAAAATTGCAGTGGCCGGAGCCCAGAATTACCTCAGTGCTGTTTTGAGGCTCTTTGTAGAGCAGCTGTCTCACAAAACCCCAGACTGGCTCGGCTACATGAGATTTTTGATCATCCCTCTAGGTAAATAAGGAACAATTTTTATTTGTAGAAAAGTGAATTGGTTAAATGGAATGTATTCCCTCAGGGGAAGCCATCCTGGAAGCTTTGGCTGGGTGTATGGATGTTAAATGAGGCAAAGGTCATTTTGTCGTAGTGTAGTGCAATGCTTGTGTTGCTGCACCTTTGTGAATGAGTGTTGTCTTTACACTCTTGATACCAAAGTCTGCTTGTAAAGATTTCATTTGAAGCGAGGGTTTGAGTACTCCTACCCCATACAGGGAGGCTTTTTAGATTGTTTTGTTTTATCATAGTGCAATGAATATATAGAATAATGTTCTGGAACCCCTTTTCCTGGCTCCCTGACTGAAATGTTAAATTTCTTGGGCACCATGTTTCCCAAAGCAATAACTGTTCTGGCCTTCCTGAGGCTGACACAGATGTTTATGGAGCTAGAAGTAGGACCATTACAATTTATTTAAGACTCTGAAACTGCTGAGTGTTTTAATTATTGAAATGGTGTGTATTTTTACCTTTCCTCAGTTCTCATTGGGTCTTTCCCTCAGTTTTCCAGTACACTATTGCTGCCTTTCCAGCATCTCAACAAACCTGCCTGGCTGGAAGTTATGCAGCTTGGATGGCTTATGTTGGGGGAAGTAGAGGGGACTAAGAATGTTAGGGGTGGTGATGTAGTTAGAAACTGGAGGAATGTTATTGTGGAGAGGACTGGAAAGTCCAGCAGTCACTGATGGTTGTTGGCATGGGCACCTGGGCAATGTTCGTGTTGCAAAGCTATGGTGCCAGGATCCGATCCAGAACAGGTTTTGACTTGTAGGCGACAGAAAACTACTTCTTGGTATTTCTGTGGTTTTCCAGGCTTGGGACTGCTCATGGCAGTTGCTGTAGGATTCAGAAGCTACTGCCCAGCTCCATGAATAGTGGGGTAAAACTGTCAGTTCAGTCATGGGGTTTGCAGAGTTCCAGTTAAAAAGGTGAAGGAAAAGAGTTGCATTGTCCTGTAAGGAAGGCATTTTGTTTCCAAAGTGGTTAACAAGAAGAGGAGAGAGAGCCGTTTAGAGGGTAAACCCAAAAAAATTATTTCTGTAAGCTGAAATGGGCTTGGAATCAGAGTCTGTGTGACTGGGGACTGGATCCTCCCGTGCTGACTGTCTCCTGGCCTCGGAAGAAGACTTTTGTCCTGCAGTCTAAATGATCTGAAAATATTCTCTCCCTGAAAGTGAAACAAAAGATTTAGCTGTTGTGGTTTTCGGTTGGCTTTTTAATCTTCATTCTTTCTTTGGTAATTAAAAAAAAACCAAAACAAACACACAACAAAACTCAAACAGTAAAGCACTGTGATAACAGAACTGCTTCAGAACAGTGTATGCTTTTTTTAAATGTACTTTAAGTATAGAAACTTCCCAACAGGGTCTTTCTCAGAGAACTCTGCAGTATTTCCTGATCGGATCAAGTGCTTGTTTCTGGCCAGCTTTCTGGCAGTTCATTAAAGTGATTGCTGAGCAACTTCTGTTTTCTGACAATAGAAGAAATACCAAAGACAGGAAAATGCCTTTAGGGAAAAGACTCTCTGCTGTTTGCAGCACCTTTGAAGGAGAAATGATGGAGTTTTTTTCTAAGATGGTTTTACCTTCTTAGGCCACAACTTCATACTACATTGACAGAAGAGTCGACGTACAGAGGTTTGTGAGATTCAAGTCTTGCTTCATGCTCCTGATTCTATGGCTGAAAGACTACTTTGATGTCCAAACTTGTGTATAAACTGAAAAGAGGCAAACAAAATAAAAGAAAGGTTAGGGCTTATTTTTGCTGTATGGAGTTTGTTAGTATTCTGTTTAGCTCCTGTGCATAGAACTTCTTGGGAGACCACATATTTAGCTTCGATTGCATTTGCTACGTGTGATGTGTTTTCACAGCACGTGGGAAAGTTTCTGCAGTTCATGGTGCAGAGCTGTTCCATATACAGTGTTTGAATCTCCACTGCAAAAGAAAAGATTAATCTGAAAGTAACTGTGATCAGGAGTGTCCAGGAAGGAGGTTAGGCCTCAGCCTTTAATGTCACTGAGAGTAGCTCAGAGAGACTTTCTGCTGGAATTGCTCCTAGAAGTCAGGAAATTAACACTGTTTTGGAGGACTGAGAAAAGGCAGTGGGTTCTTTCCACCATGAGCTTTACTTGGATCATGGTGAGTGCAGTTAAGCAACTGGGGGTTTCTTGGAAAGAATTATCAGGACACTGATTACCAGCTGATAACTCAACTGGAAGTGTGGCTTGATGTGAGAATTCAGTATGCAGGAAGAATAAAATTAAGCTGATTAGGAGGAAGTCTGAGGCCACTTCATGGTGAATTATAAATGTACGGGACTCATGCTGAGCATTACTGGCAAGTGTAGTTCTGGCACAACTCTTCTCCTGTTTTGAAAGACTGAAGAGGCAGTTGCAAGAGCAGGTTGTCTGGTTTGAGGACACATGTGGCCTAAAATGAAGCTACCAAATTTTTGTCACCTCTCAGGACATGATTTGTCACTTAGATGCCTCCCCTCTCCTGTTCAGTAGAAGTATGAAGTCGTATTTCCATCCAGGGCTGCAAGCTGGAGGCTGGACACATGAACTTCCCACAACGACATCTTTCTATCCTCGTAGAGGAGCCATAAGGTTTAGCTAGACTGAGCAGAAACCTGATGCATATGCCAGCATTCACTGGGGACTGAAATCCTTAGTCTCTGCCATCTGTCTTTAATCGTAGTCTATCTGGTGAACTTTACAACCTTTGTCCACCAATTAAACAAGCCTCCCTTGGTGTTTCCTCAGTATTACTAAATAGCTGTGGTGTGCAAACTGCATTTGGAGGAAAGGGTCTGGCTGCACAGCGGTGCAACCTGTGGGCAGGAAGGGCTGCTGGGAGAGCTGCTTGTAAAACTGAGGGACCGAGATGGTGAGCCATAGGGCCTCTGTGTCTTCCAAATCATTTATTTTCTCAGCAGTTTCCTAGTCCTGTTTTCTTTGGCCTTTTAAATTTTTTTTTTTGGCAGGGGACAAGGAGGAGGTGTTACTGAAAGCTATCAGTGGTATTGGAGCAGTCTCTCTGCTGGGGAGTCTATTTGCATGCTCTTGTAGAGATAGGCTGGACTAAATGACTTGGTTTTGTTGACGAAATTTATTTTTGAGGTGTTTAGTGCAGTTTTGACTTTGGAATTTAATTCCTTACAGATAAAAGGCACACTTCTGTTCAGTGCTTGGAAGAGAAACTGTCATGTTTTCCTTTCTTTCTTAGGCTCTCATCCAGTGGCCAAGTATCTGGGATCTGTAGATTATAGATACAACAACTTCTTCCAAGATCTAGCCTGGAGAGATCTGTTCAACAAACTTGAAGCACAGACTGCTGGTAAGACCATGTGTCTGTCTGGCCTGTGTGGGATAAAAGGCTCAAATGAGTAATTTTAGCAAAGGTCAAGTAAATACAAGAGGAAGCAGACAAATATTTTTGTTCCTCTTTTCCCCTCACTCCACCATGTTCCCTTTTCAGATGCTGACCTTTGTATGTCCTCCATGTGGTGGGTTGCAAATAGTTGTTGGCTACCAGAGGCACTAGCTGCCTCCGAGTCATGCTGGTTTTACCTAGCACTCAGCTTGTTCCTTGATGTAGAGGTCTTGCTAACAAGTTCAGTACATTGCTTTCTTTGGCCCTTCAAAAACTGCCCAGCCTAAAAGATTTGGAATACTGGAAAACCTCAGAAGATTAACATCTATTAGTTGTGTGTGACAATTACCTTGACACTTCTGAAATCTGCTGGCAGGATCGTTCTCATTTAAAAAAGGGGTTTTTTTCTTCACCAGTGTTGTATCATGTGGGAGCTGCTCCAGGTCAAATCAGTAAGTTCCTGTTCTGATCTAAGCTGGTTCTAGGCCTGGATAAAGCCTTATTGTGTGTTAAAGTACTAATTTGCTTAAAAAAATACTTACAGTTTTTCCATCTGTTCCTTCAATAATAGAAACAGGAGAAAGGAGGATTTGCATCTGACATTTGGGGCTACAGGAAGACTTGAGACTTGACTGAGGAGTGATGCTTTCATGGCAGCATATTCCATACTGAAATTTTACAAGATGGAAAAACTTTTGAGCACCATGAGGGTAGGAAAGTTGTAGTGTAGCTCTCCTGTTGGAATTGCAGAGCCTGAGGCTCCCAGCATGCTCCTGGAAGTCCTTTAGCTGTGAGTGGAAGGGAGACCAAGCTCTTCACAGGTTCAGAGGCTTTTCCAGCAGATAGGTGCTTGACCTGACAAGGCTCTGGGCAGCCTGTTCTGAAGGTGAAGTTAGCCCTGCTAGGAGCAGGAGGCTGGACTGGAGATCAACTTGTTTGCCACCCAAACTATGCTTTTCCTTGTTTCTAATCTCGTGGAAGAGCAGGTGTTTGAAACTGGTTTCTTTTAATTTTTTGCCGCACTTGAAAATGCCAATACCCAAAATTCCAATACCGACTTGGGTTTTTTGTCTGCATTAGCAATACTTCATTAGCTGTAGAAATCCAGCTCAACACCCCATCTGTTCTTTAGTTAGTTGTATGCTGCAGCCCTTATTTATTTGCCTGCGTGCTATGAGGAAAATGCAGCCTCATTTTTGTGCAGTCCACACCTCATAGATTCTCCTGTTTTATCTCTGCAGTGGTATCATACAAAGATCTGGCAAAGACTCATAGGTCTTCACAATTCACTGTTAAAATGCCCATTAGAGTATGGGAGTGCCTGGCAAAAGTCACTTGTGTTCCCTCAGTCTCACAGTTGAGGCTTTTTGCTTGAAATCAAAGAAATCTGGAAGGCATTTTGAACATGTCTTCATGTCATCTTGAATCAGTGTCACAGATCTGAAGCATGCTTGCTGCTACATAAGTGATCTTTGTGCTCTTTGTACTCTTGTGTGGCTCTCAGTCTTTTCAGTTAACTCAGCATGACCATGAGTTCCTTAGGAAATCAGGTAACTCAGATGCTGGTGTGAGCGGAGCAGCTTGCCAAGGCCCTGGAAGAGATGGCTAGGCACGCTCTTCAGCAGATTCCTACAGTCCAGGTGCAGAAAAGTCTAAAGCTGACACGGGGCAAGTACACTTTTCCAAAGAAAAGCATTTTAACTAGTCTAAAATAACTGTACTACTTCAGTCAGTAATGCTGTGTACACCTATCTGAGTATCTGGTATGCCTTCCTAATGTTTTTACCTTGACGATCTCGTAGGATGTTTGGGTTTGGTCAGACAGCTTTACAGGGCACTGGAGGAGGCTGCGGAGCTTCCTTTGGAGTTCAAATGCATCTGTCTTGGTGCCGTCAGATGTTTGGCTGAGCAAGTGAAGGACTGTGCTGGTGATGGTCTGAGAAGTCACGTAAACTGTTTTCTCTCTTTGTTCTATGGCAGTTACAGAAGCGCCTGATGTTGTCTCCCGGATAACACAATATATAGCAGGGGCAAACTGTGCACACCAGTTGCCCATTGCTGAAGCAATGCTGACATACAAGCAGAAAAGGTAAGTACCTAACATAATACTAGTTTTACAGAGTGAGCATTAGGTTGAAGGCAAAGTACTTTTCTCATACTGTGTGCCAGCACTAGGAACTGCAAACATCTTGTGAACCTTACTGTATACTGCCATCCAGTGATGGGTCCCAGTCGTAGAATGGTTAATCTGTAACAGTGTAGTTCCTTTAATGGCAGGGATTTCTTTGAAGAAAGAAGAAATGGGGGCTGGACAGATGATATTCGCTTAGGTTTCAGAGGTCTCTTACCGCGGAGTCTCTCTTTTACAACCGAGATCTTAGCTATGTAAGACTGGACTCCAGCATTCCCCCCACAAAGTATCTTCCATGAGACCTGGACTTTTTGCACCAGCGTTGAGGGAACTGAAACCCATTGGTTTTGGAGTGTAAATAGAAGAGCTTGTTGCCTGGAAGTTGTAGCTACCAGAACTGCTGGGGAGGGCCGATATTCACCAGGTTTTATTTCAGCCTCTCTTAAGGGATAAGCAACCTGTAGGAGGGAGGACTGGAGTCCGAAAGCAGGATTCGGAAATATGTAGAACCTTATGTGGCTGTGGTCTGGGAAGAAGTGTCTGTTAAGGTAGACATATGTTGTTTATTGGGCACTGAGAACAATGGACTACAACTCTTCCATCCCAGTACTTTCTCAGAGCAGGACAAACACTTGCCTCATTATTTTTCTCAGTTAGGGACTAGCAATTTCCTATGAGGCATGGATAACGTTAATTGTTTGTTACTACCCTTCCCATATTATATCTGATCTTTTGTTGTTGGTCCATTAACATCCCTCATTAGTACCTCCTTGGTACTGGGAGGGATTAAAGTTGAGTGGAGTCAGAGTCTTTTTCCCTCTTTTTGGAAATGCTTATTGCGTTGTCTTTCTGTTCCTCTCTGTTCCATGTTACTTTGCAGAAATGAGTCAGTAAAATTTAACCCATTCTTCATACTCTCCTAGGGAAAACAATTCCAGATAGACTATCCAATTAAAAGAGTGCACTCTCTTCATTTATTTGTGAACTTCTGTAATGTTGACCTGACAAAGGTGAAGCCTGGAGAGCTGCAGGGTTCTTGAAGCACTTGGCTTCAATCATTTTTGTCATTGACACACATCTAATAATTTTGAGTTTCTAATGTACTCTGGAAAGTCAATGTATACTCTGAAAAACGTCTGAAAGATATTTCAGCAATTTGTGCACTTAGCCCTCCCAACACTGTGCATGATCACTTTACCAAGCTGATCTGGAAGAGAGATCACCCAGACTTTTAGTCTGACTCATGGCATAGTCTGTAGTCTCTTTTCTCTGTTGTGTCTGCTTGAAAATAACTTCTATTTTCAGCTAAGTACCCCATGAGCAAACTGGAGAGCGTGTTTGAGGAACAAGCTCTCCTGTGGAGTGATGGGCAGTTACCTTCCCATGTGGCTTTGTTTAGAAATGAAGTGCTCTGACACTGGCAGTGTTAGGGAGTTGTGAAAAACAACACAGAAATGGTGTTTCTGTTAGCAGTATCTAGATGAATGCATCACTTTGTTGTAAGTATAATAACGTATTTATGTTTTTCTTTGGTTGCTTTCTGAAAAGGAAAAAGAGCTTTCATTTTGATTTTACAATAAGGTATTGGTTCCTTATAGGTTCCCTTTCTCCATTCTCCTGTATCTTTTTCCCCAGTGAACTGGTCTTTTGTGCCTTGTTTAACAGTTGCTGCAGGTCTGGGATGCACAGTTTGTTAAATTCTCCTTGCTGCTTTGAAACTATGGCATCTGTTGGCAGAATGCATTGTTAAAAATGACTGCACTGCCTTTGGACCACACATAGGGGTTCCCAGGGTGTAGACTGAATGGGAATTAAGGAGTTATTTAAAGAGTAGCTTTGAGCAGTAGAACACTGAGAAGGTAGGGTTTTTTTCCTTCCCTACTTCCTAGCTTAATCTCTGCTGTTTGCTCACAGACACTAGAGGATATACCATAGCTCCAAAAGTATCAGGATTGAGCAAAGCATTTCAGTTCCTGTCTGTTGGAAGAGAAGTGCTGTAAGTGGCACTTAATGGCTCAGGGTGGGATTTAGTTGTGTAGTGTCCAAGTGCAGACCAGCTTGTTTGGTTATCAAAAAATTGAGGACTAGTCTTTTTTACTGGCAGGCTATCCCACATGTCTGGGACCTCTCTGAGCCTTAGAAAGAGGAGACAGATGTGTGCTAGCAGGGAAGTTGTGCTCACAAAGCTTGCCTCCGAGACCCCCTTACTTTGCAGGGTCTCCTGCTTTGAATCATGTTGTTATTGGACATTTTTCATTTTGTCCTCAGTTTTTAAAGTTCCTGCAGCTTCACCTCCTTTGAGGCCTGTGGTAGATAGCTTCTCCAAGGCAGACTTTAAGGCTGTGGTCCGTGTAGAAGCAGCAGCGCTACCCACAAATTCATTGCAAGACAGATCTCCCAGAATCCTAGCATCTACTCTGTTAAACAAGCCCTAGTGGTCCAAAGAAAGCCAAGCCAGAAAGCCAGACTGTAGGATGTAGCTGTATGCAATAAGCTGCTTTATAACTTTATTGCTAGCTACCCCTGTTTTGACTTACCTCCACTCTCCTCCCTATCCCCTTGTTCTGTTTGTCATGGCAATAGGTTGGTGCATGTTCTGCCTGTGATGCACTGCAATGGTGTGAAAGCTTTGTCCCGTTCTTTTGGAGCATCTGCTGACCTTAGCTGAGATAAGGGGGGCTGGCAATGAAGAAGGGGGTCAGGAAGGAAATTAATTGCCATTTCAATTAATTACCTTTTCCTTATGCTGGGTGACTGGCTTTGTCTGTGAACACTAGGGGAATTATGGTTTACTGAATTGTCAAGAAACAATGCAGACCAGGCAACATCTGGAGAGCTGAAACCATGGTGGCACCTCTCACTGGAAAGGGTGTGCCATCAATGTTGATACCTCTCTGCATTGCTTTCTTGAATGAAACCCTGCAGTATTTGAGATCTAGGACTCAACAGACACTCATTCCCAGTGTAGCTGGATTGCTGATCAGTTCTGTGAACCTGTGCTGGTGTCACATACTGTAATTAAATGTCCAGCACAGCTCATGCCATATGGCTTCTGGATAGCCCTTGTATGAATCTTGGAAGAAGCTTAACTGTTGGAATTACTTGTCAGGGCAAGGATTGGGTCACTTCCTGCCTAAATACCCATTTACCAAAAGCTCTTCACTCTCCTGTGTTGCAGAGCTCTTCCCCAGCTCTTGCTCCGTGGAGCACAAATGCCTTGGGCTGGAGGGTGAGCCAGTGTGGGTCCTCGAGCAAGAGGAAGCAGGGGTAACACTATTCTGCCTGCTGCATGTCTGACTCTCTGCAGGGCAGTGGCCTGGTGGAGTCTGGGTCCTATCTCAGTGCTGCTTCTAAAACATACCCTGCAGCAGTTGCTGAACATGAACACAGCTGGTGAAGATGAACCAGGCCCCTCTTCTGGTTCACCTGTACCTGTGTCACCTGGCTGGTGGCTGCATAAACCTCCTTGTGAAGCCTGTGGAAAAGTGTCAGGAGTTCATTTGCACCCCTCAGGCGGAGGAAAGTCAAGGCTCAAGAGCTGTGCCAGATGTCTTGTTGAGTGTGCCCAGCGCACTGTGGGAATGTGAAGGGTGCTGGACGAGAGTTTCATGGAGAAGCAGAGAGGCTACTCATCTAATGGAGTTGCTTTATCCATTTGTTTGGCTTGACTGCCAGTTGCTTGGTGAAACAGGGATAGTGTTAGCCAGCAGAGAGCTACAGCTGCGCAGTGGGAAGGAAGGATGCGTCACTCTAAATATGAACCTTGGAGAGTTGCTGGTGGTGCCTGGCCTGAACTCACATAGGGGCCTGCTAGTCCTTCAGCCATAAAAGCTCCCTCTTTCCTGACCCCTCCTGCAGGACATGCCTAGAATAAGGGTAGTGCCTCAGAAATCACAGGTGTTTGGCTGCATTTGAATCTGTTTTGGGTTGCTTAAATTCTAAAAGAAAACTTATTAAAAGGCTAATAACCAGCATGTCTTCTCCAAGTGATTATTCAATCCCTGTTACTGTAATATCCAAGTGCTTTGCACCTTAGCTTGTTTTTCTCCTTGGAAGTGAAAGAGGTTATTTCTTCTTTTTGTCAGCCGAGTGACTCCTGGTGATGTGGCTTCTCATTTTCTAAGGGTTCTAAGGCATATAAATTTGGCTATATGACTTTGTTCCTTTGGACTTAATTTCTTGGGGTAGGCAGGAAGCCTGCAATCTATTTCTGAACAGTTTGACTTGGAAGGACTGATTGCATGTGGGTGGATTTTGCCCATGCAAAAATAGTAAGTAGGCAACTCCCTATTCCAAATGAAGTTTTCCTCTCTATGTAGCTTCTCTGCAGAAGTCTGGGGTTTGTGGTTTTTTGTTGGGTGTCGCAACCTCCCCAGAATTAGAGGTAAAGTATCAGTAACGCTATTAAAAATCACAAATGAGGATCAGGTCTGGCTCTAAATTACAGCTGAGATAGCAGGGCTTTCAGAAGCCCTATCAGTTAAAACCAATGCCTTGGATGTTGCTACAGGGTAAAACCTCTGCAGCCAGGGAAGTTGTGTAGCAGTGGTAATAAGCAGGAGCTGCCTTTCCTGGGACAAGTTATGTGGTAGTTGCAGAGCTTTGCACAGGAGTAGAAGAGGCCTTTGCCAAGGTGAGAGGATTTTGGATGAATAGGACCCAAGGGACAAGAATTAAGAAAGAACATGAAAGAGGGAGTGGAGAACAAGCACAGTCGTCTCATCACTCCTTCCATCCACGTGAAGAACAGCTGTTCTGATAAGCTGCATTTTCAGAGGCACACATGCAAGATTCAAATTCCCAAGAGGACTTGTGACAGGGCTATCCTAGCTGAGCTGAAGTCTAGCTGGACTCTTTCATGAATGGCCTGTGCATCCATGTGAGTTTTGATAGATGGTGACTGGAGCAACTGATTTATTTCAGAACTGCCCCTGAGCTGCTCTCAGTGAAAAGTCTGAGCTCCCAGGAGAAACAAGAATGAATTTTGTGCTGTAACAGGGCATGGTTTGGTTTTTGAGAGCTTGGAGCAAAGCGATCTAGTGGCTGACTAGATAACTGTTATGCTTCCCTCACTTAGTCAGCAGGACTTCTGCCTGCTGAAAGCTGAACCTTTATCCTGTGCTTCTCACAACAGCAGAGTTTCTTCCTCCCCTTGGAAAAACCAGAGCTGGAAATGTCATTTTTTGAAGGAGTTTTATTTGCTGGGGACTGGCAGCCATGGTTGGGAAGACGTGACCTTTCTGGCCTCCAAGATAGAGTCAGGGACTCAGTAATTTATTTCATGTTCTTTGGGGAAGAATGAAGGTGCAGTGCCTGCTTTGAGGTAGAAAGAAAGTGGAGCCTCTGGCTTTGCCTTAGAACTGAGCAAGCAGAGCCAATCCTAGGCAAGAGGCTGTTCTTAGAAGCCCATGCTGCGCTGGGCCAGGAGGGAGCTCTGCCTGAGTCATGTTCACTGCAGTTTTGTGACATTTCCAGAGGGCCCATGCTAATCATACAGTCGTTGGCAGCCTTTGTGCATCTTGTGCATTTCTGATCTGTGCTGGAAACAGCACAGACTACCTGCTTTCTGAAGTATTTGGGCTGTATCTGGCTATATTCTGAATTAAGGCAATGCTGGATGGTTTTTTTTCTGAATATTGCAGTGCTCTGAGTGCTGAGGGATAGACAAAAAGAGAAACATGAGAATTCTCAGTGTTTGTCTGCTTCCTAGCTGGTTCCCATGCTTGGCCACTGAGAAACATATGCATTACCCATGCAGTCACTTCTGCTACGGAGCTGGGATTCTTCTGAACACATGAATGTGCTCTGGCTGTCCTCCCTCTCACCCTGTGGGTCTGTCTTCATCTCCATCCCCCTTAAAGGGAGCAATGGCTCAGCAGGTCCTCCCAGCCTGCCTTCCTCCTCTCAGGCCACATCCCTCTTTTCTTTGTTGAGTCTTTCCCTAATTTCTGCCAGGTTTGACTGTGGCCTCCTTTGCTGCTCATTCTCCATCCTTTGGCTTCTGAATCCCAGGCAGAGCCAGAGCAGGAGGGGCCGACACCATCCTGCTTTCAGGCTGTGTGTAGTACTGTTTTCAGGTGTTTCTGGGATGTGCTGTGCTTTTTGTTCAGTTTGGCTTAGCAGTTTGCTATTCTTGAGTTGGTGTTCTGCTCAACTTGGTGTACGCTGGTGCACAGCCTCTGTAGTGTGCCTGTCCAAGAAACCTGCAGGCTCCCCGTGGCAGGGGAAACATCTTCTGTGTGTGCGAGTGTGTGTGTGTGTATGTACTTGCTAGTGCTACACAAGTAACCCCGTGTCACGGCTTGTAACCCCGTGGCAGGCTAACTGCTTTAGCGATGCTGAGATGTGCAAGGTATGGCACATGACTCCAAAGGTGGGACGCGTGAAGGCCATGCGTGCAGAGCACTTCAGGGACTAGTAAGTAACACACAGTTCTCTGTGTTGTTGTGGCACAGATCCATTTCCTTGCAGTAGGAGGTTGTGTGTCTGTAATGACTGCAATGCCATTAAAGCATGTTTCTCTGTCAAGCTTGAGAGAAGGTGGAAGAGACTTTTTCCCCCCAAGAGGTGTGTCATAAGCTGTGTGCTCTTCCCCACCCATGCAGATTCTTAGTGTGCTGGCAGAGTGCCTTAAGAGGAGATATTGGACTGGCGCTTGCATACTGTCCGTCCCTGCTGCATGCTTGAATGCAACATGTAAAGTGAGTATTGTGCCTACTGCAGAAGCAAGCTGTTAACAACTGTCTTCTCTTTACCTTTAGCCCTGATGAAGAATCTTCACAGAAGTTCATTCCCTTTGTTGGGGTGAGTGTTACCTTAGTTCCACTGTCTCCAGACAGCTAGAGTATGTCCACAAGCGTTAACTCAAACTTACCTGTTTTTTGGGGTAGAGCAGGAACCGTGGGGCTCTCTAAGGGGTAGTGTCAGCATGAGTATCTGATGGTTGGATGCAACTGTCTGGCATGTAAGCAAACCTGAAAGATCCCTCAACAAATGATTTGGTGTATTTTACTTTCCAAGCATCTGGCTCTGAACAGCTCCCTGCTGCATGCCTACTGGCACTGGAGCAGGCTCTCTAGACTTGGTTTTGCCTTGTATTCAATAGAGAGCAAAAAAGTGAGGCTGAGGTGCTCTGATCCACAGCCTTTCTTTGCTCAAACTAAAGCACCTAGTTGGTGAAGAATAGTGCAGAGATCTGAGGGTTGCTGTGCCCAGTGTTGCTTTGGGTGACTGATTTGGCCAAACAGTGTCAGTCCTCTCTGTGCTTGTCATGAACAGTCTCCAGTCCTCTTAATATCCTGTACAACTCTGGTAAGTGGAAAGTACATCCCACCAGTGAGATCATTTATATCACTGTTACATGTGAGTCTGGGGCAGTAGCTATTTAACACGTGTTATATTAATGTGTATTTGAGATAGTCATCCCTGGTTTTTCCTCCTGTCCTTATCTTTAAATATTCCCAACTTGGGTGGCCAAGAGGAGAGTATCTAGGCAGGGGTGTGTTTGTGCTTCTGTCAGTATCTTTTGTGTACTTTCCCTTTTCTAGCTTCCCTCTCCTCACTTGATTGTGCTGTTCAATTCATTAAGTTTTAGGTATGAAGTCACTGACCTGTGGTGAAAGGATACCCCTGACTGCTTTTCAGCTACTGGATGTCCTCTTCATGGATTTGCTGCTCTCTTGTAGCTTCTCTTCCTTGCATGCTGGCTTCTTGTTCTACCTTCTCTGTGTTAAGCTGTCTTGTGTACGCTCCCACTTACATCCCTGTCCATATATCAGAGCTAGTCTGAAGTCCCAAGCAAGAGCTTAGCCTCTCTTGCCTTCAGGCTAACCCTGCTTTCACTCTGGTGTCTCTTCAGAGCTGGAGTCTCTCTGCAGTGCTCCTGTGATGACAATCCACTTTTGTTGAAGGAAAGATGTCTTCTGCTAAAGTGGAGGGATGCATCTTCCCAGTTTGTTCCCTGCTGATGAGTTTTGCTGTGATCATATCCCTCCCATGAACTGTAATGGCTGGTGAAGAACCATTGTTAAGAAACAGCTGTTTCACATTTCCCAGTAAGAGGAAAAACCCAGAAGGGCTTGGAAATGTCTAGACTCATCTTACTGAGGCTGCTAGGCTCTGCAAAGCTTTTCTTTGTGGAAGTTCCATCTGCAAGCAAATGGGGCTCAGAGTGTTTGCCCAGTTGCACTAAAATGATTGTCCTGACATTATCAGTGCTTTTCCAATCTGGATTTGATAGACTGGAAGTGGGAAGAGCAAACAGCTCTGTGTGCATAACACTGCCAACCCCAAAAAAATCTGCTTTGAAATCGCCTCCTATGTCAACTGGTGGCAAGGATAAAATCAGTGCTCCTTATTCTTGCTTCTGAAGTGTTCCTGACAGTATTTCCCCATGAAACACATCTGAAGAGACTCTGAAAGGCTCATTGCAGGTGCCTCACTGTCTGAAACTGAACATGAACATTGAAGCTCGTGCCCTTAGCTGCAGCTTTCTGTTGGAGCTGCTGGCCATGATGGGGAGGGAGCTAGTGATGTTTGAGTTTGCCAGTCCTGGTTGAGCTGGGCTCTTGGCTTTTCAGTGCAGAAACTGATGTCCTGCAGCTGAGTTGTGCACAGTCTTTGACCAGAAGCAAGCAGGGCAGTACCATACTGCTTAGCTGGCTCTAAGTGATGGGAGCGACACCTTGTGAAGAACCAGTTGGACATCAGTGGCCTGGACAAGTGCCCTCTCTCCTGGGTGGAAACCTGGTTTGATGGCTGGGCTCAAATAGTTGTCATAAATGGAGTTAACTCCAGTTGGGGACAGGTCACAAATGGTGTCCCGCAGGACTTCAGTGCTGGGTCCAGTCCTGTTCAATATCTTTATCAGTAAGCTGGATGAAGGCATTGAATGTACCCTTGGCACGTTTGCAGATGACACTAAGCTGGGTGGAAGTGTTGATCTGCTGGAGGGTAGGGAGGCTTTACAGAGGGATCTGAACAGACTGGACCACTGGGCTGAGACCAATGGCATGAGGTTTAACACGGCCAAATGCCTGGTCCTGCACTTGGGGCACAACAACCCTGTGCAGCTACAGACTAGGAGAAGTCTGTCTAGAAAGCTGCCTGGAGGAGAAGGACCTGGGCGTGTTGGTTGACAGCCGACTGAACATGAGCCAGCAGTGTGCCCAGGTGGCCAAGAAGACCCATGGCATCTTGGCTTGTATCAGAAACGGTGTGACCAGCAGATCCAGGGAGGTGATTCTCCCTCTGTACTTGGCACTGGTGAGACCGCTCCTTGAATCTTGTGTTAAGTCCTGGGCCCATCACCACAAGAAGGGTGTTGAGGCTCTGAAGCAAGTCCAGAGAAGAGCAACAAAGTTGGTGAAGGGGCTGGAGAACAAGTCTTAGGAGGAATGGCTGAGAGAGCTAGAGTAGTTTAGCCTGGAGAAGAGGAGGCTGAGGGGAGACCTCATTGCTCTCTATAACTACCTGAAAGGAGGTTGTAGAGAGGAGGGAGCTGTCCTCTTCTCCCAAGTGACAAGGGACAGGACAAGAGGGAAAGGGTCACGGAAAGGGTCATTGGGCACTGGAACAGGCTGCCCATAGAGGTGATTGTGTCACCTTCCCTGGAAGTGTTTAACAGATGGGTAGACGAGATGCTCAGGAATGTGGTTTAGTGGCAGACAGGAATGGTTGCACTTGATCTAAAAGGTATTTTCCAGCCCAGTGATGCTTATGACACAAGAGCCAGTGGTTGGCTGCCTACATCGTGCTACCAGCTGTTTGCCAGGAGAGTTAACAGCATGTATGTCCTTCCTGAAGGGAGAGGAGGCTGGCTGCTGCAGTGTTCCTGGATGGAGGCATTGTTGGTACTGCAACAGTCTCAATCGCCTCCCTGAGTAGAGGGAAAGGAAATCATTTAACCTTGTTTTCCTCCAATGGGTCTGAGCTTGAGCATCTTCAGTCAGCCAATAAAGGGGAAAGGCCAAGAGATTTCCTGTCTGGCTTGCAGATCAGACTGTGCCTGTAGGTAGTTTTCTGCATTGCTTGTTCTTCCCCTGTCTCTTGCCTCACATTCTCTTGCTCGCAGCTAGTTACAGTCTGTGGAACATCCTCTTGTCCTTTAACGCATACAGCACAAATGACTGCTGGGCTCCAGAGCCTGATTTGTTGCTGTTTGGATGGAGAGTGAGCAAACAGAACTGCAGCCTCCTCTCCCAAGCCAGCACTCCCTTGGGCAACATCTGCACACACTACTGAGTTCATGATGGCTTTTCCAAGGTTGGAGTGAGCTAATGGAGAAGCCAATAGAGGCACAACTCTCCAAGACCTAGTGTTGAGCATACAAGACACCCCTGTCCCTGAACTGTGCATAGCTTTTAACAATTAGATCCTGTAGCACAGAAATGTGCTTCCTAGAGATGTGATCCATACATGGTTGTGTCTGAACTTAAGTCTTCTGTTTTCAAACTTAACTAGACTGCATGGCATCATGTCTCACTCTAAAGCAGGTTTTATTGACTTGAGATCCCTTTGCAGCTCTTTGTCAGTGTTTGTATAGGATAGATATTAACCTTGGATGTAAGTTTCTTAAGGACTTTAAGAAGTGTCTGTCCTCTGCAGTGTCAGGAGTGATAATCCCTGTGCACTGTTACAGAAGGTCTCTGCTTTTATATCACCAAGAGTTTTATCTTTCTAGGCACTGTGTGTTCTCGGGAACTTGTGTTTGCAGCATGTTCGATTCCCCAAATTATTGCCAGTGGCATTTATCATAACCTACCCATACAAGCTAGTGGGTGGCCATACCAGAAAACATTTTGTAACTTTATTACAGTGTGATTTGGATCATTCTGGTCTATCCATGCGATGGTTTATCTATGTCTGTGCCTACAGGCTTTGCCTTGAAGTGGCTCCACTTGTGTGTGGGAGCAATGTGTCTGTAATTAGCAGGTACATTGCAGCAATGCCAAAGGGATATTTATGTTCCTTTCTCCTCCTTGCCCTATTCCCACAGTTTTCACAGACAGGCACTGTAGTTGCTGTAGCTTGAGACTGCCAGTGGGCTGTTAGAGCTGTTCAGGTCTGTAACAGCTCCACAGGGTCTGTCCTGTCTTTTGTGTAAGTCAGGGAAGGATTGTGAGCTGGTACTACTTGGCTCTTGGAAGACTCCATTTTTAAACATGCTTTTACACTGCTTGTGACTGCAAGAAAGTGCCAAGGAGGGCATAGAGGTGAGCTTAGTTTGGGGGTTCCTGATGTTCAGGTGTTTCTTGTTTCATAGAGCTTTTCTGCTTTGCCTTCTCTAGGTGGTGAAGGTTGGAATAGTGGAACAATCTTCTGCAACATCAGGTAACACACGTGTGTGCTGTGTTGTACAGGTGGCGAGGGCCTGACTTCACAGGCTGAACAGAATTGCTTGTTGCTGATGTCTTGGAAGTTTTGTAAGGTGAAATTGGGTTTTATTAGCTCCTGGTTCGGCTCAGACAGCCACTGAGAGCTACTGTTTGACTCCCAGTGGCTGTCCTCAGAAGAAACCTCTCTTTGAAGAGGGACCCTTCTTGTTACTATATAGGGGACTTCAGGCAAGCTGAAATTTCCACAGTGTCATCCAGGGAAGCTCCACTAGCACACTTGTTTTTCTTACATGTGTTCTCAGTTGGGTGGACTCAGTGCTGTGGTTAACTGAAACTCCTGCTCCAAACTGGAGAGGCAGTTCATTGGAAGTCCATACCTGTCTCCATACACTGGGCTCAGCTGTCTAATAACAGCAATCTCAAACATGTGCCTAATGCTGGGAACTCCAAGATAGGTAATGAGCTTGCCAATCTGTCAACAAATTTAGACCCAGTTGTTTTTAATGGAAGGAATGCAAAACTAATTTACATGACACTGCCTGATGACACGCATGGACATGGACTGGTACTGTTCTGTCAATGTGAACTTGTTTTCCTTCATAAGCACTGCTTAAGTGTGGAGGCAGTCAGAACTGATGAACTGACTGATCCCTGGACTGAGTCTGAACAAAACCTTTGCAGCAGGAGCATGGGCAGGAGACTGAGCTATCCCAGCATGCATGTGCTGGGCTGTGAAATGAACCCAGACAAACAGTTTGACTTGTTTTTTGTAAGGTGACTCTGATGATGCAGCTCCCTCAAGCTCCAGTGTCCTTTCTTCTACCCCACCTTCTGTGTCTCCTGCTGTGAAGGAAGCCTCCCCTACACCACCTTCGTCACCGTCTGTCACAGGCAGCTTCTCATCCTCCAGGTAAAGTGTGTTTTGTCTCCTTCCAGGTTCCTTGACTGTCCTCTCTTGACACATATGTGAGAGAAGAAAACTGTGCTAAAGAGAAACCCATTCCTTTGCTTTCTTTCACCCCAGTGAACACTTGAAGGTATCACCTTTCCTCTTCACCTCTTTTGTCTCAGAAATGACCATGTCCATGCTGGCCCACAGGATTCTGGGGAAGGCAGAGGGGATCTTGCATCCAGTGGGAGGGTTGTGCTTCTCAAGGCAGTTCAACCTTTGAACTAGAAGAGGTAACCTAGTTTCAATAGTCTGACAGAAACCCTGATTCTAATGAGCTGTTGTGGCAGGCTGTTTGGGAAGGTTTGTGTTCTCTGTCTGCTGGTATTTTCCTTCTAAGACCAAATTCTCTTTGGGAGATACAAAGAAAATACTCAGTGACACACGAGTGATAGCCTGATCCCTCATGATTCTTACGTTTTTGAGGACCTGAGTGAGTGTAAGGTCAGAGTGACTCTGTGGACAGAACAGGCTTTTTCTCTGTGAGGGGAGAGCTGACAGTTGTAATGTGGCATAGTGGAACCACAGTTCCCATTCATGCGTATGCCTTAAAGCATATCAGAACAGCAAGGAGACAGCAACTGCAGGCAATGTGAATTTCTGTCTTAGCTGAAGTTTTTAGGACTGAAGGGAGGAAACTTTTAAAAAGCTGCCAGTATACAGTTGCCCTGGCCAGGACTCTAATTTGATTGCTGTACGGAATGTCGGTGTACCTCCCTAACACTTTGTGTGTACCTCCCTAACGCTTTCTGGTACTCAGAAGTACGTGGTGAAGTTAAAGACTCAGGAGAGTTAAGAAGATCAAGGGGACAATCTTACGAGGGGAGACTAGAAGCACTTGGCCTCTTTGGTTTGGGGGAGATGGGGAAACAGGTAGAAACCACTCGAGTTTTGCAGAATTGTGGTGGTGGGTTTGTTGAATATTGAACTATTGTTCACCAGTTGTATGGTATGAGACCTGGGGGCATGCAGTGGTACCAGCAAAAGGTCAATTAAAAGGGAGAAAGGAGAGGATTTCTGTGCACAGCAGGAATAGGGTATTGGGACCATGTCTGCCTCTGTACTTCTGTGGCAGCAGAATCAGCAGACCAGAGAGGGGTTAGGCAAATTCATGGACAGCAGACCCCTTAATGGGTACTAAAGGACGATTCAGGGACATCTCCTTTAACATGCCTAATCCTGTGATTTTTCAGTCTGAGGAAGTCAAAGGAAATGCTCTGCAGCTAGAGACTGGGCTCATGTGCCTCTCCACAGCGTCTCCTGCTGTCCGTGTTGGAGACAGATGGAGACCTGTTCTCCCACCCCAGGGTGCCCTGTGGGCATTTTTAGCCTCTGATGACCTAAAATGCATTGAGAGTTCCCTAGTAACAAGAGGAAATGGAGATGTGGAAGTCTCAGTTTATCAGGTGCCGGGAAGTTGGAAGGTGTTAGTGGCAATTAGCCTGTACCAGCAAGGTTCCAATGTCCAAGTCCCTCCTGTTGGTGCCAGTAGGGTCCTGTACCCCAGGCCAGTCCTTGCAGCAGCTGCCTGACAGTGCAGAGAGCTGGGAGTTGCGCTCTGCAGAGTAGAGCTGACCTCTCATGTGTGAGCTCTGTGTGGGCTTTCCAAAGGTGAAAGTGGTTTGGGGACCTGTACCCACAAGAGCATAGGCTATTAAAATTGCGAGTCATGGAGGCAATATATCTGAATTTGACACCCTAGATTCAGCAATCCGGTCCTTTTTGGTTTCATGCCATGTGGCAAAATCATCAGGAAATGAGGAAGTTTATGTTCAGCATTGTTCCATCTCCACTGTTCCGTGTGTGACAGCACAGGATGTGGAGGATGACCCAGACTGAAAGGGTAAGCCAAATAGTTTAACTGGGCATGGAACAGAAAATCCTGCCTGATCATATTGAACGTTGGGATGCTTTGTTGTTAGAACTGATACAAGAAATGTCATGTGAAGAAGCCTTGAAATCCAGAGCTACATTTCTAAAAAATCATCCTTAGAGAATCTCACTTCTGAAATTGCCCTGAGAACCCAAAACCTAACGTTGGTGATTAAGGATGTGCTCTGCTTTGTTGTCTGACTTTCAGCTGAATAAATCGCAAAGATAAGGAAATTATTTGCTGAGAGGACCTTAACAATGGGCTGTCTCTGTTTTACTTTGGTAGTCTTTTATTAGACAGGCAGTGTGGAGGGAGGCATATTTCATTCAAGATCACAGATTTATCTTCCTTAACAATTGCCATTTCTCAGATAGGGGACACAGACTGGTAGATAAACTAAGTTAGTTTTTCATCTAGTGTTCTAGTTTCATTCAGTGTTCTGTCATTATGTAAGAAGAAGTACAGGCTGTCAGCTGTAGGTCTGCTGAATTATAAACCCCGGCTCCACTAGGGGTTAGCTGGCAAGAGGCAAAGGCAGGCAAGGGGTGAGATTTCCCAGACTGCTCCATCTTCCCTTTTCTGGCTCAGGGAAGGCCAGCAGTGTGTTTTGGTGATGCACATCTGTTACTGCACAATGTGCAGGAGTTTTCAATTGCAAGTCAAGTTCTTTAGCAAACATCACACGGCTGGCAGAGCAATTTCCCACCACTGAAATTCTCCAGCACACTGCAGGGCTGCAGGCCAAATTGCTCTATGCCAACTCCATTTTGGAGACCTGGGGAGAGCAGAGATCCTGCCTGACCTGGTGAAATATCTGGACAGGAAGGGAAGCACCTGGTGACAGGAAGAGCTTATCATAGAATCACCAGGTTGGAAGAGACCCACCTCTCTCAGACGCTCTTCATAGAGCCTGTTCTCCAGCTCCAGAGCCTCAACATCCTTCTTGTGGTGAGGGGCCCAGAACTGAACACAGTATTCAAGGAGTGGCCTCACCAGTGCTGAGTACAGAGGGAGAATAACCTCCCTGGACCTGCTGGTCACACCATTTCTGATACAAGCCAGGATGTCATTGGCCTTCTTGGCCACCTGGGCGCACTGCTGGCTCATGGTCAGTCGGCTGTCAACCAACACCCCTGGGTCCTTCTCCTCCAGGCAGCTTTCTAGACAGACTTCTCCCAGTCTGTAGTTCTGCATAGGGTTGTTGTGCCCCAAGTGCAGGACCTGGCATTTGGCCATGTTAAACCTCATGCTGTTGAACTCAGCCCAGTGGTCCAGACTGTTTAGGTCCCTTTGAAGAGCTTCCCTACCCTCCGGCAGATTGACACTTCCACCCAGCTTAGTGTCATCTGCAAACTTGCTAAGGGTGCACTCAATGCCCTCATCCAGGTGATTGATAAAGACATTGAACAGGACTGGACCCAGCACTGAGCCCTGGGGAACCCCACTTGTAACTGGCCTCCAGCTGGAGTTAACACCATTTACTACCACTCTCTGGGCCCGGCCATCCAACCAGTTTTCTACCCAGGAGAGTGTGCGCCTGTCCAGGACAGAGGCTGACAGTTTCCGTAGCAGAATGCTGTGAGAAACTGTGTCAAAGGCTTTACTGAAGTCCAGAAAGACCACATCCACAGCCTTTCCCTCATCCAGCAGCCAAGTCACTTTGTCATAGAAGGTGATCAGGTTAGTTTGGCAAGACCTGCCTTTGGTAAACCCGTGTTGATTGGGCCTGATCACCCGGTTCTCTTGCATATGTTATGAACATAGGAGATGGAAGCAAATCAAGGAGACTCAGAACTGAGTGCCTAATGTCTGAGGGCCCATGAGCTCTTTGTTCCCCCCTCCATTCATGGTTGATTTTGGAGTGCTGTGCCTGGCTACAGGCATTCATCCAGCAGTGCTCAAGAGGCAGCCACAAGGTGCTTATGGTTTCTCTTCCCCGCTCAGACTGGAAGTGATCTGAGCCACCTCAAGGGGCTGTGTTTGCTGGCTGGGTCATGGAACTCGGCACTGAGTTAGGAAACTGCTTGTCTGCTTCCCTTCCTCCTGTTTGTCCCTGTGGCAGCGCTGCACTTCAGCCCATTGCTTTTCCTCTGACTAGCTAGTGAAACAGCAGCCACTCTGAAGAACAGCAGGTGGAGGGAACTCCACTGAGTACTGCTCAGAAATTACCTGTTTCTCTTCTTTTCCAGCCAGAGCCTCGGTGCTGAGTTGATGGGCCTGCAAGTGGATTACTGGATTGCAGCTCCACCTGTGGACAGAAAGAGAGATCCAGAGAAGAAGGACCTCTCCACTACCAAAAATACTCTGAAATGCACTTTCCGGTCCCTCCAGGTCAGCAGGTTACCTGCCAGTGGTGAGATTGCCACCACTCCAACCATGTCCATGACGGTCGTGACAAAAGAGAAGAATAAGAAAGGTAAAGTGGACACACATACTGTTGCCAAAGGCCAGGAATGCAACATCACTCTTGCTTTTCTCCTTCTCCAGGGCTGCATGACTTGTCAGTCTTGCATTACAGTACCTCAAAATTTTAGTCTGTCTGTAGATGAGGAGTGACTGTCTAAGGTGGTAGAATTTGAAAGGCTGGTTCCTCTTTTTGCTGTAAATAGAGGACATGCACACCCTTACAACTGAACAGCTGAGATGGTGTAGCCCAAAAGAACAAAGACGGGGACAGAGCAAGGACACTGGTGGAAAGCCAGGAGGTCACTACTCTGAACAGTTTCCCTGTGTTCCTTGTGAGCCTGCTGGTGCTGGTTTGGGGTGCTGGATTAGGTAAGAGGCAGCATGTGTCCAACTGTGACAGTCAGGGCAGACCCGGCAGCCTAGACCGCTCTGAGCTCTGGTCTCTCCTCTGCCACAGGATATAGGTGCAGTCAAGAGGCAGGGCACATGTGCTTCCCATCACATTGCAACATGTAGCAGCAGCCCCAGCAGAGACATTTTGCTGGATTTGACATGGTGTCCTTATTTTTAAGTACCACCATCACAGCCGGACAAATGCACCAGCCAGACCTGCCAAGTCATTGCTAAGTGTGCCTGTACACCCAGAGGTGGTGTTACTCAGAGCAGGGTTGCAGCAGTGTAACCTCTTCTGCAGCTCTTGTGTTCTTGTGCAGAGTGTTTTGAGGGACAGAAGGAGATAAAAAAGATGCTTTCAGTGAAAAGCCTAACTTTTTTCTTAGTTAATCTTCTGCTCTTAAACTCATAGTTTTGAGTTTTTCTCTTTTAAAAAAGGCATTTTAAATGCCAGTAAGTGCTGAGGACAGGAGCAAATTATATGAAACACACCAGACAGTGAGAAAAGCTCTGTGGAGAGGTGTTTCCAAAGAAGCAGCAACGCAGTTCTGTACTTGCATTTGACTGCCAGTAGCTGTCCTTCACCACATCTGCCTGCCCATTGGCCTGGTGGAAGCAGGCGTTCTGGTGGCTCAGAGAGGCCAGCAGAGCCTCCTGGATCCATAGCTGCAGACATGGGTGCATAACACTGCAGGTCACTAATGGGCCAGCACAGCTATAGCACTGCTGATAGCAGAGCTTCGACTCCTTTTTAAGTGTTGTGCATGTAGGGGAAGCAATCCTGAAACTCAAAATGGCCTTCAGTGGGATGGTCCAGCCAGTGTTCAACACCTCCAAATTTCATGGAGGCAGTTTGTATGTCTTTGTGCATTTGGACATTTCTTGGGGAACTGGAACCCTTTCAGCTCTTGTAATATTCTCCCTCTGCACCAGCTGCCCACAGCCTGCAGTTCCTCCTGCTCTCTTGGTGTCTGTGCAGCCCAGCTCATGTTGACTGCTGTTACTGCTGCAAACCAGCCTGTAGCTATAAGGGAGGCTGGAGCGTGATGCTGGCCAGCAGCTGTATGCAGTGTGTAAGGCTCTTCTTAGGCAGTGCGGTTTATCTGGTGGATCCCATCAGCCCAGCACCGAGTGCAAGCTGGGGACTGCTACAGATGCAGCTGGTGTCCCAGCAGAGCAGCAAGAGTTACCCTAAAGGTGCTTTTTGGGGTCTGATTGTGATCTGGGAATGTTTCATGTACAGACACTTAGGCCTGAAACATCTGTGTGCATAGGTGCCGGTGCCAAGCACTGACACAGTGAAACTCCAGCTAAACATGGATAACTTCAAGAGTTAGAATTCTCAGATGTGAATGTTTAAGCGCATAACCTCAAACAAGTCTTGGTGAGGCTCCTGTGAATGGCAGAGATTCACTGTGTGCTGATTTCCTTCCAGTGATGTTTTTGCCCAAGAAAACAAAAGACAAGGAAGTTGAATCGAAGAGCCAGTGTATCGAAGGAATCAGCAGGTTGATTTGCACAGCGAAACATCAGCAGAACATGCTGCGTGGTAAGTGCAGCATTTGTATCCTGTTGGGCCCTGGGCTGAGGCTTAGCTGTTAGTGTTGCTCTCTGGCGAACGGGCTGACCTGGTGTCGTGCCCTGTAGCCATCATAATGGGAGTGCAGGCTTGGCTGTGTCCAGCATGGGGGAATGCTTTAATGGAATCATAGAATAGTTTGGGTTGGAAGGGACCTTAAAGCCCATCCAGTTCAGCTCCAGCCCCCCTGCTGATGGACAGGGACACCTCCTGCTAGGTCAGGCTTCCCAAGGCCCATCCAGCCTGTCTTCAAACACTTCCAGGGATGGGGCAGCCACAACTTCCCTTGGCAACCTGTTCCAGTGTCTCAGCAACTTCATTGTGAAGGAATTCCTCCTTATGTCTAGTCTAAATCTGCCCCTCTCCAATTTATAGCCATTTCCCCTAGTCCTATCGCTACATGCCCTTATAAAAAGTTCCTCACCAGTAGGTCTGGGATTGGGAAAATCTTGCCTTACCTAGGAACTTCTCTAAACTCAGGATGAAGAAAAGGGCTCTCTTTGTCATTACAACTGTTTCCCTTGCACATATGGAATGTGTTGGCAGAGAGTGCTGATAATGTGGTTGCTCCTCTAGACAGGACCCTGGCACAAAGACATGGTGCAGCAGGAGCTGTACGTGCATTTTGCAGGTCCTAAAGTGGCTGCCAGCAGAACTGTGCATCTAGTGTCAGAAACAGCCCTGTAGCTTGTTCAGTTGATAATCCCCACCACTGTACGCAGAGCGGGATCATCTTCGCTCACTTTCATCCTGGTCCAGTCTCTGTGAGACTGGTGGGTGTGAGGGGGGGTGCTCCAGAGTATCTGTCACCTCCTTAGAAGATGCAGATCTCCTGGTTAAGAGTGAGGAGAGTCTGGTGTCCGTCTCTAAGGGTGCATTTGTCAAAAAAAGAAAGTGGAATATGTTTAGGAAATTTGAGAAATCTGATCAAGTGAGGCTGAAATCAGCAATCTGAGGAGCTCCAGTGTCCAGTGAGCAATGCTCAAACAACCATCTGAGCTGTTCTTCCTAAACCTGGTATGCTCTTGAGCCTTTCCCCTGTGTTTGTAGCTGTTAACTGTGGTGGGGTGGCCAGGCAGAGTAGCATGTATCCTGAGCGCTGAACATGGCCAGGCCTCCTGCTGACTGCAGGGAGGTTTCTAGCAACGCTGTTTTGATCTGACCACTTCCACTTGGTATTTTCTAACTCTCCTGTCTTCTTTTGCCCTTCCTTGCAGTCCTGATCGATGGGGTGGAGTGGAATGATGTCAAGTTCTTTCAGCTGGCAGCACAGTGGTCTTCTCATGTCAAGCACTTTCCTATCTGCATATTTGGACACTCCAAATCTAACTTCTAGCCATGCTCGGCAGAGGGACCTTCTGTCCATCCCGGAGGCTGCACACCAGGAGCCAGGAGTTGCGTGCCAACTATGACTTGCATTGCTCTGCCCTCTCCTGTAGAATTAATTACAGATGTGCTTGGATTACTTTTTTCTAATAACTCTTAAGTTTACTACAATGGAAGGAAACCCCTTTAAACAAAGGCAAAAAACCCAGTCTTAAAAATAGATGTGCTGACATGAAGTCTTGGCGGGGGTTGGCAGGAGTAGGTAGCCTGCCCAAGTACACCTCCCACTTATGAACAGATAGCTGAATAACTGCACTGCTTATTAACCTGAGACCTCATTGGTGTGAGTGGGCTGGGGAGCCATCTTGAACAAATTTTGTGGAAGAACGTGTGTGTTACAATGCATTTGGTCCCCTCCCTCTATATTTCTAGAGAAAAAAAAGTAGGCCATGCTTTCTTCCTGCTGCCAAAGGATGAGTCTGGAGGAGGTTAACTGTCTGGTTTGGAAAACAAACCACTTGCTATCTAGAGGGGGCTGGAGAGGGCCCCCCTTGGAATGTGGTGACAGGCAGGTTTTGTGCTAAAGTGATGCCTGAGGAATGTTGGGCAGGAATGGGAATTAAGGGAACACTTAAGTGTAAGGGAACTCCAGTGTCTCAGGTCTGTGACAATGACCAAACACAAACAGTCATGATGTCCCTGCAGCACTGCTGAGGGACACTGTGTCAGTGGGATTGCTGCTATTTACACACAGCAGTTATTTACCTATCAATAAAACCTCATCCGACCTCCAAAGGGAAAGGATTTTTTTAAAAGCTGCAGATTTTTTTTAATGCTTTCTAAAAAAAAAAAATAAAAAAAAGGAGAGAGAAAATAAAATATGAGCTAAAGAAAAATTTAAGTTGCCAAAAAAATCAACCCAGGGAGCTGAGCCATTGTCTGTGAAGTGATACATGGCTGGAGTGGGAGCCAGCCAGCACTCTGCGTGTCCAGATGCCTTCCTGTCCATCTGTCAAACTGCACACTGGAGGTAGCATGGGCTGCTTTATCTACTTTGCCTTTGTCCTGCCCTGACCGCCATGCACTCCCAGAGCCTGCCACAGCCTCTCTCTGGCACCTCCCTGGTCTGGGCACAGACAACCTGGTCTTAGGGCTGCTGCCAGAATGCACTTTTGCCGTGCGTTGAGCACTCTGGAACCTCTCCTTATTGGGGCTGAGAGGCCATAATAGAAACAAAAGGCACTGAGAGTTGGCAGCCTCCTCTGGGCTGCTCTGGCTGTTGTCTTTACCTTCTGCTTTCTGAGTGTTCCTCCCCACAGGCATTTCTTTCCGGCAGTGCATCCTGTTCCCAGCAGGATATGCTTTTGTCTTGGCACAACATTGCCTGCAGGTTAGAGATTTGCTGGGGATTTCAGTGGTGCTGGGACTTAAGAGAGAATGTTCTCCTTAGGCAGCAAGGTGACCCAGGAGATGGAATATTTGGAATCTTGAGTATTTCACACTGTTGGCTTGGCTCTGGCTGTGCTTGTATTGACTTTGAACATCCTGCTGCTGCCAGGGGCACCTGGGCTACCCCAATAAAGTGGATACTTTCACAAGGAGACAACCTGGCAAGCTGCAGGTCTGGGCAGGTCCAGGTGTTGCTCTCTGGACTTCGCAGTCTGTGCCCAGGAGGGACTGGGAGCAGATGGTGCAGGGACTTTGGGGATCTTGGATACGCTTGTTGTGTGGAGGAGCAGATACTTCTGGCATTTCAGGGGACTGAAGTTTTTGGTGGGATCTTTGTGGCCAGGCTCTGTGGGTGTTTCTAGAAGGCACTTTCCAAGGCCAGTGATGCATTTGAAACTTTACTGGTGTCTGCTGGGCAATACTTTTTCCTTTTTTTTCCAGGTTTTTGTTTGTTTGTTTGTTGTTTGGTTATTTTTTTGTTTTTGGTTGTTTTTTTTTTTTTTGTCAATCGCTTGCCTCTGGGTTTTGAAGGCTCGGGGAAGCCACCCTGCCCTGCTTGGCGGGTCCTGCTCTGTGCAGGGACCATCTGGGCTGTCAGCCAGGCAGTGGGATGTGATGTGTTCTCTTAGGCTTGCTGCAGATCGGTAGTGAGAGGTTGTTGGGCAAGAACATAGTCCCTGCTGGATCCAGTGCCTGTTGCAGCTCACAGCAGGGGATACATCACCAACTGATTTCCTAAAACCTTTTCCCAGCACAAGTTCTTGCAATATCTGGTGGCACACTGCTAGGTAGGCCATATTGTCTAGCTGCAATAGTCTATTTCTTCCTGTAGGCAAGTCTGTCGACTGTCTGCTCTTGGCTGTGGCAGAAGCTCAGCCCCAGCTTGAATGTCATCATGTCCATCAGTATGTGTATCTTCAGTTGACCTGAGTTGATGCTCTGGGACTGTATCGTGTTGCCTAGCAGCAGTAGCATGGGAGATAGTGTATAAGCACATCACTTTGTTTATTAAGGCTGTTACCAAGGGAAAAAAAAAAAAATGCTTTTTAAAGGGAATTAGTTGGCGTATGATTTCTTTGAGTCTTACTGTGGTGTGACAGGAGTGCTTGGGCTGGGCTGCAGCGTCAGGAGCCATGCACAGCCTGGGCAGCTCTTGGAGCCGCAGTGTTAATGCTGCAGAGGTGGGGGACTGACCGACTGCAATAACTTTGTTTACCGGGGGTGAGGTGGGGGGAACCATCACTGTGCTCCTCTTTGCATTTCAACTTACTGTAAAGAAACAAACAATAGCTAGGGCATGTTTTCCAGGCTCCTGCCTATCAAGGGTATGTTGCCCTGCTCTACTCTGTATGTGTGTGTGTGTGTGTGTGTGTAAGCAAGAGAAACACTTCTGCTCCTTGCTTTTCATGTTGTTTTGTGTTTTGTTTTAACTTTATACAAGTGAATTCTTTGGGAAACTCGCTGTGGGCCTGAGGCTGTGTGTCTCCCCGGGGTTTTTCCCTGTAGAAAGCTGTTAATTGCTCTGGAATGCCACTCCCATGCAAGGAAACATCCTGGCTTCTCAGCCTCATCCTCCCAGAGTCTGCCAGTGGCAGGCTGGGCCTGCCTGCAGCAGCACTGTACCAGGGGTCTGTGGCCTTGAAGACAAGGGCTGGCATGTGAGCTTGATGGTGCTGCTCCAGTCAGGGTGTTGTGCCTCTTGTTTTTCTTGTATTGCATGGAGCCACTTCATGCAGCTCTTTCTGACCCTGACTGGAGAAGAAACAGCATCCTGTCACTAAGGTAAATGAGTGTTGAAGCATTCATGTGGCTCAGGCCAGTTTAGGAATGGGCTTTGCAACTGCTGACACATACAAGTGACTGACCTCTGGTCTCCCAACCTCCCCAACAGTTTTTCTGTGGCAAGCAAGCCCCGCAGGCTGGGGGATTCCTGCTGTGGAGCCTGAGAGACCTGCCAGGCAGGGATGGGCCAGTGCTTGTGCCAGTCTGGTGGGGTTGGGTGGTGGTATTACAGAAGCATGTCTTAGAACAGAGACAGCACAGCTCTGCATTTGGCTTTTGAGGGTTTTGGTGTAGAAGGTCCTACTCAAACAAATGCAGTGGCTTTCTCACACTCACCTGTGTTAGATGGGTCTTGCTGTGGAGCCACACCATCTGACAGCAAAGGCAGGAACTGGAGGAGGTAGCGTCCCAGTTGATCCCTGGCCAGAAAGCGCTTTGAAGGTGGTGCCCCCAGGGCTCCTTGTCCCTTTGTGTCCTATGGCTTGCCCCCTGTGGAGCCCATCTCTCTCCCCTGGCTGTGGTTTCTCAAAGCAACCAGTTTCTTTTCCAGCCACTCTTGGGCAAAGTGTCCCTTCATCACTTGGAGAAGAGGTCTCGGGAATGGGCTCACTGATGTGCTGGCCTGTGTGATGCTGACCTAATTTAGCAGTGCCGATGAGAAGATGAAAGGTGGAAGGGTTTTGTGGTATCGTATTTCTCCTTGAATGCTTCCTGGCCCTTCGGATTGAGTTTCCTGGAGACAAAAGGCCAGTGTTTGATCAGCTGCTGGCTCTTCTGTGATGCAGGCCACTTTGAGGACATCTTGGGTAGCTGTATGAAAACTGTGGCACTGAGCTAAAACAGTTCAATTGTTACAATTTACATCTCAGCAGTAACTGCAGAATCCTCCTTAACTGCACATGATTTTAAGGAGAGTCACTGTCTCTTTGGCAGTGATGAGCACACGCTGTGGCTTTATCCTGCAGAGAGGGCACAGCGGTGGCTGGGAGGCTTCTGGAGCTGGAGGAGATGGACATTTGTTTTCCATCATCAGACTCAGCTGAGAATGACACTGTTCTGCTTAACCTGTGATTGCAGCAAAGGCTCTGTTATGTTTCTCACCAGCAGTGCGTGCTGGAGGGAGCACTGGAGAGCTGGGTCAGGGACATAGTGCCTGGCACCTCCACGCTGAGAAGAAAATATTGGTGAGAGGCAGCAGAGCCGGTGGCCTTCTCCTACTCCTTGATGTGCTGAAGGATTGGAAAGACTGGGATTAGGGCAGTACTGCCATGCAGTGGAAGAGAGCTTGGGGCCCTGGAATGCCAAGCTTTTGTCACCTTTGTTCAAGGGTCTTAGTCTTGACAGATAAGCATTTAGTGACACTCCCTCTGGGCTTATCTGGCAAGGAGAATGCCAGAAATGAGCAGCAGCATCTCCCATATGTTTCCTGGAGCCTCATCCATGGGGTTCTTGCAGGAGATGCTCCTGGCAGGGTTGGCTCCTGCAGGGTCCCCTGCCTGCTTTGGGCCAGACTGGGTGAGAGGGGGCTCTGCTAGCTTAGAAAGCAGCCGGGTGCTGGCTTCTTTAATGAAGAACACCACGCCTTTGATGGAGAGTTGCGGGAGAGCTTCCTCTGTATGTGCCGAAACACCTTGTGAGCGTGGATGCTGCCAGCCTTGTCCAGACCACAGTGCGTGAGGGGGACATTACCACTTTGTAGATTCCCAAGTTGCCCTTACATCCTTACGTTTCATTGTTGTATTGTTTGGGTTCTAGTTTGTGGGTTTTTTAAATGAAGACAGATTTAAATGTAAAATAACCTTTTTTTTTTTTTTTTTTTTTGAACAAACTGCAATGTGCTTGACCTTGTCAACTATTTTATGGTACTAATGCAACACTAATAAAACTGGACATGATGAAAGCACACACCCATTCCTTGAGTCGTCTCTCAACAGGAGCTGCTCTGGCACGGCTGGGGTGCTCATCTCTGATAGGAAACAGGGTGAGCTGATGCAGGGGGGCAAGCACTCGCATTATTTATCCAGCAGCACCTGCACGGCAGAGCTTTTGGATCTACACGTCCTCCCGGCACCGAGCCCTTCTCTAGTTCCTGCAGTCCTCGCTGGCTCCTGCCCCACGCCCCTCGCAGCACTCAGGGGACCAGGCTGGTGCCCGTTTCGGGTCTGAGGGCCGTGTGGGGCAGGCAGAGCTGTGTTCGGGGGCCGGGGGTGGGGGGGAGGGGTTGTACGGCAGGTGAAGAGCCGCGCTGTGGTGTCCTAAAGCCGTGCGTGCTCCTAGAGAGCGGGAGAAGGACGGGGAGTGCGGGGTGACGAGCACAGGGCGAAAGGCGCGAAGGCGCTCCAGGCGCGGGGCCCGCGCAGGGCCGAGCAGACCGCCTCAGGGCCCGGGCGCGAGCGGAGGCGCCGCGCCTGTCCCGGCGCTGCCCCTGCCACTGGCGCCGCCCTCTCCGCGCCGCCGGCTCGCGCTCGGTCCCCGCTGCCGGCGCGGCGCCTTTAACTCTACGTTCCCCTCCCCCGCCGGCCGCTCCAGCCTCCATTTTCCAGCGGCTCCGGCAGCCGGAGGCGGCGGCGGGAGCGCCCGCGGGGCCCGGGTGGGCATGGCCGCCAACATGTACCGGGTGGGAGGTGAGCGGGGCCGCGGGGCGGGATGGGCCGCGGCGGGGCCGGGGCGATGCGAGCGAGGGGCGCGGGGCCGGGCAGAGGCGGCCGCCGGAGGGGGGGCTGCGGGAGCTCGTCCTGCGCGCGCGGGCCGCCCCGCCGGCCCTCGGGGCTGTGCTCCTGCCCCACCGGCCTTTGTTGTGACTTACGTGAAGAGAAAGGACAGCCAGCGGGGTTTGGAATTGCACTTTATGGAATACCAACTGAGGGTGGTCTGGCGTGAATTTGTGTTCGGCCATTTTCCTTCATAAAAGCTGTTCAGTGGAGCTTCCTTCTCCCCGAGACCGTAGGACGTGTGGGAAGAATTTTTTTTGGGGGGGTTCCTTCCTTTTCAAAATGACTCGATGCTTCTGGAGTTCTGAAAAAAACTAGAGTCAAGTAAAGAGAGGAAAAAATACAGCGAAGGTGGCCAAGCCATCATGCCTGGCTGCTCTCTATCAACAGCTACTTTCTTGCTCTTTCTGCTTTTCTGGCCTACCCTTACTTTGTGCTCTAAAACACGTCACTCCTTTTGTCACGTTGGTACATTTTTTCTGGTGGCACTTGGTTTCATGGGTGGATGAAGTGTGCCTCCTGTCTGACCTGGCTTTGTTGATTGGGTTGGTACAAGCCGATAGTTCGCCTGTGACATTATGTTGGTTTGGAGATGCCAGGGGCAGAAAGATTAAGGGCAAGATGAGTTATGAAAATATAGAGCTCCCTTCCTCATGTGATTTGTGAAGGGAGTTCTTTCCTTGAAATTATTCTTTGATATTTAATCTTACAGGTGCCAATTCCATATGGAAAGGCTTTGCTAGTATTTTGTACAACAGAATGAACTGTACACCCTGTGGGTGTGATGGGAAGGAGCCTCTGGAGGCCTCCTGTTAGGAGCTCTCCTGTTTGAGCAGGGTACTCAGGGCTTCATTCAGTCCGGATCTGAGCATCTGTAAGGATGGCAATGCCACCCTTACTTTGGGCCCCATCCAGTGTTTGACCATGTATACGGCAAATATTTTTTTCCCATGTGCCTGGTTAGATTTTTCTTCTGTTCCAGCTACTGTCACTTGCCCCTCACCCCTTGTCCTATTCCTGCCTGTCTCTGAGAAGAGCCTGGCCCTGTCTGCACTCCACCTCACACTCAATAGCTCTAGACAGCAGTACTGTCTGCCCTGAGCCTTCTTCCCAGGCTGACCTAACCTGCCTCTCTGGCTTTCTTTGCACATCTCATGCCCCAGCACTGATTACCTTGGTGTTTTCTACAGGGCTCGCTCATGTATGTCCCCTGTGCTAGGGAGCCCACGCTGGACCCAGTTCTCCCAGTGATTCTGCCAGGGGCAGAATCCATCCCCTCACCCTTCCAGTGGCATTCCTAGTGACACAGTGATGTTGGCTGCCTTTGTTGGCTCTTTGGCACTTTGTTGTTTTCCCAAGTGCCTTTCTACAGGAATGCTCAGCCAACAGCCCCTACCACTGTGGGGAGTTATCCTACCCTGGATGTCAGGCTTTACTATAGATGTAGTGGAACTTCTCAAGGTTCTTGTCAACCCATTTTCCAGCTTGTTGAAGTCCTTCTGAGTAGCAACCTTGTCCTCTAGCCCAGACTTCTAAAGACTGTGCTTTAGTCTCTTTCCAGGTTATTGCAAAACTTATAAGTAGGGCTGGCCCAAATGTTGATCCTCAAGGGGTGCTGTTAGTAACAGGCACACAGGTGAAGACTATACTTCCGATCGCAGTCTTTTGAGCCTGGTGTTCCAGCCAGATTTCTCCTGCCTTTCTTGTCTGGTTATCCAGACAAGTTCAAAGGATGCTGTGGGAGATATAGTGTGGCCTTGTACATGAAGTCAAGTTGTCTCTAGCACCTACCACTGCTCTCAACCTCAGCCCCAGGGCCAGTCTTTTCATCCCAAAGGGGAGTCATGTTAGTCTGGCATTTTTTGTTTTTTATATGTTCATTTTGGATGGTCTCAGTTACCCTCTTGCCTTTCCTGTACTTGGAAATAGCGTCCTGGACTTGCTTTGTAACCTTTGTGGGCAGAGGGCGATGCAACTGGCTGATAGCCAAGGTTACAGTGCTCTGTTGTTGTCCATGTGGATGAAGTCTTGATTTGACATACTACCAAGATCAACACGTGTATGGAAGCAGCTGTTTCTGTACGAGTGCTCTATTCAGCCTAAGCTGGAGGATTTTGTGTTACTGAAATGTTCCTGACCTCTGGTGCTGTTATCTCCCATTGATGGTTTTGTGCACTGAAGTTATGTGATGAACTCCAGGGCAGGATTAAATCTTGAATGGGATTTGAGCATAGTTAATTTGTATACTTCCCATTGGTAGACAAACATTCGACAGGCAATCTGTTATTATTTTTGTGGCTACCAAATGGGTTTGTGTGAACTCTAGACCTAACAACTGCCTCAAACAATTTGTTTGCTATAGATCAATAATGCTCCTTGAAGCGCGGCTTGACTCAGAAAGGGTGGTCATCACTTTTTTTTTCCTTTATCATGAAACATGGTAAGTTTTTGCTTTCAAAAACCAATAAGTGGTTTGCACATGCTTGATAAGAACTGATTTTAAGCATGTGCTTGATATCTCTTACAGGGAACACGAGGGGTTTTGCTGCTGTCTTTCATTGTTGAAAGACTGTAATTGCTTTGCAGGGGGGCTGAGAAGCCTGGAGACTGAAAGTCGTGTGCAAGTCTTGTCCTTGGTGTTGTGTAGCAGGGTGAACATGCTGAGGGTGATGGCGACTGCCACTGGCATGGCTGTAAGACTGAGTAAGCTGACTGTCAATGTGGAGTTGCTCAGAGAAAGAAACTGTTTCTCCTGGTTCCTGTCAAGGTTCTGCTGGTACATCTCTAATGGAGGGTGTTCAGTTGCCAGTACAAGTGGGACTCTCTTAAGCTGGCATTCTTCATGAGGATTGTGTAACTTTTTAAATGGATCAGGGAGACACCAGCGTAAAATGAAATTTAGGGACATGCTAGTTGTCCAGAAGAAAATCCTGGAATTGCCTGCTTCCAGTGCAACAGAAGTGAAATTTTTTCCTAACACCTGCCAAACTGTTAGTTTAGCCAGGAGAAAGATTAGCCAGGAGAAGAGGAGGCTGAGGGGAGTCCTTGCTCTCTGCAACTACCTGAAAGGAGGTTGTGGAGAGGAAAAAGCTGAGCTCTTCTCCCAGTTGACAGGGGACAGGACAAGAGGGAGTGGCTTCAGGCTCCTCCAGGGAAGGTTCAGGCTGGACATCAGAAAAAAATATTTCACGGAAAGGGTCATTGGGCACTGGCAGATGCTGCCCAGGGAGTGAGTAGAGTCACCTTCCCTGGAGGTATTTAAGGGACGAGTGGATGAGGTGTTGGGGGGCATGGTTGATAGGAATGGTTGGACTCGATGATCCAGTGGGTCCTTTCCAACCTAGTGATTCCATGATTCAAGTGGCCGTGAAATAAATGGCAGCATGATGAGAGTGGGCTGCTTTTCCTTGAGAGGAGTAATGGAGCATACTGGCAGTCTGCACAGTCACTGGCTGTGTGGAAATGTTGGATAAACTCAAGGTCTGAGAAGCTTGGGATCTTTGAGCTGGAATCTGGGGCCTCTGATGAAAAAAATGCATGTGGGAGAGAGATGCTCATTGTTTTAGCTTGTGCCAGGCTCCACTTTCAGGAGAGTGCTGCGTCAGCTGCCTGGAAGAGAACAGGTCATCTTGATATCAAGAGACTTCCCAGCAGCTGTTGTGTCTCCATCTTCTCCAGGAAAGCTTGACTGTAGTGCAACAAGTATTTCTTTGGTGGCAGTAATCAATTGAGCCCCATTGCAGGTTTATGCCCTTGTGGTGCAGCAAAAGAGTGATTTTTGCATTTCTGTCTTGCACTGATTTGAGGAACTTAATTTTTTTCATCTCCTCACCTTTTGTTTTTTCCTGGATTATTTTTAATCTGTACCAGCTACTCTATCTGGTTCGCTGTGGGACTGTGTGAACAGCTGAATGGGCTCAGTGGGAGGGCTGAGAACAAGGGGATGGGGAAAGAAAGGAGAGGAAGGAAGGGTGGAGGAAGAGCTATTTTGCTGAGACAAATGTCAGTTCATGCTTTTAGATATAAAGCCTTTTATATGTTCTTTTGAGAGTTACCCTCTTGTTCAGGAGCGTACTAAGTGTCAAAATTATCACTGCTTTTGAGTTTGTGGTACATTTATGGTGTTTTTAAATGGCATTGGAAGAGATGATGACAAGTTGGTACTGGCTGTATCTTCTACATTGGAAGTAAGTGAAATTATGACATTTCCCCAGTTCCTAGCACGGGTACCTAAGATTTCCAGCAGCTTTATTCCAGTCTGCTGGAGACTGAATCTCCACAATTTACTTGGTGCTGTTTTGTTGCTCTAGATTAGACCTGATAGTGATGTGCCTACCTGTGCTGCAGTCTTACTTCTCATTTCAGCATAGCCATCTCCAAATTTTTTTAAGAATGGCGGCACGACATAATCTCTCTGTTATTGTAAGGTGTTATTAATGCATGGCTGGAGACCATGGTTTGACCTGCTCCTGCCCCGTTAACGTACCCCCATTTGGCATCTGGACTTTCTGGTAGTGTATGGTTCCTGACATCTATACTGCTGCTGGAGAGCTGCATTGGTCCTGGTGACATCACAGTGATGTCAATAATAATTTTCTGTGTTTTTCCTGGTAAAGAACTGAGAAGAGAGACAAGATACGGAACTAATACAGAAGCTTGCATAGAAATACACTGAATCTGTACCCAGAGCATGTATTTCAGGTAATTTAACTCCAGGTGCCTGTACAAATCCTCTTGCTGTCTTATCAATGCATAATCTAGTTTGGGTTGCAGGAGTGGGTACTGTGGGTTGTTTGGGTTTGTTGTTTTTTTTTTCTCTTTATTAACTTTTAGCTGAAGTACAGTGTTTGAAGGTAACTTGAGCTGAGAGTGGGTTTAGTGGACCAAGGTATTAAATAACCAGTAATGATAATAAAAAATGTGTTCATTCTTGGAACTTACTAATAGGTTTCTATGGTCATTAGTCCTAGCTGCTTCTTGCTTATCACCTTTCAGCCACAGCCAGGCAGTAGTATCTTCATCTTTTTCTTTCATTATTCCTAGTTATAAAAGATTATCTTCTTGTGTTTTACAGTCTTCCTTCCTTTCACTCTTTCCCCTCTGTTGGACGGCTTTGGTGTTCTTCAGCCTTCTGTTCAGGTGTGTTTAGGGGCTGGACCACCTGTAACAGTTGTCCCCATATGTGCTACATGGGTTTGTAATAACTGTAAAGCTGTTTACAGCAGAAAGAATAGAGCAAAAGCAGTAAGCTTACTTCTGCCAGAGAGGGACATCTGGCTTCCCTGCTTCTTGTCCTCAGCAAGGTTGTGCTCACCCATAGCCTTGTCTTGTGTTCTGGGCTGGCTCTTTGGCCAGTTTGGTGTGACTGGCCCCTTAGAAACACAGCAAGGGAGATGATTTTCCATCAGGTTAGTAAGTCTGAGCAGTTTCCGGGCTGGAGGCTGGTGCCTGCCAGGAGGGCTGGCATGGGTCCTGGTCTGCCCGTGCTTGGGACTGGCAGTGCTGCAGTGGACAGCCCACCCATGCCTCTGTAGTACCTGCATGCTCTTTGACTCCTTGAGAGCCCTCAGAGACATCGGTCTTGCCTGCTTTGCCTTCAGGGATAGTGAATGAAAGATGCTTGATAAGAAATTGTGGAAAGGGGACCTTTAAACAATTTAAGCATTTGCTTTTGTTTAACTATTAGATTTTGGGGTAATATAAAAGATTTTCCTTTTATGTGCATCTAGTTTTAGTTTTTCAAGCAACTTTTGACGTTTAAACAAGAATACTTAATCTCTTCCCGGTGGGACAAGAAGAGAATGAGGTGGTTGATGTTACAGTTTTTACTTTGATTTATAAAGTACTCCTCAGCAGTTTTGGGTCACTTTGAAGTGTGGGTATAAACTGTTGGAGGTCACCTCCTTGTAGTTCTGCACGCTTCTGGCAACAAGTCATCTGTTAGATCAGTGTTAACTTCTACACAGAGTAAGGAGCTTTTACACTTTATCAATTTGCACAATGGTTATTTTAAATCCCCAAACAGGTAACTGACTGACCACTTCAGCTGCCTTACCTGAGTTTCTGGAGAAGTTTAGGTGACTAGAACTGTCAAGAAAGGTGCTCTTGTAAGATATTACGGTTCTAGGACTTCATTATATTGGAGCTTACGGCTATAGATCTGGTATACAAAGAGGCCCTGCTTCAAACTGTTTCTCAAAGTCTGGTATGATTCTTCCTTTCCTCTTTACTTGTAAAACCAAATTTGGTCTGTTGGACTGTGTTGTTAACAAGGACTAATGAGTTCTGCTATAATTTTTTGATGCGTAAGAAAGCATTTCAGTAGGGAAAGACATTGAGGAATGCTGCACATTAAAATGACACAAATGTCTTTCACAAGGAACTTTGTTACACCACAGTTCAAAGGAGGTAGAACCTTGGTGCTTAGACAAGTAATTAGACTTATTCTTCATTGTAGATGGCAAGCTTCTCATGTCCAGTAGGATATGATATATGTCTGTTTCTGGAGGTTAATATGTTGTGAGATCATCAGAGTTGGTGCTGGATATCCAAATAAAATTTAAGCTTTAAATAAAACCTTTTTATATTAATATATTTCACAGATTGTCTTTAAATATACAGTAAACCCTAAGGTGAGTTTAAGGAAGAAAGTGTTCTTTTTGGAAGCTTCAGGAAATGCCCTGTCTTGTCCCTTGTCCTGCCTCTGCACTTCTTGCACACCAGTTTTTTTTTTTTTTTTGAAGATTCTGAGTGGATTAAACACTATCTGATCCCTCAAAACACATGGAAGCCGTTCTTATATCAGGAAAGGATTTGGCTTATAAAGAAAGAAGCCTGCATACTTAAAATTTACTTGTTTGCTTCACAGAGAAAGCTTGAATTTCAGTTTGACCTTCATGTAAAGTGTTTAAGTTTGCTTTTGTAAGCTCTGATGGTTGAATGAGACCTAGGCCTGCCCCAGTGGAGGATTCCCTTGGGCAAAGCTCTCTCTTGGTGGTCTGTTTGCTGCCAGTGTGGGGACCTATCCCTTATGTACCTCTCCATTGCCTGGGGGATTCTAGTTTCTCTAGTGGAAATGCGAAAACTTCCACACTTTGTTATTCTTCCCTTGAGCAGTAACTGAGGACTTAGGTCTTGAAGAATGAGATTTTCCTCATTGTATGTTTTGGGGGTACGTGTATTGCTCCTATCCAAACCTCAGTTTCTGCTGCTTGAAGCAGATGAGGCAGACGTCCTTCAGGGGAGGGACCTTGTGAAGCACCTGTGAAGCTTTCAGGCTGTGTAGCCACGCCCAGAAGGAAGCTTGCACGGGTACTGCTTTTCCAGCTTTTTGGCTGGATCAGCTTTAGGAAGGAGGAGTGTTCTGAGATATTTTTCACTTGACGTTGATCCATGAAGTAAAGCAGAGAAGTTAGTTGGCAGCTTTAAAGTGAGTTTGCAAGAGAAAGAAAAATTATAGGCTTCTCCAGTCTTACATGTGTGTAACTTGCAAGCTGTTTAGTCTTTGTGGGGCCTGGGATTTCATGTCTCTGTTTCCAGTACATTGCCAGATCACCAGTCCTGATCCATGTCTAATGTAACGTTTCTGTTAAATTGAACATGGTGTGCTGTAGTTGATTCAGGGACTTTATGCTTCTAGACAAAACATAGGAGGACTTGACCAAGCATAAAGTTAGTGTGGTATGAACATGATTCCTGATTTAGCATTGAGAGTGTCCTTACAGACTTAAGTTGCCAGTGTCTGAGCAAATTTAAGACGGTTTCAGTGAATATTTCTGCTGGTAGTGCTGTTGATTTTATCAGGGCTGTTACTGTCACTTGTTACTGTCCTCATGTTGCTTCCTTAGCTGGGCTTGCACAGCTCCATGAGGCTGTGCAGTGAAGCAGATCAGGGAATTGGTTTGATTTGAGATGTATTTTTGTGCCAGGTGAGTACCTGATCATGTTTACCACATGGGTGCCTGCCTGCCTCCTCCCATCCAACTAAAAGCTGTCACAATTTGAGGGTGTGGTTTGAGAGAGCGGGGGATGAATCAGCTGCACTGGCACTTTTTGTTTGTAGAAACATCTAAAAAACTATCATAGGAGTTTATAGCTTCATGTGTTTTACATTGTGAAGCCATGATGTTTTTGATCTGACACTGAAGCCTCGTACGCCTGTACTTAATATACTGTCATACCACAGCCTGAGCAGTTAATTCACCTTGACTAACGGAAGTCAAACATGGCTGTTGAACAAACCAACCAAGCCAAACAAAAACCACAACTTTTTTGTTGTTTTGATGGTTTCTTGAGGGTGATACCAAACCTGGTGTCTGAGTATTTCAGAGGTTCTTGTTGGATACTTGGAGGGAACATGAAGCTGATTTCTTGTCATCCTCTATGCTGCCTAAGCATCTTTTGGAAAATAGTGTTTTTCTTATCTGTCCTTACCAATGAGAGCTAGAGTGGAACAGGCCATTCTCTTGGCTGGTAAAGAAGATATTGTTAGGCTGCAGCCCCATACTCCTAATGATTTATGGAGTTCTTTCTTACTGACTTTTTTTTGCTCGAGTGTTTCTCTGACACTTCTGTAAACTAGGCCATCCTGGTGTTCCCTTACATCACAGAATCACAGAACAACCAGGTTAGAAGGGACCCATCGGATCATCAAGTCCAACCATTCCTATCCAACACTAAACCAAGTCCCTCAAGACCTCATCCACCCGTGCCTTAAACACCTCCAGGGAAGGTGAATCAACCACCTCCCTGGGCAGCCTATTCCAATGCCCAGTGACCCTCTGTGTGAAAAACCTCCTCCTAATCTCCAGCCTAAATCTCCCCTGGCGGAGCTTGAGGCCATTCCCTTTCGTCCTGTCCCCTGTCACTTGGGAGAAGAGGCCAGTTCCCTCCTCTCCACAACCTCCTTTCAGGTACTTGTAGAGAGTAATGAGGTCTCCTCTCAGCCTCCTCTTCTCTAGGCTAAACAACCCCAGCTCTCTCAGCCGCTCCTCGTAGGGTCTGTTCTCCAGCCCCTTCACCAGCCTCGTCACTCTTCTCTGGATTTGCTCCAGAGCCTCAACATCCTTCTTGTGGTGAGGGACCCAGAACTGGACACAGTATTCCAGGAGTGGCCTCACCAGTGCTGAGTACAGAGGGAGAATCACCTCCCTGGACCTGCTGGTCATACCATTTCTGATACAAGCCAGGATGCCATTGGCCTTCTTGGCCACCTTGGCACACTGCTGGCTCATGTTCAGTCAGCTGTTGACCAACACCCCCAGGTCCCTCTCCTCCTGGCAGTTTTCCAGCCAGGCTTCTCCCAGTCTGTAGCTCTGCATAGGGTTGTTGTGCCCCAAGTGCAGGACCCGGCATTTGGCCGTGTTAAACCTCATGCCATTGGACTCTGCCCAGCGGTCCAGCCTGTTTAGGTCCCTTTGCAGAGCCTCCTTACCCTCCAGCAGATCAACACTTCCACACAGCTTTGTGTCATCCGCAAACTTGCTAAGGGTATCCTCAATGCCCTCATCCAGGTCGTTGATGAAGACATTGAACAGGGCTGGACCCAGCACTGAGCCCTGGGGAACACCACTTGTCACTGGCCTCCAGCTGGACTCAACACCATTTGCCATCACTCTCTGGGCCTGGCCGTCCAGCCAGTTTTCTACCCAGGAGAATGTGTGCCTGTCCAGGACAGAGGCTGACAGTTTCCGTAGCAGAATTCTGTGAGAAACTGTGTCAAAGGCTTTACTGAAGTCCAGGAAGACCACATCCACAGTCTTTCCCTTATCCAGCAGCCGAGTCGCTTTGTCATAGAAGGCGATCAGGTTGGTTTGGCAAGACCTGTCTTTTGTGAACCCATGTTGACTGGGTCTGATCACCCGGTTCTCTTGTAAGTGCTTCATGATAGCACTCAAGATCACCTGCTCCATGACTTTCCCTGGCACTGAGGTCAGACTGACAGGCCTGGAGTTCCCCGGATCCTCTCTGCTACCCTTCTTGTAAATGGGCACTACATCAGCCAGCCTCCAGTCCAGAGATACCTCCCCAGTCTTCCAGGACTGCTGGAAGATGATGGAAAGGGGTTTGGCCAATACATCCGCCAGCTCCCTCAAAACCTTAGGATGAATCCCGTCTGACCCCATAGACTTGTGGGTGTCCAGTTGGCCAAGCAGGGCTCTGACCACCTCCTCTTGGACTGTGGGAGCCTCGTATTGCTCCTCTGTTTCCGGGGTATCTACACAGAGGGAACAGCTTTCTTTACAATTAAAGACTGAGGCAAAGAAGGCATTAAGTACATCATCCTTCTCCTCGTCCCCTGTCACTGCTGTTCCCTCTGAGTCCAAAAGGGACTGTATGGTCTCCCTTGGCCTCCTTTTACTGTTTATATACTTATAGAAAGATTTTTTTATTGTCTTTTACAGTCTTAGCTAATCTGATCTCTACATCCCATCTTTGGGGAAGTTTCTTTTTCTTTTTTTAAGCCTGGACTGTTTCCATGAGCTGGTTTGTGGTGTTGCCCCACAGGACTTCCACTGGTGCAACCGAAACTCCATAGGCTCACGAATTTACTGCAGAAAATGTTGCTGCATCTTGGAACAGAAGTGGCAGAAGAGGTAATACAAAACAGCCTTTGTATCCAGGTGATTTTGAATCATGCTTAAATATCTGATGTAAAACAGAAGAAAAAGTGGTTCTCCAGGCATATTTAGTGTATGCTTGTCCTGCAGTAAGCAGGAGGGTGCAAGCAAATGTGCCTTGATTATAGCTAGGATATTGGGAGTGGTTTGATTGAAATAGGTTTCCTTGTACTGCCGTATTATTGGTTTCTACAAGCAGAATTGCTTCTTTATCCTCAGTACTTTGAAAGCTTATCTTTATTTCCAGGCTTCTCACAGATTTTCTTTTGAAGACTTGTTTGTCCTGCTTGTACGCAACCTCCCTACCTTACCTTTAAGCTGACACCCCTCCCAACAGGTATTCCAGTGTGACACACTTTTTACCTAAGAAGAGTGACCTGCAAGGTACTACTCAGGCCCGTAACCTTTTTCACTAGCACCAGCAGATTGCTTTCCTTTGTTTTTTTCCCACAAAATTTCTGCACACTGAAAACAGCCAACAATTCTGTCAAGACTAAAAATAACAACATTGGCTTTATCTAAAATTTGTGCTCTTCCTTCTCCGGGTGGTTCTTCCTCTTTACTCACACTCCTTTGTATTTGCACTTCTGTTGGGAAAGATGTCGCATAAACTGTGCCTTGCCCACAGCCATGATCTTGAGTCTCTCATTGTTTCTGCTAAGCAGAATGGCTGCCTTCTTCCCCAGTGGAGAGGGTCATTGTTTGGGAATGCGCATAGTCATGATGGATCAAATCAGAAGAAAGTAATTGAGCCCAGGACCTGCCTGGAGCAGTGGTGGCAGTAATGGTTCTGGGAGGTGTGTCAGAAAGCAAGCACTTCTGATAATTCCCAAACACAGGAACCTCCAGTGATTTGCTTTAAAATCTCATCTGTTAGTTTCTGAAATGGGAACCATTTCGTATCTCTGATTGTCTTTCTCACTTTCTCCGGTTGGTTTAGTATGTCCGTGTTCAAGATAGAGAACAGTGATCAGAAATTAATTATGTCTGAGAATTTTGTCCCTCTGTGAGCTATTTTAAATCAAACAAAGGATTTGGGAGTTAATAGGGAGGAACTAATGAGTGAATAATGGAGTTGCATAAACCTTGTTTCACTAAGAATCAGACAAAAAAATGGTATGAGGTGGCTGGACAGGAGTTTTTCTTCCCCCTCCCTTGGACAGGATAGAAAACAAAGATAGAAGATGTTTGGAAAGTTCCAGATCCCTTAATGTGTCAGATTTCAAACTGGATCAACATCCATCAGTTTTCCCAAGCAAGTTACATGTTGTTTCTTCTCCTACTAAGAGAAGAGCTTGTACTGATTAAAGCTTTTATCAGCTTTTTTATCAGTCTCCATAATCCATAGTCTTGTTGCATGGACCTTGCCATGAATTGCTTCTGTTTAGGGTTACAGTTTAGGGAATATTGAACCTGAATTTTTGGAGGCAAGTTAGGAAAACTAATATGTGGAGTTTAATCTCAAACAAGCCAAGTTATCTAGACTATCCCTTTCTAGATAAGACTTTTGCACATTTGGAAGAAAATGTAAGGTTGAACAATTTGCTTACCACACAAATGCATAGATAATCCATGTTTCTTGAACTTTTTACAGCGTGGTGATTTTTATGATGAGGTGATAAAAGCTTGTTCCTGCTTCTTGATATTCATGGCTTTGATGATCTCCTTCAGGGCAACCCACCTTTAGATATGGGAGATTAGCCATTAGAAAAAGATGCTAAACAAAAACGACTACCTAACTCTGAGTTAAAGTAACATAAAGTAAGGTATTGATATTTCTACTGACGATCACTTTACCCATTTTTATTTAGGTGTGTGTTTCATGAGGACTTGGCAGAAAGTATTGCACGTGGATTTCTCACTTGTGTATCTACAAATTTGTCATTTCCCCCCCCCCCCTTCTCTCTTCTGGGGGTTGGAATGGCTTCTTGTTCTGTGTTTTATTGAAAATAAGAGTCGAAGCTGCTATGGAACTGAGAACATGGACTTCTGCCATGCATTTTGAATATATGAGGCTGAACTTCCTCTAGTACAAAGCAATCTTGAGCAGTGCTTCTGCATGTATATGTGTGCAGATGCATACTTGGAATTTGATTGTCGTTATGGAGGCTTTAGTTGATTAAATGAAACTGAGTCATATTTTCCTTGCACATATCTAGACTCTTCACAGCATTCTTTTAAGTCACGTTGTTTTTTCTTGGAGAAGGGGTGGAAAGGGGAAGTTAAGGTGAACTTACTGCATATCCTTGTGTGTGTACTTAGGTAGCTTCATTTTTTTCAGGTTTTACAGTATATTATGCGACCTGATTGAATCTGGAGAGGCCATATCCTTGCTCACCTCTAAAGCCCTTGGCATATATGATTATGGTTTTGCTGTTCAGTATCTATGCCTTCCTAGTACATCTCTAGGTTCAGGATTTCACACGCACCCTTGTTACATTGTCTGCACGCCCTCCAGGAGGGTAAACGTGGTCTCATAGGAGAAAGAAACGTTTTACATTATTTACAATGCTGTCTTGTGATTAATCTTTTGTATGCATCTACTTTCAGTGTGTATTTAACTAGACATAACTACTATGTTGGAGGGAGTGTGTTCATGTAACTCCATGCATAGGCCAGCTTTCAAAGCCTTTTGAACCTGGAGAGCTCTGGGAGCTAGCAGAGGGGTCCTACTGTAGGTACTCCCAAGTGAAGACTGTTAAGTACCAAGCTGAAGTAGAAAATTGTAGAGGGAAGGGTAGGACTGCAGCAGTTCCTTTAGGAGTGTTTTCTGGCTCTATTCCGCGGAAGCTGCAAGTACATCAGGAGAATTTGGCTGTGGATTGCTTTGCTTGTGCATGGAGCCATCCCAACGCAATGTCTGTAGACTTGATGGTGACCTAAAACACTTGACTGACTGCCAGAGCCTGCTGAGTCCTGTGGCTGGTAGTTCTTCAGAATGGCAGCCTTCCTTGCTGAAGACACCCCTGTCTGTTTTCACCTAACCTGGGACTGCTTTCACTGCATGGTTAGAGACAGGATGTTCTAGTTGGATGTGCACACCAAGTTGACCTATTGTTGCTAATTTGTATCTAGGAAGTTTACTGCAGGCTTTGGGCTTAAGGAAGTGGTTCAGTGGTGTGTTAATCTTGATTCTTTGGTGAAAACCAGGTTTTTTGCTTTGGAAATGGAACCTTGTCACTTGGGTAGTTTTCCCCTGTTCTGTTGCAGCTAAGCCTTTTTATTGCGACCAGGCAGCTAATCCTGGGAGTTTGTCATGTGAGCAGTGGCTTATTCTCACAAGCATGGTAACTTTCAGGATGCGTATCTTAGTTAAAGATTTGAGTCAAGGGTTACTTGATTTGACCTCTGTCCTCATAAGCCTTCTGATCTGGTCACTATGCTCAGGAGAGCAAGGGTAGCTTGATTTAACTTTGGTGCCTTGACCTATCCTTACTAAATTGGGTGATGGTTTGCTGTTAACTGTTTGGAGCAGAGATTTCCGTGGGAGATGGTGCTTTATTTGCATGTCCTATACTAAGTGATTATAGGTATTTCAGATATTTGTGTGCTTGTGTTGCCGCTCCATTTCCACTCCTTTTTGACGGAGCTGGAGGTAGAAGTGGTGTTGCCCATAGCATGTATCCTGTGCGTGCAGTAGCCACAAATACTGCTATCCAGTAATTATGAACTGAACTAGTGCTAACAGTATCTCTTTGATACTTTTGTTCTTCTGTGAAAGACATAATTGTAAATACCTGATTCGTGTATACTGCAAGGTGTATTGGACCTCAATTCTTTTCATAACAGGAACAATTGTTTCAGTTTTGCTTTTCTGATGATGAAAATGTTGTGCTGGTAAAGCTGTTTCTGTTGAAACTCTTCTCAAAAAACTCTTCTTCAAAAGCTAAACAGTTTTAGCTGCTGTATTGTTGCAGGTATGCTTGTCTCCCTGTGTTCTAGCAGTTCAGTACACAGGTAATACAGCATTGCTTTCTAGCAAGCTGTGTACTCTCAGCTTCAGGAAGAGATCTTACAGAGTAGAAAGGCTTTTTGTAGATTTAAATATGCGTGTGCTACTGCTCTATAGTAGCATAGGCAAGAGGAAGAAATGAATGTTGAGTTTGTGTCAGAAGGTGGTGATAATGTGTGATCGTCCTCACTGTCTTGTGGCATTGCCACACTCCTCAGTTTTTATTTTAGCTTCATCCCACATAATTCCGTACTATGTATGAGTGATGCTCTTAATTACAATCATGATGCGGATGCATGGCTGATTAATTTGGAGACCATGAGTTTAAGCTACAAGCTGTTGTGAAGGCATGGGACTGAGTGTCTAAGCTTTTAGCATGGTAAGAGAAGAGCTTTATGTGTTTGTGGTGGTTGCCATTTGTAACGCTGCACGTGCTTATGAGGTGCAGAGTAGATAGGCTAATCCTTTTCTTCAGTCCTTCAATAGGAAAGACAAATTAGATAAATTAGCAAGGGTAGACAATCTGTTGTACTTCAAGGTCTGATCTGTTTCGCTTGCTATCAGGCTCTGTTTTTTTTGTCCCTAGACTGTAATTTTTGTTTTACTGTAATTTCTCCTTGTTCTGCGGTAGGAGCTGATATGCATATCTTCCTGTTTATAGGTTGGTTAATTTTGTTGCTTTTCCCATCCTTTCTTTTGGCTCCAGGTACAGAGACTCTGGCAATTGTGCACATACAGAATATCACCCATGGACAACCAGCTTGTCGGGAACCTTGTTGGGTTCTTTTATCTGATGTGTGAATGTGAGTGCATGGGTGCAGTTGTAGCTACTGTCCTGAAAGCAAACTGGGAATAGTATCAGCTGGGTAGGCAGTATTGGAAGGGTGCATGGTGTGGGAGGAACCTGGAGATGAAGGGGTAGTGATGCTGAAAGAGAAGGGAGGCATTCTGGAGTATAGAGGTCATGGAGCACAGCACTGTACCTCATATAAACCTGGTGTGCAGGAAACCAGCCTTCACTCGTTTTCCTGTTTAGGGAACAATTTAAGAGGAGTACTCTCACCTGCTCAGGCATCAGTTGGGAGAGGAGTTTGTTGAACTTAAAATTTTCATTGCATGTGTGGAGCAGCATGAGCATTTCTTTATTCAGGACAGCTGTTTAATTTTAGTTTAAGTTTGTAAAATTTCTATGAAAAATGCAAATTACTCCCCTCTGATGTGCTCACATTCTGTTTTATGAGATTTCAACATGCTCTGCATTACTTGCAGACAGAAAGAAACCATTTTCCAGGTAATTTTAGCAATGGGAAATAGGTCTCCATTAGTTGCATAACTGCTAGTGAAATGTTTAACACAGTAGTGATATTCTTCTAAAAACAAGGGTGAGATATACATTTGTGACATGATTAAGTCATCAAGCACTGTTCTTGAGTGCACACCTGCACACTGCCATGGATCAGCTCTTCAGGAGTCCCGCAGGACAGCTTTGGTTTTGCCTGCCTGCAGCATGTAGTTGGCTGTTTTGTGTGAGGTTCATTTGTAGTTACTGATCATGGAGTGTGGGTTTGGGGATGTTCCTTCTACTGAACAAAACATTTTGGGAGTTTTATTATTCAAAACTGTTGGATACCAACATGAGCTGTTCTTTGGTAAACAATTCATCTGTGATTAACTTTTAAATCTGTGCCAGATTTTACAGTTAGTGCCTGCAGTTACAGGACAAATTGAGTTAATGTTTATTTGAGGTAGAAAACGTGTTTGTGAGAATGTACACATATATATGTGCACAAAAAGCAATTAGAAAAATGATATAAAATTGGGAGATCTGCAACAGTCACCCGAAACCCATGGAACTAAAGACAAAGTTACATTTTCAAGGCAGACATTTCCTTTAGTTTTATTTTTAGTTTTCATTCCTGGTATTCACAAATGTAAGATTTTTGCATTGGCCTTGGTTAAAGTACTTGAAGTGAGGGATAGTTGGTAGTTGGTTGTATTGGGAGTAATGGGAGGGGTGGAAGGAAAGATCTCATCCTTTCTTCAGGTGTTGAAGCCTTTAGGTGAGAGGTGGCCAGTGCCCTTGGAGGCATCTCAAAGCTTCCCTGTCTCCTGCTGCAGCACTCTTCTAGGGCATGGTTGGTTCTGCTGCGAGAGGAAGGATTTCTCTTTACTCTGCTTATCTGTGAATTGCTTTTACCTGTCATTGTTATTTGGGTCAGCAGTTGTTATTGCTGAAGCTGCCAAATATGTTTGATTTTTTGACTTTTGATCAATTTGGTCACTGTAACGTTTTTGTATGCAGCACTGAACAGGTGATTGAGAGTGGAAGTTTAGGATCTGATTATCTGGGTGTTTTAACTGTTTGTGGAATCTTTGTTTTTTCTGCAAACCACATGTCCAGTCTGAATGTCTTAGGTCATTCTTCAATCTGAAACCTACAGAGAAGTGACGTTTAAGAGGAACCAACTCTTGCAGTTAGGAAGAAACTTATGGAGTCACTTAGATGCATGTTAGTGTGTGTGAAGATAGATGATGATCAGCCTGAGTGGTCTGGAGCACAGCATGTACCATAATATAATACACTGGGTGCAGTATTTCTGTGCTCAGTTAGCCCTGGTTACACTGTGTGTGGTTAGGTAAGCCAGGTTGAGTATCAACAGCAGAAACTCATCATTCATCTCTTCAAACACCTCCCTGTTGTGACTTGGTTGTCAAGGTGTCTTTGTGACTCATAGCATAGGATCCATTTTTTGGGAAGACGAGTTTGGTAAGCTTTTTTTTTTTTTTTTTCCTCGACAATTTCCACTTGGGATTATAGATTCTGGGACTCTTGGTCTGTGCCTGCTCTCCTAGGACAGCCCAGCCCTGCTGAAGGGGGACGGGAAGGTACTTGAGCTCCTTGCAGGCAGTGCCAGCAGCAGGTCCTTGGTCATGTTTACCTAGCAACTGGCTGGGCCTGTTTGATTGAGGGAGACCTGTGGATAACTGAGCTGTATGCAGTGCTCTGAGAACATCAGTGCCTGGAGCATACAGGAAAAAGGAATTGTTTCAGCTGGAGCTCACAAATGTTACATTATTTACATGTCACTCTTGGATGATGCTTTGATAATTTTTTTTTAAGATGCTACCTTGGATAAACGACCCTCTTTTCCTGTAACTTAAATGTTTATCTGGCTTGGAAATACCAGTTTCAATGACTACTTGGCTTATTATATGGAATTCTGTTGAAGGTATTCTAGGATGCTATAGGCTTAAAATACCAGGAAGTAGAGTAAAAGATAAGGGAGAAAGAAGACTGGAGCTATTTGTATTCTGAGTAAATGGATAGTCCCTTGAAGCTGAGCTGCAGAGGAAGAGGAAGGATGATGGCACGTTGGCTGGGAGAAGTGACTGGATTGTGATAAGAGGAAGCAAGTAAAGAAAACAATATGATCAAGTGGAAATAATGTGATCAGAGAGACAGAAGAATGGTAGTATGCTTTGCTTTCCAGGCTGTCACTAGAACTCCATTTTGGGGGTTTTTTGGAAAGTGAGTTTATGACCCCCAGATTGCACCAATATATGTTCTTTATACTAGCATGGATTTTGTATTTCCTCCCTTAAAATCCCGGATTTAGTAGGAGCATTCAAAATGCTGCTTGTGCCAAGAAATGCATTTGGTCTGATGTCTTTGGCAGGTATACTTGTGAGGTTTGGATTCAATTTTTAGCAGTTGATGTTTTAAAGAGTCTTTTTTTCTTTTCGTCAGATTATGTCTACTTCGAAAATTCTTCAAGTAACCCGTATTTGATACGAAGAATAGAAGAGCTCAATAAGGTAAACGATTTTTTCCATCAAGTTTTTGAAGTTAATTGAATTTATGGTCTGCTAGATTTGATTAAAATGAAAACAATTCTTTAGCAGTTCTCTGGTAGTTAGAAGTGTGAAAATGCTTTTGTTCTGCTAATTTTCTGGAATGCTTTGAGACTGGCTGAATTGTTCTCCTTTGGTATGAAAGGAAGGTGTGTTAAGTCATAGGTCGTTCTCAAAGTGATTATACCCACTTGTAGAGCAGGGGATTTATGCAGATCTTCGTGCCAGGATGAGGTGATCTGGAGATAACAGAGAATGGAGAGTTTTGTAATGTGATCCTTCTGTGGGGGGAACTCCTGCTCAGCGGGAAGGTTTGGAGCTACCATCTGATCTGCTTCCTCAGACTTTGCTTTTGATGGTTGTCCTTTGGGCGGGTGTATTATTTCATCTACCAGCTTTCCCTCTCATTGGATATGAAAGAGAGGCCTGATGGCTTGTATGAGGGAAGCTGGCTGAAGTCCTTGCTGCTGCACTTTTACCCTGGCGGAGAAAGGAAGGCTGTTCTGAAGCTGCCTGTCTGTGTCCTGTCCATGCCATTTCCTCAGATTTAATACCAGGGTGTCCATTGTAGCCCATACAGAAGGGATGTAACATTGTCGTTTCAGATTTGAATTTCAATTAATGGCTTATAATGAGGTCTTTTCATCAGTGATGGAAGAACACATCTTTCTAAAATAGTTACTTGGAAGAGAAAATTCATCAATATGACAAAAAAAAATCTTGAGACTAGGACATCCTTGTAACCCTTCTTATTAGTGGAGGTGTTTTGTGGAAGTAAAGGAAACAAGAAAGAGTTCTTAAAATACTCCCATGGGGTCCATTACCATGAGGTACAGTAGCTATATTCCATCAGGTACAAGGTGCAGATTTGTCTATTACTTTCTAGGAAAGTGTTGTTTTTCCTCTTCCATCTTTATTCTTTCTCCCTCTTGGAAAAAGAACTTTCAGCCTGGACCTCTCATCTTAGTGAACTCTTGCCGGAGCTGTCATTTCTCTGACCTGCTCTGTAAAATGAGTATTTCAGGTTGAGATGAATCATACATCTTGTGTTGTCTTTTTCCATGGGGTGTGAATGAAGCCTGGGCAACTGAATGAAGTAGATGAGTCTACATTGTAGCTGTCTGAATTTTAACAAGATGATTTCTGCCATCGTATTTTAGTTCCTCAAAATTTAAAAGTTCAGAAAAGGATAGGAATTCTGCAGATTGTGTACAGAAAATTGGAGGCTGTTAGGGGAAATATCCATGCTTGCATGTATTGCCAGATTTTTTTTTCTCTGTTTTAGGAAGTCTGTTATTAGATGAAAATTTTCTTCCACTCACATCTTAACAACAAGCATGTATAGCAGTTTATATTTTGTTTCCCTGTGGACATATTGCTAGTCCACTACCTTTTTTGCAGACTTCCTGGAGGGGAATTTGTATCTTAGTTTTCCATTTTCTGAAACTGTGTGCCATCATTTGGTTTTAAAGTACTCTTCAGTAGCAACACATGACTCCAGTTACATTTTCATTATTAGTTGAATTATTTCAGAGACAGCACATTGGCTGGGGCTGTTACAAGCCAATAGGTGCATTTCTTCTAGAGTCTGTCTAAATACAGTTTCATAATTTGGCAGGTGGCATCTTAAAAGAGGTTCATCACCACCTCATTTTAAGAGTTTTAAGCAAAAAATGCCAAACCTTTCAAAAATTCACTTTGTTGTGTGTTATCCCTGATCTAGCACTTCTTGCCTTGTGCAACTTCCTTGGTTCTCCTTTGGAATGATATGCTGTGCGTTAGTCATTGTTAAGCTCACCAGTGCTGTCAAAGAAAGAAAACCTATGTGATTTCTTTTGTGAAAGTAATAATGACTGGATTCTCTCTTGCTTTCCATGTCCTACAGAGCAGCATAAACCTGAATTATGTTGTTGTATTTTGCAGTTATTTTTATTAGGATTTCAAAGATGGTTTTGAGCTCTACTAAACATAGGCATTACGTGAGAAGTAGCTGAGTGGCTTTTTAATATGTTGTAAGCAGGTGTGTTTTTTCACTCCATCAAACATCTCCAACTGCTGAAAATGGTGATCGTGCAGAAATGAGGAGGTAAGGGTTAAACTCTAGTTCCCCACCCTGGAATGGGTGACACCAAGTTTGTGTTATAGTTAAAGTGTATGCAGCTGGAGGGTGCTATAAGGTGATACTATGTACATCTTTTGCAAAATTCAACTTACTTACTAAGTTTTCTGGTTCTGCGCATACAGGTCAGTTCTTTATTTGTGCTCTTATTTTTCTTTTTTGTCCTGTTTCAGACTGCCAATGGAAATGTGGAAGCAAAGGTAGTGTGTTTCTACAGAAGAAGAGACATATCGAGTACCCTTATTGTACTGGCAGACAAGCATGCAAGTAAGTTTGTGTTCAGATTGCTTCTACACAGAATTGACAAACTTGGATAGAACTTAGATAAAGCAGTTACAACTATCAGTATTATTGTTTTTAAATGTCCTTTACCTGTACTCATCTTTGTCTAAATACATTGCTTGTTTGTCTGACTTTTCTCTCTTTCTTTCTCTTGCTCACCCCTTAAACCTAAAACTTTTGAAACCTCAAATGGCACATGGTTTGATTATCATGGTAGGGACAGGACGGGATTTTTCAGTTGAGGCTGAACAAAGACGTTTTATATGCTACAAGAAGTTAATTTCTTAATTTTTGGGACATGGGAAAGTATTTCCCCTCAATCAGCTATTACTTCTCATTAATTGTTCTGTTTTGTTAGCAGATTACAAAAAAACCTTGAACTTTCTTTATGAGTAAATCAAATAGTCTGATCATAAGAAATTGACTTGAAACATGACCAGTTTGAAGCCTGGCCAACAGGAATTCTCTTCATGTCTCAGTATTAGTGATATTTTTTGTAGCGATATAGCTTTTGTCTGAACATGCTCAGTAAATATATTATAAAAGCATTGAGATTTAAGACATCCTTTTGCTATTTTGAATACTTGATGTCCTTTTGTTAGGAAAAAGTAATGTCTAGACTGAGAAGAGACTTGAAAACTGTAACTTTTCTTTTAAGTACCATGCTTTCATATTCTAAAAAATATTCATGAAGCTGAACTATCATAAAGTTTAGAGGGTTGTTCATACTACCTTACTTTGTCCTCCTTTGGATGTTTATGTTGCATAACTACTTTCTTGATTTTTATTATTCTATGAAATATACGAACTTTTGTTGGTGTGAGTTCCTCTGACAGGAAGGTCAGAGGCATGTGAGACCCCTGGCTGAGGGGAGATGGAGGCTTATCTCTAAACAAAAATTTAGTGTTACAATTCTCTTGTCAGTTATGCATACACTTTTTAGAATTTTAAAACTGTATGCAAAAAATAGTTGTGTTGGTATAGATGTTTCCCTGTATAAATCCATAAGGCAGGGTACTGCAAAAAAAATTGATAGCTTCTGAAAAAAACCAAACCACACAAGATAGCTGACAAGCTACTGTAGGTCTGCACATTTTGAATTTGGAAAGGGGTGAGCACGGTGCACTGGCTGGTTCTCCAAGAGAGATATAGTGCAGGGTAGTACATATCATTGAGCCCTTTATCTAGGGTGCTTCCAATCTGTTTCACTCCATTCTGGTTGCCAGTAAGGATTGGGTTCAGACTCATTACACCTTCCTCTGCATCCCTCGCACCACATCCTTGCAAGGTGATGGTTGCAGTACTAACAAAGAAGGCCATTATCAAAACAGACACCTTGAGAAGGAGAAAGAGTAAGCATGTGGAGTTACTGTTTTTACTTGTAAACAATGTGTGAGATATAGATGTTAAGATTACTTATAATTTAGCAAAAAGCATGGACAGCTACATCAATTCTTGTAATTTAAGGCACATACAGAAATAAAAAAGAAGTAGTCAGATCTGGTCATGTTGAAATTATAACTTAGCTGCTAAGCATCACTGTCTTTGAACATGGTTCCTGGTGTATGTATGCACAGCCTGATGCATGTGTAATACAGATCGATGTAGTTGTACTGCTTGGGCATTGATTAGATCAGATATTCACTTTTAAGTATGAATGTAGTGTCTTGCCGTGTACTCAGTGCTGTAATGCCATTGGGGAAAAAACAGACCAGAAGTAGCCCCTTATTGATAAATCTGAATACTTTCTGTTGTAGATCAAAGCCCAAATGAGTCTCTCCTTTGTGACCATACCTTGGAAAAAAAGCACTGCGACATTGATATGAGGATGTGTTGTTCTGGCCATTTGCAGAATCGTGGTAGCAGGCAGTTCTTTTTTGGTATCTCCTCAGTGCAACAGTACTCTTATTTAGACAGGAGTACTGAGGATTAATAGGAACTTCGCCATAAACAACATGACTATTGATTCCTTCCTCTGTGTGTCACTTAACTAGATTTAGCAAAGAAGGCCAGGTAGGAATGATCTGAAGGTACATGTCTGGAAGACTGAAAATGAAAAATAATTCACCCCAAATAAATGCTCTTTGAAGCTGCAGAGGCAGATTTCATTTTAGGATAAGACATCTAAGATTTTTTTTTTTTCTAATGCAAACAAATTATTCATTGTTCATTTTCCTGTGCTTAGGAGATAGATAACTTCTTCTGTTGGCACAATCCTATTGACAGAGCCACCTGAGACAACTGAGGCTGTCTCATGGTGTAAATTTCATTGGTAACTAACATCTCTTCCAGTATATTTCTTTCTGGTGCAAAATAAAGTTGCTGCTAAAAGACTTTGATTTATTTATATAGTTTGCTGTTGTGTCGCTTCCATTCTTTTTAAGGAGGGAGAAGAGAATAAAATTGAGCTTTTGGACAGTTGTTAGTTCTTCACTCTGGAAACAACATCATCTGCATCATGCATGTTATAATGGAATTAAATTTGGTGGATTTTAAGATTCTGGTACAGTTACACAACACGGTCACTGTCTTTGAGTTCATTTCCATAGTCTCTTATTGCCTCATTTTGAGGCATTTGCAGTAGATGTACATATCTACATTGTTGATCTTTTAACTGCCTTTGTTCAGCTGATTAATGGAGCTCTCTGACTGTGGACATTTCTGGATTCACACAGCCTTCTGTTTGAGATGCCTTTATTTTAGACCTACTGTTGAGATCTGTGCAGTGAGAGAACCGAATAATGGGAAGGTATGGCCAGAATGTGAATAGAAGACACATAGCTATATCTTGTGATATTTTTTGTCTTTCAATAAAGCAGGGAAAATGTGTTTGTGAAATGAATGTTGCAAAGGTTTTGTTATTTTTTAAAAAAGTGCTTATGGTTTATTTTATCTCATCCATCAGCTTTCTGAAACTGGCAGGCCTGAGATATGTTGTCTTTTTTCATAACTCTGTATAAAGAAAAATGAGTTGGAAGTAACATGTTGTGTAGTTGGTGACTGTAAATTAGCACCTGATGTATGCAGACTGATTCTTGAATTTGGTCTGTGATCTAGCTATTTTTATCATATGACATAAAGCTTGTCTGGGCTGTCCTACAACTCTTTTCAACCTTATAATGGCTTCCATATATTGTTAGCACTTCTTATTCATGAGCCTCTTTAATCATCTGACAAATTATTAAAGGGAATTTCTCCACCTGGTTCTGAAATGAACCTGATTTGCTAGTAGAAGAGTATTTAATGTTCTTGCCCAGAGACTTTGTAGTGGGTTAAGGTAGAATGTTGTATGAAAATAAGTTTGCAGACAGAACTTGATGGAAGGTTAATTTACTCCTCAAGTTGCTGTTGGATGCCACGACCATTTTCTACCAATATAGTTTCTATTTAATGTCTAGTATAGTTTCTTCTGCAATTAAGTAAATATTTCCAACAGTAGGGATACAACCTCCAGTTCCCCCTTCTGACTACCCACCTCAGCCACCTCTGGTTACTTGTGATCTCTCATATGACCTCGGGTTTTGCTTCATTAAAAACATTTACCCTGATTTGTAAAGCAAAGTGTGACTGTTGGTAGTGGCTGGAGAACTGAGCAGTTAGTGCTGGCTGGTTTGGCTGGCTTATGGTTAACTTTCAGCATCAGATATTTGGTGTCAGATAAACATGGCAGCATAGTTTTGCAAGCATCAAGGTTTCTAAGAATAAATGTCTTGCAACAGTGTGATGTCTTTACTGTATTAGTCCATGACTTGCACGAGACTTGGGTTCCTAAACAGGTAGGGGAACTATTAAGCTTGAGGTTTTTTTAAATATTAGGTCAACACCGGGCTAAATGTAGTCTGACAATAGCTTCACAAATTAGTTCTTTTTGGTTTTATTTCTTTCTTCCATTTTATTCCCTTTCTCTTCCATTTTCTCCCAACACCACACATGCAGGTTCAAGAGGAGTCAAATTCATTAATCCCCTAATGACACTTTTGGCTCTATTGTTAACCGAGAGGGGGAAACTGATTTTTTTTTTCCTCTTCTCTTCTGGGGGTGTTGCAGAGAGGAAAGATAAGTGTCCAAAATAGTGTTTGTCTGCTCTGTCTGCTACTTCTAATAGTGGCTGTGGCTGAAAAAGATGATCACAAGTTTTGGAAGGGATCCTACTGGGATGTTGTGATAATGTGGCGAACTCCTCCTCAAGTGTCAAGATATAAGGATTTCTATTTGTTAAAAATGTCACTGTATTGTCTACAGCTATGAATTGAGATCTAGGTTTGGGTAGAGATAAAATTAAGAAGACTGAGGCTTAATATACACCATCTGAAAGTGGACCAGGGAGAAGGAATGTGGTCATTTGTTCAAATGCAAGAATTCAGTGATTTCCTTCAAGGTTGCTTAATCGAACTGCTAAGTACCAAGAGTTTAAGCTTCCTTTACTGCCAAAGAAGCTGTTGTGCAGGTCAGCAACACTGGCTTTAGTGTGTTTCTCAGTGTTTTGACCCCAATACGAGGCTATCATGGTCCCAGAGGAGGTGGTCAGAGCCTTGCTTGGCCAACTGGACACCCACAAGTCCATGGGGCCAGATGGGATTCATCCTAAGGTTTTGAGGGAGCTGGCGGATGTATTGGCCAAACCCCTTTCCATCATCTTCCAGCACTCCTGGAAGACTGGGGAGATATCTCTGGACTGGAGGCTGGCTGATGTAGTGCCCATTTACAAGAAGGGTAGCAGAGAGGATCCGGGGAACTCCAGGCCTGTCAGTCTGACCTCAGTGCCAGGGAAAGTCATGGAGCAGGTGATCTTGAGTGCTATCATGAAGCACTTACAAGAGAACCGGGTGATCAGACCCAGTCAACATGGGTTCACAAAAGACAGGTCTTGCCAAACCAACCTGATCGCCTTTTATGACAAAGCGACTCGGCTGCTGGATGAGGGAAAGACTGTGGATGTGGTCTTCCTGGACTTCAGTAAAGCCTTTGACACAGTTTCTCACAGCATTCTGCTACGGAAACTGTCAGCCTCTGTCCTGGACAGGCACACACTCTCCTGGGTAGAAAACTGGCTGGACGGCCAGGCCCAGAGAGTGATGGCAAATGGTGTTGAGTCCAGCTGGAGGCCAGTGACAAGTGGTGTTCCCCAGGGCTCAGTGCTGGGTCCAGCCCTGTTCAATGTCTTTATCAACGACCTGGATGAAGGCATTGAGGGTACCCTTAGCAAGTTTGCGGATGACACAAAGCTGTGTGGAAGTGTTGATCTGCTGGAGGGTAAGGAGGCTCTGCAAAGGGACCTAAACAGGCTGGACCGCTGGGCAGTGTCCAATGGCATGAGGTTTAACACGGCCAAATGCCAGGTCCTGCACTTGGGGCACAACAACCCTATGCAGAGCTACAGACTGGGAGAAGTCTGGCTGGAAAACTGCCAGGAGGAGAGGGACCTGGGAGTGTTGGTCGACAGCCAACTGAACATGAGCCAACAGTGTACCCAGGTGGCCAAGAAGGCCAATGGCATCCTGGCTTGTATCAGAAATGGTATGACCAGCAGGTCCAGGGAGGTGATTCTCCCTCTGTACTCAGCACTGGTGAGGCCGCTCCTTGAATACTGTGTTCAGTTCCTCACCACAAGAAGGATGCTGAGGCTCTGGAGAAAGTCCAGAGAAATGAAGTTGGTGAGGGGGCTGGAGAACAGGCCCTATGAGGAACGGCTGAGAGAGCTGGGGTTGTTTAGCCTGGAGAAGAGGAGGCTGAGAGGAGACCTCATTGCTGTCTACAGCTACCTGAAAGGGGGTTGTAGAGAGGAGGGAGCTGGGCTCTTCTCCCAAGTGACAGGGGCCAGGACAAGAGGGAATGGCCTCAAGGTCTGCCAGGGGAGATTTAGGCTAGAGATTAGGAGGACGTTTTTCACGGAAAGGTTCACTGGGCATTGGAATAGGCTGCCCAGGGAGGTGGTTGATTCACCTTCCCTGTAGGTGTTTAAGGCATGGGTGGATGAGGTATTGAGGGACTTGGTTTAGTGTTTGATAGGAATGGTTGGACTAGAAGATCCAATGGGTCCCTTCCAACCTGGTTGTTCTATGGTTCTATGATCTTTTCCTACATTTTATTGTTAGTGATAAGTGCTACCTGATTCTTCTGCTTCCACAGACTGTCACCCAAGCTGGACGTCCTCGGATGCTCTCTAGACGTCATTTCTGCATCTTGTTTGCCTTTGGGCATTTTGTAATTCTCCCATGTAGCTCCTTGTATGGCATACAGAATGCAGAAGGAGGGCTGGTGCTTTCTGCCTCTGATGTTGTATAGAGCGCAATCTGATTTATATCAAATCACTATTCTTTCTACCGTCTAGCAAATATTGATGTTTAATTTTGCATCTCACAAACCTCTACTTCACTAATTACAATTACTGCCTCTTGGGCTTCTCCTGCCAACTCAAAGTTTACTCTTTTTAATTATTTTTCCCCATATGTGTTAGCTTTCACATGTGTTTATGGTTTGTATCCAACCTGCTTGTCTCTTGTTTCCTATATAAGTTGTCTTCAGGCCCTGCTAGTGCTATTAATGACTGTCATAAAATATCAAATGATACTTAATCTAATACACTTCTTGCAGCATTCCACTGGCTACTTCTGCATAGCTGATGTATGACTGTTTGTATTAAGGCTAAATGTTTAGTTTTAGCTCTGCATGAGCACATCTGTCAAGCTGAGAGATTAGTTTTAAAGTAATGCTTTGTGAGAGCATTGCAGTCCTAGTACACTGCACCTCCTGTGTTCCCACACCACTTATTCGGCAATACTGTGAAAAATACAGGCAAGTCTTTCTGAAAAGGTTTCTTACATAATTACATATTTTTAAAAATCTGGACCTTATTTCTTAGGGGGCTAAAAATCTTGAGGATGGAGCGTGCCTTGCTTAGAGATTGAGTGCTTGAGCTGGATGAGGGTGCAGTGCAGATGTGTCAGGCAGGCTTGTCCTGAAAGCAGAGGCTGGGCCAGCTCTGGTTGTGGTTTATTGTCTGAGTTAAGCGTTTGCCTTCTGCACAGAGATGGTGTGGTAGGATTACTTACCAGTGTTGTCAAAGCCACATTTGCTTGACTTCAGGGATCTGGAGAGGTTCATGTGCTGTGTTCTCTTATCCTTCTCGTGGTTCAGAAAGCCTTTGTCAGGTTCACTCTCTCCAGTGCTAAGTCGTGGTTGTAGAGCAGGAGGGAAGATGCTTCTGTAGATTTGTCTGTTTGTTATTTCTTGGAAGATTCTTACCTCTGTCTTCAGGAACTATGACAGGTTTGTGGGGGAGTTGTTTGTTACCTGTAGAAATGTCTTTTTGAAAAAAACTCATTAGTTTTTACTTTGAAAGGCTGTGCATTGCAATGCTGATGTAAGATGAAAATATGTGCTTCCCATCTTCCTTATTTTCTTACAAAAGCATATAAAATACTAGCTTGCAAGATGAGCCTGGCTGAAGGGATGTGGTTCCTGAAATTAGCTTGGTTGTGCTGGGTGGCTTCATGATTTTTATAGGTTTGCTTGGCATATAGTGGTTAATATATTTTTTTTTTCCTTAAAATTTTTTAAAGTGACAGGTTATTAGATACGCTTAAGATATTAAATATTTTAGGTTGCTCCTTTTAGGATTTTCCCTACATTACACAGGGCGTTGTGCTTAGTCTCCAAAACCTGTCATAAGTGCAGGCACTAACGCCTTCTCATTTGTGCATCCTTCGGTTTCTAGGCAAGCTGGCTTGGAACTTACTGGCTTGTTTATAGGTTGCTGTTGGTGTATTTATAGTGTAAATCAGCAGCCACAATATTACTTTTCAGTTAAATCAGAATCCACTTCAGTGAATAAAGTGCAGAGCCATGAAACTGTGTCACAAATGTAAATTTGGAGTTGTAGTTCCTAGGACAATGCTACAATATCAATGCTTGCTGCTATGTGCTGAACTGCTCATGTGGCATAAGAGCTGTTGTATGGTACAGCCTGCTTTAATTACACTGCTGGGTTTTGACTCCCCTGCTGGAGCAGCTTACCTGAGGGGCATGTAAACCACAAGAGTTTTTCCAGGACAGTAGAGCAGTAGTGACAAATTTTGGGGAACGTGAAGGGTACATGATTTTTCTGTCATCCCCTTTGGAATAACAGTGGGCTATTTAAAACAAAATACAGTTTCAGTGTTTAATAAAATGGAGATCCTTCCTCTGTGTTGACTTTCATTTGAGATAGCTACGAGGATTATAGTTAAATAATCTTGAGGGGATATCAATCATAACTGTGCTTGTGTGTGTTTCTGACTAGAATTGTTTCTTGGCAACAGCAGTTGAATTAAGCTGCAGGCATAAAGCTGCTTAAAAGAGTATTGCTGCTGTAAAATTAGAATTTTGCTGTTCATGTGTGAGGCTTTAGAGCTCATTCTTACATAGTCTGGGAAACTTGTGCTTTCAGAAAATACAGTAACTGCCTTAATTTCATAGGGAAGGAAAGAGTGTGATGTTTTCTTTGTGGTCATTCATCACGGAGAAGCTTTGCAGCGTTCTTGGAGTACTTTTCTTTCTAGAGGTTTATAATGTACTAATGAGTACAAAACATACTAATAATGTATATCTTACAAGAAAGATGGCTAGAGGGTTTTTGGGTCAGTTATACGTCGGTGTGGTTGTGATTTCTTGTATTTACTTTGGCATTCATCTCAAAACTGGATGGATGGAGATGGGTTGACTCAAAGCCAGAGATGATGGGTCCTGACTGCTGGAGCACCAGCAGTATTACTGACAAATGTGTGTGGTGTGGTAAGGTAGGGCTGATTAGAAGACAGGCCTTAGGCATTCTCTTACGTTCCAGTTAATCTTGTGACTGTGATGTATTAGCCGTGGTCAGAGTGAAGAGGATGAATAAATTAACACTTTCAGTGGGTTTTCCTGCAGAAGCTGTTGAAGTTGGGATTGCCTGGAAGATGAGTAGGGTCCAAGATAGCTGATGGCTTGTGACGAGGAGACTTTACTTTTACAGCCTCATACATCGTGTGCCAGCTTCTTCCCAACAAAGATAATGGTGCAGTGATGGTCTGCAAGGGCAGCGCTCTCCATGGCTTCTCTGTTGGTAGCAGATTTGTGTGACTCACTTTGGTGAGCCAGCATGACCTGTGTGTACCTGGCATGCTTTGATTCCAGCAGTGAATGAATAACGGTTCTTTACAGGCAGCATTTAAAGGATCTAAACTAATTATCTCATTACTCAGTTGGCTGAAACGTGAGGATTCAGATGAAGTTAAATTTAATCTAAATAATGTGTATTATTTAGCAAAGATTTTAGAGCGGCTTATCCTGATAGGCCCAGAATCAGTACTTGCACTGCTCTTGATGATGACTTTTGTCTCTTTAGGAGAAATGGAAGAGGAGATGGAAAATCCCGAAATGGTTGATTTACCAGAAAAACAGAAGCATCAGCTACGACATCGTGAGTTGTTTCTCTCACGACAGCTGGAATCTCTGCCAGCCACACACATTAGGTAATGACTCTTTTCTTGCAGGGTTTTTTGTTCAAAATCCAAATGGCATTGTTTTTATTCTCATGTTCTTCAATGTAAAATTAAATTCCACGTACAACCTCAGTAATTCCATATGAGCGTTTAGAGTCTTTTTTCATTAAATGTGCTTTTCTTTTTCAGAGGCAAATGCAGCGTTACTCTGTTAAATGAGACAGAATCCCTTAAATCATATCTGGAACGGGAGGTATGAACCCATTTTGTGAATTGTGAGGCTTGAACAGTTTATTTTGGTTACATTTAGGATTGGTGGCTTTTTACAACCTCTCTGAAAAGAGGATGGTTCTTTTGTTTCTGCAAGTACAATGTGGGCATTGACAGTGAGGAGCTTCGGGTTCTGTACAGTTTTCATCCTCACATAAAACCTCATGGATCCAAAGGCCAGAGCTGCTGCTTACATCCTTGTGACAGTGAGCTGCCTCATCCTCAGTAAAGAAAGCACTTCTTGCTCACCAGTCTGGTGAAAAGTCTGAAAGTTCAGACCTGGAGGCTCATGTCCTGGGCAAGTCAGTGTGGAGGGGGACGAAGCCAGCAAGCTGTATTTCTGTGTATTTGTTTCATCCTGAAATCCTGAAATCTTACAGATTTATGTTGATATGGTATAGGCTTGATATCACCTCAGGTGTCTGAGGAGCTTAGTTCCCTGTTTATTAAGTTCACTGTTGTTTACCTGTAGTCTTCATATGCCCCCATGGATACTTACCTCCTTGCAAAACTGCTTGTCAGTTAACTTCTGAGTCCTACAGAGGTTTTTACAGTCCGGCTATTTAAAGGTACCTCAGACTGAACATTTGAAATGTTGTATTGCACAACTAATCACTATTCAGAATATAAAGCTTGGGGGTTACTTTTTCAGGTACCTCGTGAATCACAATTGTAATTCTTTTAGATGTATTTATGTGCCTTTAATTGTGGCTAGACCTGTGGCTGCCAGCAAGGTTAGTCAGTCTTGGGAGCTGATAGTGTGGGAGCTCTACTTGGAGAGACTGGCTAGCAATTTCAGTGTATTATTATTTTAATATTTTCAAATGTAAATGTAATGCTTGCAGATGTATTCAAGTGTTATACAAGAGAGGAAATACTGTATTTAAACACAACAGGGTAATGGTCATTCCTGACCTTTCAGAAGCAAGGAGAAAACAGGTAATGTCTTGCAAGGAGCATACAATGTCTGTCTCATAGTTGTACCTTCTTTTAAAAAATGTTTTTTTAAACTTTTTATTTAGTGCTTATTTAAGCACAAGATTAATTTTAATCAGATGTCTAGTTTAAGAGAATTTTAAACGAAGCACAGGGATTAAATATTTGGGTTTCTCTTTGGAATGTGAAGCTAAAAACACGTCAGATCTGATCAGTGCTGCCAAATGGCAACACATCAAACAAGGGCTGTTGTGTTCAGAAATGCTTGTTACCAGCTCACAGCCTAGGGTATGCCAGCTTGAAAGCAAAAGTTAATATGAAAGTAGTTTTGATTTAGTAGTAGCCAACTTTTTAGTATTATTTTTTCCCAATTACTCCCAACATGTTTATTATCACTGGCATTACATGTAGGTACACAGAGATAGAGCAGGGAACTTGGAGATTGCACAGAATGAGAAAATTCCCTGGATGTATCCTGTCACTTAGCATGGTATGTTGCAAACTAACTTGGACAGATGGTAAAGAAATTAAAAACTCAGGAACACAAATGTGCTTGGGTGGAGGGAGAAAGAAAAGGAGATAGTTTTTCCAGGTGAATTTATAGCACTGAATGGTATTGTTTTGAACTCTTGTCTTCCCTCCCCCCACCCCTGTTCTTAATCTCTTCTTTGATTTCAAAATGTTATGTTTTGGGTTTTGTTTTAATATGGCTTCTGACAGTAAAGCCTAAGCAGTTCTAGGGGTTCTGTCATTTGGTTTCTTGTGTTCTTATAACCAATAAAAGTAGGTTTTTTAGCCAACACTGTCTGCCTCGAAGCAGGTCAAACATGCAGGCAGAAATTTTCGGGGAGATTGTAAACAAAGCAAGATTACATTTCTGTTATCTCTGTTTTCCTCCTTTCGCCATCTCCCTCGCATTGTCCACAAGAAGACAGCTCTGTTCTTCTTGGAGAGGGAGCTAAATTGGACCAGCAGTGACTTTTTTACTGTGTGTGCAAAACTGGATTTGTAGCAGGAACAAGGAATAGGAGGAAAATAAAAATAAACCAATTTCCTGTACATTCTAAGTTCCCAGGGCAATCAAGAGAAGGGCATAGCCAGATATGGCAAAAATATTAGTTATCCAAAGCCTCGTGTCAATTTTGCCTGCTCGGTCTGGCATTTTGGTACTTTTTGGTACCCTTTTAAAAGTAAAATACTATATAGTTAAAATATATTCCACTCTTTGACCTGAGCTGAGATCATAAAAGTAAGTTTGCAAGTTGTAATGAACTGACCACTGTTTCTGACCTGTACTTTCAATTTGAACCTGTTTTGTTTTGCCAGTTCTGCAGTTCCTTAACGGCTTTGGTTCTTGGCTGTAGCTCTGGACAGCTGAGGGGCTTGGGCAGGGCAGCATGTACGTCTGTATAACATTTTGGAGAACCAGCAAGTCATGCTAATTTTAACTCTTGGGAGGTCATTTTAATTTCCAAACACATTGGGTGAAATTGAAAGAGAAAACCCATTTTCTTCTCTACTGCTAACTCCATGTACAGAGTTTTGACAGCTAAAATGAGCATGGAGGATTTTGAAGAGCTGTATTATTTTGTTGTGAATACCACTCTTGTGAAACCCTTCTGAAAAATCAGTATCACCTAGTGGTGATCAAGAATTCCCAGGCACTTTAAAGCGTCATGGGAGCTGCTGTATGCTATAGACTGTAGTTTGCATTGACAGTAAACTAGCATTTATTAATGTTTTCAGAAACCTCGTCCAGTTTGCATGAGATTAATTTTGTGTTTCTGTGGACAAAGGTGATAGTGGTATCACATTATGTCGGGATTACAGTCTGTGTTGTATCTTTCATTGAAGCTGCTTGATTTGAGCTAAAATTGGACAAGATGTAAACAGCTGGCCTGAGAGTGGCAAAGAACGATGGAGTTTACATTGTAGAGAAAATTCATAGCGGTTACCTGTAAAAGAGAAGCAACAGAGCATCTAACAATCAAATACCATGGGAGAAAATCCTTCCACGCTCAATGACTTTCCCTGGCCAAGAAAGACTGTGTTAAGAAATCACCTGTAAAACTTACCTTCCTTGGACCTGCCGTGTTAGTGTGCTACGGAGTTTGCTTTGCCTGTTTGCTGGACAGTGTGCCTGATAGAATCATAGAATCATAGAACAACCAGATTGGAAGAGACCCATCGGATCATCGAGTCCAACCACTCCTATCAAACACTAAATCATGTCCCTCAGGACCTCGTCTACCCATGCCTTAAACACCTACAGGGAAGGTGAATCAACCACCTCCCTGGGCAGCCTATTCCAATGCCCAATGACCCTCTGTGTGAAAAACTTCCTCCTAATCTCTAGCCTAAATCTCCCCTGGCGGAGCTTGAGGCCATTCCCTCTTGTCCTGTCCCCTGTCACTTGGGAGAAGAGCCCAGCTCCCTCCTCTCTACAACCTCCTTTCAGGTACTTGGAGAGAGTAATGAGGTCTCCTCTCAGCCTCCTCTTCTCTAGGCTAAACAACCCCAGCTCTCTCAGCTGTTCCTCATAGGGTCTGTTCTCCAGCCCCTTCACCAGCTTCATGGCTTCGTAGTCCTAGGTGTCCTCCTACTGCCACATCCCCCACAAAGCCTTCTCTGTTCACAAACAGCAAGTGCAGGTAGGCACCTTCCATCGTTGGTTCATTCACCAGCTGTGCAAGGAAGTTGTCTTCCATGCACTCCAGGAACCTCCTAGACTGCTTCCTTTCTGCTGTATTGTACTCCCAGCAGATATCAGGGAGATTGAAGTCTCCCACAAGGACAAGAGGCATTGACTTGGAGATTAACCCCAGGTGTTTATAGAAGAGCTCATCAGCTACTTCTCCTTGACTGGGTGGCCTGTAACAGACTCCCATCACAAAATCTAGCTTCTTATGGGCTCCTATGATTTTAACCCACAGGCACTCGATCTCCTCATCACCACAATCCATCTCAGTGGTGTCCAAGTCCTCCCTTACAAAGAGGGCTACTCCGCCTCCTCTCCTCCCCTTCCTATCCCTCCTGAAGAGTTTATACCCCACCAAAGCTGTACTCCAGTTATATGAGTCATCCCACCACGTTTCCGTGATGGCAACGACATCATAGGCTCCTTGCCCTACGACAGCTTCCAGTTCTTCCATCTTATTCCCCATGCTGCGTGCATTGGTGTAAATGCACTTCAGCTGAGTAGCTGAGCCTTCAGCCCTCTTAGAGGGGACAGTGCTTGCTCCCAATTGCCTGTTAACTGGAGTAGCTTGCACCAGTATATCTGCATCTCCTTTGCTGCTCCAGGGTGCATTCTCCCCCACTTCCTGTGTGTTGGGTGTATGGGAAAGTGCAATTTATTTTCTGAAATGGCTGAACTGAGAATTATCTCTTGGCCCTATTTCTGTTCCCTTAAGTTGCAAAGACTGCATATCCAGGGAATGGATGATTTTAAGGAGAACCCTTACATATACAGAAGATAGTGGCATTATTTAGCACAGCAGTTTAAAACTGGTGGTTCATGTTTATTTGTTCACCGGATTTTAAAATCTATATATGTGCAGTAAACCAAAACTTAAAATGTGAAAGCTTGCTAGTATGTATGCAAAGCTGACAGTAAAATCTAATAAATACTGCTTGCTCTTGTTTTATTTCTAGGATTTCTTCTTTTATTCGCTAGTATACGATCCTCAACAAAAGACCCTACTTGCTGATAAAGGAGAGATTCGAGTTGGAAACAGATACCAGGCAGATATAACAGACTTATTAAAAGAGGGTAATTTCCATCATTTGTTTAAATTGCCAAAAGGTAATGTCAAATGTGGCCACCGTTAAGTGCAAGGCCTGAACAGGTGTGGGATATGGAGGTTTCTGCTGACGGGTCATCCATACAGTGATGGCCTGAGTTGTTGGTGGCCAAAACCGTTGCTCACTGAACACTGCTAGTCGTGTCTCAAACCTGTCTTTAAATGGGCATTTCTCCAAATCATAAAAGTTTTTGAAACAAATTGAATTAATTGGCTCTCTTGGAGCTTGCACTCTTTTTATGAAGACATTTAAGCATTTCCACGGGAAACAAATTTCCATCGTGTCTGTAAAGCCCTTTGTGTTTTTAATCAAACCTCACTTCCCTAGAAGAACCCCTCCTTAATTACTGCCAATTAGATGTTCTCTCTCCTCATCAATTTGCCCATTATTGCCAGGTGCCGTTTTGTCGGAGCCCTCTCCCTGTCCTAATTACTGGACCTCTCACCTGCAGAATATGTTGTGAAACCTCATCCTGCCCCCACTGTGTCCCTGAGCACTAGGACCTGGAGGACCCTGGCACAAAGGAAAAGAGCGGAGTTGCAGTAACCAGTGCTAGTTACTAAATAACAGCTAACTTTAGATGTGCCTTTGCACTGTCCTGCAGATCCTGAAGTGGGTGGAAAAACTAAGAGAGATGGGAACAGTGGAATCCAATTGCTCCTTTCCAAGACCCATGTAATAAACAGGGGAAGATCTATCGCTCCACCTAGGAAAGTGGGTTTTGTGACTCATGTTGGAGGTGTCTTCACCAGATTGTATGGGCAGATAGGTGAGAGCAGTGAGGCACTTCTGTCTTTGCCAACAGCTTTGCTGATGCTGTGAGTGTAAGGCAAATAAATTGTTTAGGACCTTTGTTTAGTTCGTCTGTGAAACTGGTAACTTCATCAGCTGGGCAAGCCTCCTAAGCGAGGATTAACTACTTTGGAAGGCATTCTCTTTCCTCAGCAGGCCAATGCTGGGCTTCAGAGAAGGATGTTCTCCAGGTGTTTTACAGGGAGCAGAAAAAAAAAATATTTTTCAGTAGTTCCTGTATTTTGGTTTGTGTTGGATTTCCCCCTTAAAAAGCAACTGATGCAAGTCAAACCAGCTGCTTTTTGCTTGCTCGGAGTATGCCTGTTTTCCTCAAGTGCTGCAAGTTAAAGGAGAGAGAAGGGCAAGGTGGGGATAGGGTCTGAAGAGAGAGACTATGTAGCTGTGAGAGGCTGTTTCCCATTGAAACCAGTTCTTCCAAACCTAATTACCCAGTTGGACGTGCTGCGTTGCCTTGTGTGTCAAGCTGGAATTGTCACAGGCAAATGGTTGAATTACATTTTCACAGTGGCCTACTCGAGTAACTGAGATTAGCAGTTCATTATGCTGGGATAAAATAAAAAATCCAGAACATTCTTTTATTTAAAAATACCCATACTGAACATGGGTAATTTTTTTTCAGGTGAGGATGACGGGAGAGATCAGTCAAAACTTGAAACAAAAGTTTGGGAAGCCTTTAACCCTCTAGTCGACAAGCAGATAGATCAGTTCTTGGTGGTAGCACGGTAAGAGCTGTTTACCTCTCCTTTGAATAAATAAATATTAATGACTCTGCCAAGCACTTTCAGTGTTCTTTTTCCTTACTAGTATGGATGCTGGTTTTGGTTGCCCGAAACACTTGCTTAATTTGGAAATGGACATTTTACATGCATTCTTGGGCACTGAGTGACTTTTGTGAATTCAAGTAGCTGTTCCTACTTACAGTTAAGCACTTTCATAAAGGAGAAGCAAATGCCATGTAAAAACTGTCCTGTAGTTCATGAGGTTTTTCAGATACTTTGGCCAGCATTTGGGAGGCTTGGTGAGCTAAACTTTTGACGGTTCAGTATTCTGTCTGTTTTCTCCCTATTTCAAATCCTGTGATATTTTAACATCTGGTTAAAAGTTTGCTAAGCCTGATAAAGGATTTCGATGGAGCAGGGTAAGCATGATGAAGTAAAATCCTGCCAATCTGTACAAATGGGTCTATGCTTTTTTTTAAGCCCAAAGCAATCTTTGATCAACTTTTGCTTTTTAATATATTGAACTTTTTTATTGATACACATTTCTGTGAACAGAAACTTGTACTCTGTGTTAGGCTGTCATAGTAACTGGTGACTGAGTAATTCTAAAAAAAAAAAAATTAAAGGAAAAAAGCAGTACTCTCCAATGCTGTGTCTTTCAGGTAAGTTTGTATGAAAGTGTGGAAGGAAGGTGATGTGAGTAAAGGGACAGTTGGACCTGTTGATGTTTTTAGTCAGTAGAGGAAGTTATCATTTGATGTGGGTAGGAAGGGAGTGTGATTTATGACCTGCTAATAGTATTAGTTTTGATAACCTTGTGAGTTCTGCACGTTGACCGTGCAGAACTAGTTTGGGGCAGTGATCTGAGTGGAGGAAAAAAACCATCTGATCTTGGTACTGAGAAATAGTCTGCTGGTTTCAGAATGTGTTGGTCAGGTGTTTATGTTTATGCTTGTTTTGCATGCAAAGTTAATGCCCTGTTTAATTTTTTTCAGGTCTGTTGGTACATTTGCCCGAGCACTGGACTGCAGTAGTTCTGTCAGACAGCCAAGTTTGCATATGAGTGCTGCAGCAGCCTCGAGGGACATCACGCTAGTAAGTACTTTAAGAGGACTTTTTGAGTAAGTTTTTGAGAGATGCAAAATATTCACCTTGGCACTAACACTTGGCAAAGAGAGAGGGGCAGATGAGTTGTACTTGTGGCTTGCTGTGAAGGAGATCCTGCCTTCGTAAAGGATCCCTTTATTTACATATGAAGTAATGTTTTCTGACCTTGTGCCTCCTGTGATCCATCATGGATAACTCTGATATATTTTTTAATTTTGTTTTATTAAAATGTTTTGATCACTTCCATCAGCAGCCCAGTAGCTATCTAAAAGACCGCAAACGATTACCTGCCTGTCTGCAGTGTTCTAATGGCCGAATGCCACTCTTCACTTCCGCAATACCAGGCTGTTGCTGGTGTCCTTCAGCAGGGTTGTCTGGGGGAAAAGCTTGTGGTCAAATAAGAAATTTCAGTTGATCCAGTTCTTCTCTTTGAGAAGCTTGTTTTTAGAGTACCTGTGGAATGGTGGTGCCATTAGTAATCATAAATGATTCTGAGCAGACAGAGGAAAGAGAAATCTTGGCATTCTATGTTACACAAATTTTAATGAAAAATGGAATAAAATCTATGAAATCTCCAGAGAATGGTTATCAGTGCCTCACCTCTTACTGGAATTATGTGATATCATATATAGACCAAATTCTAGTAGTGGACACTGCTTAATTATGCAGGTGCACAAAACTGGTGTGTTGAAAGGTAAATAACATCCTGATCAGAAGTACAGAAGCCAAGAAATAAACCCAAGCTTTAATTTAGTAACACCAATTCCTCCCTCGTGATGTGTTCTCAGCTCTGGTAAATCACAAGTTGCAGACGCTTGTAGCTCAGATTTCTGAGGAAGATTGCTCTTGAGAGTAATTCCTTTTTCCTGCTCAACGATGATATGTTACTTGACTTGTAACTCTTTGCGATTTGTGGACTTGAGAGGGATTCTATGTGTGTGTTGCTGCTCTTAAATATTTTTCTTATGTGCTATTTTTGTGGGTTATTTTACAAAGCAAGTGCATGGCTAAGTTTGTTGGAAAATATGCCCTCATGCCTTTGTCTTCATGCCCCACCTGTGAATGGTACTTAACAGGACTGCTCAGTCCTGAGGTGGGCAAGGCTCTATCATGTGAATTTCCTTACCTGTAGTGCTGCCCTACTAGTGCTGTGAGTAGATAAAGTTTTGTACTCCTTGTTGTTTGTCCTAACATGTATCTTTTTCTCTTTTGCAACCATGTAGTTCCATGCTATGGACACTTTGCACAAAAATGTCTATGACATTTCCAAGGCAATCTCTGCACTTGTGCCACAAGGAGGGCCAGTCCTGTGCAGAGATGAGATGGAGGAGTGGTCTGCTTCAGAGGCAAACCTCTTCGAGGAAGCATTAGAAAAATATGGAAAAGATTTCACTGACATTCAGCAAGACTTTGTAAGTATATAAATGAGGACCCACACGGTGACCAGTTCCTATCAGTGACAGAGCTTGTTTACAGCCTGTCTGTAGCATAGTGTTTAATTTTTATTTAGACGAGGACTTCAAACTGGAGCACATTTCTTGCTGTAAACTGGGGAAGGGCAGACCTTGTACTGATGACAGCCTGCTGTACAGTCAGAATTTCAAATCACAGATGATAGTTTTCCTTTAGAGACATTAATTTAAAAATAATTTCCTTCACTACGGCTGAGGGAGGATTTAGGAGGGCATTGTGACAGCCTGGCCGCCATAATTTGTGTTTGAAGGAGAAGTACTGGGCCTTCTGACACATGAAGATGTCGTCACTTTTATAATCGTATTTCAGAAAGAGCCCTTTAGAAGATTTTAAAAGGCATCTTGGGTATGAAGGGAAGTGTCCTGTAGTCTGGCCAAAGCTCCACCCTGGGTGCTGAGCCTGCAGATCGAATGGAGCACTTTATGGAGAGCCAAGTTTCACTCTATTGCTGTTCGAGTCCTCTGGAACAAAACAAGTAGTTTCGGTGTTGCTTGTCCTTTAATCTGATTTTTTTAGACAGAAGGACTTAGTAACAGCACCATGCTGTCTGTGGTCAGGAGGGCCTTAAAGGTCCTGCTGGAATCCTTGCGCTTCTTGCACAGAGAAGATTGCTGGCATTGCACAGTTCTGTTAGTAGTTACTACTATTTTGTTTTGCCTAGGCCAGCTCTGTAGCAGCTGAGCAAATCAGAACTGTAGTGCCATAATTGTAGTCCTTGCTTGAAGCTTTGCTGCTCAGGCAGAGAGAGGCTGAGCCAGTGGACTTCCTTCCATGTTGCACTTCTCTTGAGTGGCTTACTGTGGAGCCAGTGTTGTATAAAGATTTACCTGTAGCCTCCTCTGCTTTTACCCTGAATGCAATTTTGTAAGGATTTTTAATTTAACACGGGTCCTGTATGCTACGAACACCCTTAGGAGATTTGGACACAGACTTTCTTTTTTTGTTAGGCGGGTTAGCAGTTGCAAGACTCCACTATGAACTGTCAAAGGGATCCAGTGATTTCAGGTCCACCAGCTCCCTGCAATGACTGTTGCTTATTCTTTGTCCCTAGCTTCCATGGAAGTCCTTAACAAGCATCATAGAGTATTACTATATGTGGAAAACTACAGACAGATACGTTCAGCAGGTAAGAGTCATAATCACCTCTTTCATTCTGACAGAAGATGGTCTTGACTTTGAAACCAAGTATTGCTGCTGTAGTCTTCCTCTTGGGGTTCAGCCTTTCTAGTAGGTGGGTTCTGTAATATGAAGTAATGAACAATCTCATCACTGTACTCATCAGCCATGTCTCATCGGTATTTGTGCTTTCTTCTCATATTTGCTGCTGCTTCATTTGTTTGGAGCTTTCATATGTCTCTTTTGGAAGTCAGCAGTTTGAGGAAAGGAATGCAGTTAATTTCTACCTTTGGAGTTCAAGGTGACCTCTTCTCCCAAGTGACAGGGGACAGGACAAGAGGAAATGGCCTCGAGCTCCACCAGGGCAGATTTAGGCTAGACATTAGGAGGAAGTTTTTCACAGGAAGGGTCATTGGGCATTTTAACAGGCTGCCCAGGGAGGGGGTTGATTCACCTTTCCTGGAGGTGTTTAAGGCACAGGTGGACAAGGTCCTGAGGGACATGGTTTAGTGTTTGATAGGAGTGGTTGGACTCGATGATCCGGTGGGTCTTTTCCAACCTAGTGATTCTATGATTCTAGAAAAGATCTCTCTGTTGCTCAGGATGCCCGCATTACAATTGCAGTAGTAAAGCTCTGTTTCTACCCACTTTAAGGTGTGTGGTGGTGGTGGGAGTATGGGGTGTGCAGCAGTTTCTTTGGTGTTCAGTCTTGGATACCATAGGAGGTAGGCATGTACTTCCAGGCCTGTGTGCTGGGAAGGAAAAGCAACTGGAAAAAGCGTGCCTTGACTAGGAAGCAGTTAAATTCTTTTGCTTTTTCACTTTCTTGAACTTTCTTATTGCATAGACAAATTCACAGATGGGAGAGTTGCATGAAAGACTTGAATTATTTGTTCTTACAGCAATTAAAACTCCAGTAAACCTGCTGTTCTCATAGTGTTTTGATGTGTTCCTGTGCAGTGGGTTTTTGTCATGGTTGTACTGTACTTTATCTGTGCTGCCCAGCAGTGTTTCAGGGATTGGGATCTGGGGAAGATTTCCAATTACAGGTTCTGCACAGTATGAGTATAAACTGAGCAGGTAGAAATTGCACTACAGAGATATCACATTGGTTAAGTCTGAACTGAGCTGAAGAGCTCTTCTCTAACTCCTAGCTTGTACAGGCAAATAATACTATTAAACATTAATAAAAAGCCTGGGAGAGCTATCTATATATAACCACAAAGAAAGCATAGGAGGTTGCATTTGAAATAACGATGCATTGTATTTATATTTTACTTGATGTGTGCAAAAGGGCCCCTCAGCACAAGAAGGATTTTGAGGCTCTGGAGCAAGTCCAGAGAAGAGCAACGAGGCTGGTGAAGGGGCTGGAGAACAGACCCTATGAGGAGCGGCTGAGAGAGCTGGGGTTGTTTAGCCTGGAGAAGAGGAGGCTGAGAGGAGACCTCATTACTCTCTACAAGTACCTGAAAGGTGGTTGTGGAGAGGAGGGAACTGGCCTCTTCTCTCAAGTGACAGGGGACAGGACGAGAGGGAATGGCCTCAAGCTCTGCCAGGGTAGATTTAGGCTGGAGATTAGGAGGAGGTTTTTCACGCAGAGGGTCATTGGGCATTGGAATAGGCTGCCCAAGGAGGTGGTTGAGTCACCTTCCCTGGAGGTGTTTAAGACACGGGTGGATGAGGTATTGAGGGACTTGGTTTAGTGTTGGATAGGAATGGTTGGACTAGAAGATCCAATGGGTCCCTTCCAACCTGGTTGTTCTGTGATTCTGTGATTCCGTGAAAAGTCTTTTAGCAAAGCACATCCCTCACCACATCTCTTTCTTCACAGTACTTTGTCTGTGTTGATTCTTTAGTCTAATTCCACAAAATGGTTAGGGGTTTAACAAAATTTCTGTACGCGAGATACTGAAAATTATCTAAGTAAGGCTATGAAAAGTGCATATCCTGAGTTGCTACGCTGTCATTTGTTTGCCTCCTAAGAAGATGAGTACATTATAATCCAAGGCTGTATGTTATTGTCTTTGAAAAAAGTTGTCTTTAAAAAAAGACTAGACTCATTCTTGTAGAGTCTTTGGCTCAATGAACTTAAAACAATCTGTTTAAATAGTGCATTCCTGTGAGTTAGACAATATAGTAAAGAATTTCATTGTCATCAGCCAACTGCCTGTTTCAGTGAAAACCAATTAGTGGAGAATTGTTTGCCTCTTCTATTTCCTTAAATAATTTCTTGAGCAAGAAAGCACTATCTTAGGCCTGAAGCAGAATCTGTCTTTTTCTTGCCATCGAGGAAGCGAAATTTTGAATTGACTTCAGAAGACCCTTTCTCAGAGCTGAAGATCACCAGAAGCACCAAGTTCTATGTAAGCTTAAAACTACATCTGCAGTAGTCAGAAAATTCTGCAAATAAGTAGGACAAGGTATTCCTTTTGAAAGTGTGTGACGGAAGGGCATAATACATGATACACTAGGACTGGAAGGCTGAACACAACACTTCCTTGTCTTGTGAGTAATATGGTGACTGAGATACATGCAGATGAACTTGTTTTGGAGCATACATTTGGATTTTTTATGCAGTAATTTTTATTTAACTTCAGTTGTACAACACAGTTGAAGGCTACCAGCATAATTCGGACTTCAATCATTACAATAGAAGGATTGAGTCTACAGGAACAGAGCTGCTAGAAAAAGTAATTCTCCTGCTGCAACATTGACACAGAATTTGTGGTCTGACGTAGGCTCCTTGATGTCTGTCTAAAGCAATCCCAAGAGTTGTCCTGTCAAAGACACCCTTTCAGAGTTGTCCTGAAGAAAATATAGATGCATTCCAAGTTGAGTATCCCATGTCTCCTTTGGATGCTTTCTTTTTTTTGAAACAGATTTCACATCAGTTCCCAGGAGCATCTATTTCAGATTCAGAAAGGTTTGAAATGTTGTCCACTAAGTAGCTGCTGTTGGGTGGCTTCCCCTGGTGACTGGAAAGCTCATCAGATGTTTCAGGAGTTGATATGATATTTCAATATGCCTACATTTTTGTTCAAAGTGAAGGCTGAATTTTTATGTAGTTGTGAATTCTAGGATGTTTTGTTTAGTTCTTTAAATGCTTCTGCTGTTTTGCATATCCCAAGGGGAAGTCTTGAAAGCTTTTAACTGTTAAGACTTTCCAACTGTTGAGGTGAGAAGAGCTCAGGACATGGCAGTGGCAGACGACTGATTTAGTCACATTTTCTGAGAATTGAAGTTTTCAATTCACTTTTTGCATTGCAACTTCAAGAGGAAGATCAAATCAAATCTACCGTTCATGTTTGTTTTGTGGAAGTGCCATTACAGAAGTGGAGGAGGAGGAGAAAAAGCAAATCAGTTCTAACATATGTATAGTGTTGAGACGATAAAGTGGCAGTGCCACTGTATTTGACTGTATGAGGTAGGGAGCATAAAGGAGGGAGCTCTGGATAAATTTTTATGTAGATAAAATTACATCTTTATTAAGAAAAGCAAACCTCCTTTGTGCCTAGCCAAGAACTGAGTGATGTTTTAATATACCAAACTTCATAAAGTACTGTGTGCTAGCAAAGCAGAAATAACATCAAAGAAATGTTTTCCTGCATATGTAGGATGTTTTATCCTGGAACACCTCCTGTTTTGCCTGTGGTAACATGATCTATGGCAGCTTTGGCAAGTGACAGAGACTGTAGGTACCTCACATCAGTGCTGCGGTGTGTGTTATTGGAGCACAAGCAGCTGGAAGCACTTCTTTAAATGCACCATGAACTGATTGCCATTTCTGCCCCATCTCCCTGCCTCCCAGCAGCACTTGTGTGTTCAGAGGCTTAGTGGACAGAATGAAATGTGTTAAATCTAGGGAGAGGACAGATGTTTGTACCAACTCAAATGTACAGTGCTTAGTATTTTAATCACTTGCTGGGGCAGAAAGTTGGTACTATCTCCCTTTTATAGATTGGGAAATATGATGAGCTAAATAAGAGGCTATACTTAAGATGTTCATGTACAGGTAACTCCAAGGCTAAAGACTGCATTTAGGCCAAACTGCTAGGAAATGTTACAAAAGTTCAGGGGGTTTTGAGGATGAGGACATTCGTAATTGCATCAGACAACATTAAGAATTTGTGGCAGATGAATTAATAACTGGCAAAAGCCCTTACAAAGCGCTTACTCTGTGGCAACATCATTCCGAAATTGTGCATGGCTGCATCAAGCACCTTTCTTTTGTACTTTCTAGTATCAGGCACTGTCAGAGAATAGGAACCTCATCGTATCTGATCTATTGATTGTCCTCAGCCACAAGTACAAAGTGCAAAACCAGCCTTCTCTTGTTCTACATTATGGTACCTTCTGAAACTGTAACTTACAACAGGTGCTAGCTCAGAGCTTGCACCATTGTCATCAGTCACAGGGAAACCTTGTGGTGCAAGATTAACATTCATCATCCATTTATTAAAATGTTGTTTAAGACTGTTTTTCCAAGGCAAATAACTTTACATTGAGGATAGCATAACATTTCAGCTGCTGGTAGTACTTTGTGCTTGCATGAAGCTTTTCCATTCAAACATTTCTAAACCTGTCATAATACAATGACTCCAGATAGTCCCCTGGGGAGCTTTTGTCAAGGAAACTGCAGCTTCCCCGCCAGCAAGTCTAGAAATCTATCAGAAATTAATAAAACAGTTCTCTACCAGTAGAAGTTCCCTGAATTTACTGCTTTGGTTTCAAGGAAATAAGATTCTTGTACAAGATTCACCAAGCAGTATTTTAATCTGTTTATCGGTATCTGGGGTTGGAACTGTAATTCCTGGCAGGGGAGGAGAAGTAGGACCTCTGTGAGTGTCCATCTGCTAACACACCTGCCCATGGTACTCTGCCTGGAGAAAGATGATCTGTTTTCAGTCTAGGCTGTGGGTGGAACAGCCTCCAGTTCATGAGCAAAAACACACCTAATAGCATGTGTTTCAAAGGATGTTTTTTTGGTTTAGCCTCTCTCTGGAGTGTATAGGAGCACATGCAGATGGAGAACCTCTTAGTTCCATCACTGGCTGCCAGTACAATGCATGTTATTGATTCTTCCAAGTCTATGGGATTGATAAGATTGTCTCCACAAAGTCTTTATTTATTCGTTTGGGTTTTCTTGAGGACACTTTTCTGGTAGCTACCCTTGTTTGTCCTAGATGAGATTTAATGGAAGCAGGGAACTTGCCTACAGCAAGCGGAAAGGAGTTGGTCTCTGGATGCAACTCTCTGAAGACATACTCATAGTCTCTGGATAACTTTGAGAAGTTGTATTTGTGTTCTTGGTCCTTGTTCTCTTGTCTGTCAGCCTCATTCTTTGATTTCTACGATAGGTCGTCTTTTATTTACAGGAGAAGGGAAGAGGGGAGCTCTTTAGGAGACTACAGAGATTTGCTGAGGAGCTGTCAAATGGAAGGCTGCTGCTTAAGACTTTCCCTTTGATCAAAGCAAGCGTTGTGCTTATGGGAAATTTACTTCTTTGTTTCTGTGTGTCTCCGTCCACTTCCTCAGTGGCACACTTTTCAATTCTATTGCATTTCCTGAGCCTCTTTGTGCCTATGGAGATACTGATTTAGCTTTACAGTTATTTTCTTAGGCCGTGTCCTGAGGCTGCTGCAGAGAAAATGTTAAGCTAATTTGTTTGTCAAAATATCACTGTTTTGCTAGTTTTTCTGGAAAACTTTGTCATGGCTTTGTGCAGTTTGCTGTTACTGGCATGGATGTTGGCATGTGCCCAGCTTTGAGCAGCAAATTGGACGAAAGACACTGGAGGTTCACCCTAAATTAATTTAACCTATGTAATAAAGAGAAAACTTAAATCTCAGAATGTCCTTTGCCTAAATAATGTAAAGGTTTGCATTATAAAAGGGATTCTTGGCCAGTTGGCAAGCTCATGCTAATTGCCTGCCTCTGCCATGTTCTTGTGGGATACCAGCAAATTCACAGCTCTAGCTGGGAAAAAAAAAGGAGTGCTGGGGGTATTTTCTCCAAACATTCCATTGAAAGGATCCTGCGATCCCTTTACTCTAGAAATGTAGACAAAAATTAATGGATAGTTTTACTGAAGTAGGGTTACATAAATATACAGATGTTGTGTGCTTTCTGAGTGTGCATTCCTGTACTCTGAAAGTTTGCTAGTATGTGTTTTCCGTTATGCACGTCTCATGTTCTTTAATCTCTCCTGGCAACATGTTTTACGTCAGGGGCTGGTTGGTCTAGTTAGCTTCTCTCCTTTTTACCACCATAATGTTCTTTACTGGGATGAGGAGAAGGCTGAGGTACTTAATACCTACTTTAATACCTCAGTCTTTAATTGTAAAGAAAACTGTTCCCTCTGTGTACAAACCCCGGAACTAGAGTTGCAATACGAGGCTCCCATGATCCAAGAAGAGGTGGTCAGAGCCTTACTTACTCAACTGGACACCCACAAGTCTATGAGGCCAGATGGGATTCACCTTAGGATATTGAGGGAGCTGGCGGATGTATTGGCCAAACCCCTTTCCATTATCTTCCAGCACTCCTGGAAGACTGGGGAGGTACCACTGGACTGGAGACTGGCTGATGTGGTGCCCATCTACAAGAAGGGTCGCAGAGAGGATCTGGGGAACTACAGGCCAATCAGTCTGACCTCAGTGCCAGGGAAAGTCATGGAGCAGATGATCTTGAGTGCTATCATGAAGCACATGCAAGAGAACCGGGTGATCAGACCCAGTCAACATGGGTTCACGAAAGACAGGTCTTGCCAAACCAACCTGATCACCTTCTGTGACAAAACGACTCAGCTGCTGGATGAGGGAAAGACTGTGGATGTGGTCTTTCTGGACTACAGTAAAGCCTTTGACACAGTTTCTCACAGCATTCTGCTACGGAAACTGTCAGCCTCTGACCTGGACAGGCGCACACTCTCCTGGGTAGAAAAATGGTTGGATGGCTGGGCCCAGAGAGTGGTGGTAAATGGTGTTAAATCCAGCTGGAGGCCAGTGACAAGTGGTGTTCCCCAGGGCTCAGTGCTGGGTCCAGCCCTGTTCAATGTCTTCATCAATGACCTGGATGAAGGCATTGAGGGTACCCTTAGCAAGTTTGCAGATGACACAAAGCTGTGTGGAAGTGTTGATCTGCTGGAGGGTAGGGAGGCTCTGCAGAGGGACCTAAACAGGCTGGACCGCTGGGCAGAGTCCAATGGCATGAGGTTTAACACGGCCAAATGCCGGGTCCTGCACTTGGGGCACAATAACCCTATGCAGAGCTACAGACTGGGAGAAGCCTGGCTGGAAAACTGCCAGGAGGAGAGGGACCAGGGGGTGTTGGTCAACAGCCCACTGAACATGAGCCAGCAGTGTACCCAGGTGGCCAAGAAGGCCAGTGGCATCCTGGCTTGTATCAGAAATGGTGTGACCAGCAGGTCCAAGGAGATGATTCTCCCAATGTACTCGGCACTGGTGAGGCCACTCCTTGAATACTGTGTTCAGTTCCTCACCACAAGAAGGATGCTGAGGCTCTGGAGTGAGTCCAGAGAAGAGCAACAAAGCTGGTGAAGGGGCTGGAGAGCAGACCCTATGAGAAGTGTCTGAGAGAGCTGGGGTTGATTAGCCTGGAGAAGAGGAGGCTGAGAGAAGACCTCATTACTCTCTACAACTACCTGAAAGGAGGTTGTGGAGAGGAGGGAGCTGTCCTATTCTCCCAAGTGACAGGGGCCAGGACAAGAGGGAATGGCCTCAAGGTCTGCCAGGGGAGATTCAGGCTAGAGATTAGGAGGACATTTTTCACGGAAAGGTTCACTGGGCATTGGAATAGGCTGCCCAGGGAGGTGGTTGATTCACCTTCCCTGTAGGTGTTTAAGGCACGTGTGGATGAGGTCCTGAGGCACTTGGTTTGGTGTTTGATAGGAATGGTTGGACTCGATGATCCGATAGGTCTCTTCCAACCTGGGTCTATGATTCTATGATTCCATGAGATTTGCACTGGTGCCTGGGGTTTATTTCCTTTTTACCTCAAAGAGGACAAATACATATCATTTATTTACCTAGTTGCTCGCCTTTAGGAATTAAAAATGTTACAGGATGCTCATGGCTCATGCGTAGTTAGAAGTGTTGACATACCGTAGTTAAAGTCTGGTGGGTAATTTTTCATCAGCTTTGAGTGGATCCCTTGGCCTTTGTAACTTTTAAAAAAGATCTCTTGTGTTAATCTTCAAAAGTGAAGGCTCAACCAGAAAGTCTTCGTTCAAAACCTTGGAATTGGTGCAGCTGTTGAGGAAATATAGAGGAGAGGGTGCATTCCCCTACTTGTTCTTCTCCAGTTGGTGGATGTTATCATGGAGAACAAACACAGACTAATATGCAGTATCTTCCTCTGAAGGAAAGAAGAAAGTGCTGTGGGAGCAGCAGTACACAAATTTGTACTGAAGTGAATGGGAATGAAAAGTTTGTCCATATAAAGGGCAGCTTGTCCTCTCTTTGATGCTTGTCAAAAGCTGTCTACATGGTCATCTGGTGCCCACAATTGTTTTCAGTGGATGTTTTCCTGTTGGAAAAGGATTTTGTGGTAAATGCTCAGTGACAGGGAGACGTTGTTAGTTAATAGCGCTGAACTTTTTACAGGTGTGTTACTTGACTCCCAAGTAAGGTAGTTCTCAGGTTTTTTTACTCTAACTTTTTTTTTTCTTTCTTTCTAAAGAAACGATTGAAAGCGGCAGAAGCAGAGAGCAAGCTAAAGCAAGTGTATATACCCAACTAGTAAGTATCTTTTTGTATTGTTTTGTTTTCTGTTCGTTGTAGAGGGTCTGGTAGCAGTTTCCATGGCCTACCAGCATTACATGTTTGCTTAAATTACATAATGAGAGACATAACTGAACGAACACATCAGAGAACTATGAAATTAGGTTGCCAGTAAAATGAACCTTCTGCTGATGGTTCAAAAGGCTGGAATTCCTTTTTATTTTAGCTGAGTTAATGCTACCCATCCTGATTCTGGCAAACAATTGGCTACCCTGTGGAAGGAAACATGATAGCTTAGGTATTTCTGAGCTGGCTAGAAGAAAGCAGCACTCCTCCCAGCGTGCTTATGCTGCTGCTTAGGAGTGTGTAAGAGACAAAGCTTCTCCCACGTGCTGGAGACAAGGAACAGGGTGTTATTTTCCTTTGTGGGCAGCTGAGGAATTTTCCTTTGGGACTTTCCTCATTAGGATGCTGTTCTGTCATGTTGCTCATTTCCTTCATCCTGTACAACATTCCCATCCTGGAGCTGACCATTGGTTATCTTCTCTTTTTTATTTTTATGTGAGCTGGCAGCTGGTACTTCCTAGCAGGTCAGCATGGTTGTGAACAAAAGAGTGGCAAATTAACTGCTCGATAATATATATGCTTTTTTTAATTTTTGGGTCACTGGTGCATATTTGTTTCCTAATGTAATTGACATATATGAAAAGCTACATATAGAAATGTATTAAAATTACTGTATAATGATATATAAACATATATATGTAAATTCTTAGTAAAATAGGTTTCTTGCATTCCCTCTGCATAACCCAGTCAACTATTATTTTTTGTGGGACTTGATATCTCCCCTGTTCTTTCTTTTTTCAGCTTTTACTCCCAGATACATCCCCATGTGTATTCTCCCCAATAACTGCTTTACTTTTATGCTATTTTTTTTTCAAATATTTCCGAACTTCTACCATATGTTGTGTTACTTAAGGCAAAACTAAGTTTTAGGTATTCGTCACACATGAGAGTCCCTTATTGTGAAAACAGAGAATCCTTGGTTTCTTTTTTTACTTTGAAATATGTTGATACTTCTCAGGTGAATTTACTAAAAATTAGGCGTAATATTCAAAGTGAAGCCAAACAGATTCCTTGTCATGCAGTTTTTCAGCAGTATTGGTCTTGCGAATTGTGTTTCTTTCCAGGGAGATGCTAGACATCAAATTAGATGTGAGTTCACAATGTGATAAGCTTGTAAAGCAAAAGCCAATGTAATTTAGGCTGCAGAGGTAAAAGGGTATTGCAGATTAGAGAGCCTGGCAATCTTACTGTAGTCCTTCGATCATAACATCTGCTGGTAGGTCTGTGTATTTGAGAGGTTATGGAGCTTATTTGATAACAGCTACCTGGAGTGGTATCTTATTCCTCAGCATTGTATCTTGGCAGGATAATTCTTTTTTCTGTCTAGAGAATATAATTAAATCAGCAGCTTACCTCTGCTTCAGGAAAAGCCTGCTGTTGCCTACACATGCGGGTGCTATTTCTGTCTCTGGCTTTCATTGCCAGTCATGGTTGATTTTGTGAGTGTTACACCTTAACTTACATATTGTTTAATTGATAAAATGGGTGTCAAATTTTCCTCCTCTTTCAGTATCCTTTCACATCTATCAGGAAAAGCAGCAGTTGCGTTCATTACTTCTTTAATACCACGTGAATGCTTCTGCTGCGTTTTTGCTATTAATATCTCCCAATACAGCAACAACTATGTATTTCTAAGGGTTTGGGAATATTTCTACTGGAGTTTCAGTAGAAGATCTGACAGGAAGACAGAGGATCTGAAGGGAATGTATTATCTCTACATTATCTTGCGACCCAGAAGATAATTATTCTTGGCTTGTAATAACAATACACGGTGCAGGGATCTCAATACCAGTCTTATTGATTTTGTCCTTATCATGTTACTGAGCCCATTCCTGTTTTCAGGCTGGAACCATACTGATGTACTTGTCAACTTAAACATAAATTTCCTGATGTAGGATGTCACAAGACCTATGCAGAAATGTATGGACTGGTTGGGTGAAACTGATTCTAACAATAACCGGTGTCAGCTTGTTTGCAGACACAGGAGGGTATCTGACTCAAAGAGGGGGGTTTTTTGTGTTCCACTGATGGGACTTTTCTTTTGCCTGTGGTGTTGGTAGAAAAATCGTGGGAGAGGGGAGGAAAATAATAAGAAAAACAATAGAAGCAGTCGTCAAAGATTATAAATCATGACACATACATATTTTACAGTGAGAACCAGTAGCTCTTTGTATAGATTTATAGTTGATGTCTTATTAACCTGAGAGTGTGCCCAAAATTTATATAGTGGGGAGCTGAAGCATGGAGAGACTAGGCACCCCATGCAGGGTCAGGTACGTAATTGATGTGAAGTTATGAGGTCCTAAACCAGCATCCTAGATACTGGAAAAACATTTCTGTCCTAGATATTGGACAGACATTTCTGTGCTTCTTCCAAGAAGAAACCCTAGTGTTGAGCCAGACATTTGTAGTTGATGTGACTGAACCCAGTATTCGTAGGCATGGCTTTGTAATGCATCCTCTGGGTTGAAAGGCATGAATGTTCTTTCCTGTTGAAAGGAGGGAGTATAAAAGCAGTTGAATGCCACATTCAGGAAATGTAGAAAAATGTCTTTTAGTTGTTCTCTGTAGCAGTTGTCTTGTCAGGGGGATCAGTGTTTAATAAAGCAGCAACAGAGTCCCGAATGCATAGAGCAATTCCATGTTCTTACATGCTTCAGCCTGGCATCCACCAGTGTCAATGTGGTTCTTGCAGACCTCTCCTGTTACAGATGTAGACTGAGTCTCTGTCCAGTGGGTACCCAAACATTTTCTGCAACAGCCTGAAGAATTTTTGTTCTGGTTTTGCTGATCTCACGGGCATTATATGTTCTAGTTAGCTCCTTTTTGAGAGAGGTCTGATTGTGTAGCTGGTGCTTTTTGGGACTGGGATATCTGCAAGTTACAAAGGCTGAGACATAGAATGCTGTGTGGCTTTTCTCTCTTTTGCTTTAATCGTAAGTGATATCAGAAAGGGAAAGAACAGAAAGGGAAGAATGAATTGCTCTGTACAATTCCCAGTGTTCACAATGTTTTGATATAAAATGTAGATGTTAAATTTACATCTGTAAGTGTGAATTAATACACTCTGCTTAAAAGTGTCTTATGTGAGAGTCTCAAAGCACTTTGACAGGCTGCAAACATGACCTTCACACACTTGTGAAGGAGGGAAGTATTATTCTCCCTACTCTGCCTCTTTTCTTCAAGCTAATAGGGAAATGAGGAATAGATCAAAGCTTTAGATGACTAAAAGAGGCAACTGCTTAACTATCTGAAGATAGTTCCTTTCAAAGGATTAAAATTTGTTCTTGCTACTGAGGCTTTATTTCTTAATTGTGCTGTTGGATCTGGCACTGTCGTGGTTTCCTGAAGCAAGAGATTTTGGCGTTCTGTGGGGCTCAAGGTTATCTTCAGGTTGTGTCTTTCGGGGCAGGGGCTTCACTGCCTGTTGGCTGGCTTCCAGTGCCACCTTTCTGCATGTGCTTTATCACCTTACTCCCTTTAGCTGGGGTTGATCTCTGGCAGAATATAGCCCAGAAATTCACACTTCGTGTCCCCTGTGCTATTGTAACTGACTCCAGTGCAATGTAAACCCATTTAAAAGACTTACATTCCTGGTGTGATAACTGGAAACAACAATTTACCACACCATCAGTATTCTCACTACGTTGTTTGCATCTTTGACTTCAGCTTCATTAATTGCCTAATGATTCATCCAAATATTCATCTAATTCTCTTGTTAATAGCTGTAGCAGGCTTTGGTGATATTAAACAAATTTAATTAACATATCATCAACAATTAAGAGGCTTTTGCTTCTTGTATGATGAAGACATTAGCTGCCTCAGTTGTATTGTTACCGCCCCTCTGGAAGGACACCTTGGCTCTGGAGCGACATGCTCCCTGGTCCTTTGTTGATGGTAGTTTCACAATCCTGAAGTTAAATTGTTACTGTAACCACACTGTGACAGTTCTGTGGTTGGTGTGATTTGGTGATCTGCTATCACCGATGTGTCCATTTCACTTTTGTTTGAAATATAAGTTCGGTGAGGCTTGTAGAAAGAACAGTGGAGTCAGACTGTTACCCTCCTTTCTGCACACAGTCTTGGTACTCGGGTTGTGCATGCCAGCACGTGCAGGCTTGTTCTTAATCAGCTGTTCACAAACAGACAGATCAGGGCTTTCCAGCATGCTGCTCAAAACCCGTAAACCTTTGTGTGCTTTACTGATGAGTTTTGGACTCTATGGCCTTTTCCAGAGGATAAAACAAGGCTTTGAAGGGAAGTAATACACTACACTTGAAGTGGATCTGTAAGACCTGGAGCTGAGGTGTGCTTTCCTTACTTCAGTGTTTTTCTCCAAGTCTTGAGCCGTGCTACTGGTAGCAGTGTACATCTGAGGGCGATTTGTTTTACAGCATCTTGGTAATGTTTACCCATGGAGTTACTAGTGAATCATTGGCAAAAGTTCGTTAGCAGCAGGTTACTATAGTGACGTCCCAGAGCAAAATGCTGGGTAGCATGAATGCACCCTCTTTCAGCTTACCCTTTGTTAAATGTGCCTGCAGATCTCCTGCCATCTGTGTTGTCAGAAATTTGTGCTGTTCTGATAAACACCCTGAAATGCTTTAGTCCTTGAAGCAGAAGGGGAAGAAAATCTAATCAGGCTTGTTAATCTCAGTGCCTTTATCTTTTTCTCTACTTTGCTTCTTTTGGACTCTGTACAGGCTACTCACTGTACTGATGGAACAAATGATTCACAGCATTTCTGTGCCACATAGTTTCCTAAGCTTTCTCTTCTGCAGGAAGGTCCAGAACTTTGCAGAGAGTGCTGTTTGAAGTTTTTCTGAGACTGTGCACATACTCTCTTGCCTCCTTATGCAACATGTTTGTGGTCCTTGTATGTTGTTCACAGCCAAATATATTTCGTCTCTATAGAAGTGGAGCTTTAGTGAGCTCTACATCTCCCGATAAGATATTTTCAGATGAGAAGGGTGACCTTCTGGCTTCCAGGGTAGTGTAAGCTTTCCAGTGGTGTTTGGGTTCGTTCTGGAGCTGGGAGGGACAGTTGTCTTCAGAGTTCGGTCACTTGTAACTCCTTTCTTTCATGGCTCATTGCTGATACTGTGACACCTAAGGTTTCTGCTCCATTAGAAAAAAATTATTTTGGATGTATTCCCACAATGCTGGTTTTGTAGCAGTAGCCAGGGTGAAAAGTATTAAGAATTCTGGGTCACTGAAATTGCTGTGATCCTGTGTCAGTGGGTAGTTAATGTGTAAGAAAATGTGTTTTCAGAAAATCATTCTAAGATATTTCTGACTGAGTAAATGTATTCCAAATCATGTTTATTAGTTAGCAATACAAGGGATATGCCCACTCCCTTCAGCCTTTAGGTAACAGAACATGAAGGAAATGTGACCAGCACAGTAATTCAGAACTTGTGTTTAGAAACTGGCGCCAAAGGCTGCCTGCTTTCTGTTTCTTCTATAAGTTGAGCTCCCAGCAGCACCTGGGAGTCCTTCCCTGCTCTATAAGCTCACTGTGTATTCTTGTCTGAAACTTTTTGTGTGCCTTCTCCCACCTTCCTCTGTTCCCTAGAAGTCTTGTCACCGTAATATCAATTCTCTGTCCTTCTTATTCCCTCCCATGCCAAGGATTTTTTTGAATGCTTTGCTTTCCTTTCAGACACAGTTCCTCTGCAGAGATTTTGTACTGTTGCACACTCTGCCAAGGTTTTGTTTGCTGTTCCATTCTTACCTTCTGCCAGTAACCTTTCTTTTGTCCTTCCTAGGAGAGTCTAGGGCTGAGCTGAGGTGATTGACATGGTGTTATGTGAGAATGTGTCAGTGACAACCATCGATGCATTTCTTACTCTATGGATGTTAGGCTTTCAGAAATTTTCTATTTGGTAGAAAACTGAATGCTTTCTATTAGAAACTGAATGCTTTCTATTAGAAACCTAGACTATAGCTTAAGATCTCTCAGAAGGCTCATACTTGTGTGTGTGTTCTGTCCAGAGACTTTGTTCAATGTATTAGGTGGGCTTGTGTGAATTGTGCCTATGTGGTGCAATCCTCTGCAGTAAGACAACATGGAAATATTTGTGTCTGCAGTATGGAGTTAATTTTCCGTGAATAAGGCAGGGGTTGCACTTTTTTTGCCTACCTCTCCTGCTCTGACTGTCAGACATAATTTTTGAGATTTAAGTAAAATGTCCCTCAGACGTCTCCTGAGGGAGATGTCCAGGTAAGATGTTTTTGTCACCTAGATTGGAACATCTAGGATAGTAAGTTACCTGGCCTCCCTACTTTATTATTTTTAAATGGGCCTGGGCTCTTGACAATGGCATCAAACTATTATTATAATTATGTTTATTATAGATGTTATTTAGATACTGTTGAAGACAGTGTGTTTGTGAAAGTTAGATTGCTGGTAAGTACAACTTGTTCTGGTACATCCACAATGTATAAAAGGTAAATCTTCAAAAGTTTTGGGCCATGCTTTTGAAAATCAAGCAGGAAACTGCATGCATCAGTTAACCTTTGTCCTCCTTTTTGCTTTGTGTTTTAAGTAACAAGCCAAACCCCAACCAGATCAATGTAAATAATGTCAAACCAGGAGTGGTAAATGGTACTGGAGCACAGGCGCAGAACGCGGGAGCAGGACGGGCCTGTGAAAGCTGTTACAGTAAGTAATGTGCTACACGCTAGCTTGGCAGTGGCGCACAGAGAGTGTGGCTGCTGTGTGGCAAGCAGTAAGATAAAAGCTGTGTTGTGGTGAAGAGTGGGAGAGAAGGCTTCAGAATGGTGAGCAGACAGAGTTAGACACAGCAGCATTTAAGCAAAGTTTTTTTGTGTTACTGGTGTTAAGTGTGTACATACAATTATGAAGTACAAAAAGGGGACTTTGTACATGTCCTGTGTAATTGCAGGTCACCGTTGAGCAAAGACTTAAATCACCAGGAGTGAACATTTTTCAGTAGATCTCTAAAAATGTAATATTGCATTTGGTCTTCTGTCTGATATTGGTATGCTGAATTCTAATGATCCTTCATGGGGTGCCTTTATTGATGCTGGAATGTAGGACTATATATGAAGTCAAGTCACAGATTTCTTATGCACTATAGTGGTAAACCTAATGTCTGGAAATTTCCTGAAGACAATCTCCTGTCTCTTTTCCTGTGCTTTGCAGAAGTTGTTGTCTACCAGTCCTGCAAAATAAGAGCTTTCAGCTTCATCAGCAGGAATTTTTCCTATCCTACTAGTTATTTTTACTGTTCACGTTTTAAAAGGGGTTGATATGCGTAATTAATTCTGCTGAAATCACAAGTATATTTAACAGTGATGGTGACAGTGAAGCCACCATCAGACTTTTAAGGTTTGTTTGAGCCTTGCACTGTATTTGTGGGGGTTTTCTTTTGTGGGAGTTTTCTTTTGTGATGGTTCTAAAGAGAATAAGCTCTGAAAAGTGATCCTGTTTAAGGATATATATAATTTCCACCTTTGTTATCTCTAGCCGCACAGTCTTACCAGTGGTATTCTTGGGGTCCCCCTAACATGCAGTGTCGCCTGTGTGCATCCTGTTGGACCTACTGGAAGAAATACGGTGGCTTGAAAATGCCAACACGGTTAGATGGGGAGAGACCAGGACCAAACCGCAATAATTTGGTAGGTATCTGCAAAATGGAGTAATATCTGCTCTTGCCTGAGAGCAGTGCCACAATGCCTGACTAATTGTTCACTGTTCTTAAATATTTAACAACAGAAAGAATGCCTTCAGCCTCCATTGTTGTCCTTTTGTTTGGTATGTGTCTTACAAAAGCTGGCACATTTACTTCAGCTCTAACTCATTTGTTGCCAAATACTGCCCTGACTAAAAACAATCATTAGTTTAGCAAACTAGCCTCAAATGAATTCAGTAGCTTAATGGAAAAGACTGAAGTGCTAGACAGTGCTTCTGGTATTCAGTTTCCATTATTGTTGCTGTTGGGGGAAGAGAACTTTTATTTTTGCATAAAGGAATTTGTTATTTCTTGAAACCTGTTCCCTTTCCCAAGGCACATTCAGTTTATGATGCCCCAGATAGCTCGTGGCATTTTAGAGATCCCTGATCTTGGTTTTCTGCTTCATCCACTTTTTTTTTTAATTAATCTTCCTTCATTTTGGATAGATTTGTATAAGCAACGTATGAGCTGCTTCTGTTTAATTTTTCCATTTTTATTTAAAACACAAAATTCTCAGAATTTTTCTGAGTGTGGTGGACGTTCAGCCTGCAAACATCATACTGACTAGAAAAATTAGCTGCATTGCATGGGCAGAAGGATAGTGCGCTCTGAGGTCTAGTCTTAGGTTATTTTTTTTCCCCTCTCCTACTCTTTGCTATCACTCCCATCGACTTCTCTTGTGTAACCTCTGTCCTTTCCAGGCTTCTGTTTGCCATCTGGAACTACCTAGTTGCTGAGGTAGCTGCCAGGTTTTATCAGCCTTGTACTTCTTTGTTAATTAAAAAGGATGAAAATAGTCAGAGGAAAAAAAGCCTCGTTCTCTGCAAACTGACATTTCCCTGTATTTTCCAACCATAAGCAGGGTTTAGTTAATAAGGTGCTGCTTTCCCTATTTTATTGGTTGATTTAATTGCTTTTCATGAAGAAGATACTGCTTTCATTCTCTGTAGTCGATAAATGCCTTTCAGTGCTATTCTTTATTACATACAGTGAATATTTGACAACTCTGTAAAACCTGCTCAGTGTGTTCAGTAAATTCGTGCAACTGTGAGACAAAAACATTCTTGCATGCTGTAAATTTGCTCTGTGAAGTGAGTTTACGATGTATGTTTTAGCCTTACAGCTCTTCCTGTCCCTCTTACAAATGATTTTTAAAGGAGTTTACGTTGTATACCCAGAGTAACTCCAGGCGCCCAAAGTTTGAGAATGCTTCCACTGGCTCTGTACACACCAAATCATGACTCAGCACCAGGTGACTTCTTTAGATCTGGCTTTTGGATCCCTACTTTAAAACTTGGGAGAGCACAGAAATAAGTATTTCTCTGTGAAGAAAAAAGTTTGCCTTCATTTTATCCTTTGAGGTGCTTTGTAAGAAAATTCCCCAGTATTAATGGGTAAGATTTGGGAAATAGGTAATAGCTAGACTGAAAGTACTTTCATTACTGTTTCTGGGGGTTTTATGTCTGTGAATCAGTAGTGGAAAGTGATTTTATTTATTTTATTTTATTATATTCTTCCTCCTCTTTGAATACTGTCTAATAATTAGTTTTTAAGAAACAGTATTTATTTATTTTCTTCCTAGAGTCCTCATGGTGTGCCAGTACGAAACAGTGGGAGTCCCAAGTTTGCTATGAAGACACGACAAGCTTTCTATCTCCACACAACCAAACTGACAAGAATTGCCAGACGTTTGTGTCGAGATATCTTGCGCCCATGGCATGCTGCAAGACATCCCTATCTGCCTATTAACAGCGCAGCAATCAAAGCAGAGTGTGAGTAGTGGTGCATCTGTGACCTACTTGCAGAGGAGCCCTTTCAGATCCCTTTTCTGTAAAGTCTGAGTTGCAGCTCCTTGAGATGCTCTCTTGCATGTGGCTAGTGATTTCAACAAATCTCACTGTACCTGCAGAGCATTCTAACAGATTGTAGGCTAGACAAATAACTTGGAAAATTTATGAGCTGATTGTTTTAAGATATTTGTGTTTGCTATTACATTTAGCGTTCTGCATTTATGTCCTATGACTAAGACACGCTGGCAACTTGTAGAATTTCTTTTGATGGGAAAGCTCTTTCAGGGCACTTGAGTTACTCATTTAGTTTTGCTTTGCTATCTAATTGTCTTTACCCTCTAATTATTTTTCATTATTTTACAGGCACAGCACGTTTACCCGAGGCATCAGAAAACCCATTGCTATTAAAACAAGTGGTTCGAAAGCCTTTAGAAGCAGTACTCCGGTATTTAGGTATTAAAAAACCCAAACAAGAGCAAACAAAAAAAACCCCAGTCAAACAACAAACACTACTCACTAATTCTGCTAACCATTTATTTTTCTATTTTATTCTGGATTTAGGTCTTGGTTCTGGATTAAGAAACAAAATGTGAAGACCTTCCCATGAACTTGTCCTTTTTTCCTACTTAGTTTAATAGACCTATTGGCTCAGAGTCCACTCTGGGCTTGAGAGCTGCATCAGAAATTCTTTTAAGTGAAGGGAGGGATGTGTTTGCTGTAGCTTCTGACACATGTGGGGACAAGTTACCATCTTCTGATGGAGGCATGAACATAATGGTTTGGGAACAGTTGGTTTCCAGTTTGGGGGCTGTCTGGAGACAGTTCCTACAGTTGAGTCTTCCAAGAAGCCTCTAGAGTTTAGGGCGGCACTGTGTCCCACTGATTGTGGATCAGTTGCTGGCTGTTCTGTGCTAGAACTAGGCAAAGGGACTCTTATTTCATTCTTCAGTTTCTTCTCTGTTTTTGTTTGTTGTGGGTTTTTTTTATGGTTTTCTTGGGGTCTTGGGCCTCAACAGCCAGCACCTTGGTGTAAGTTATAGGTGCTGGAATTATCTAAAATGACACTATGAGACATGCCAGTTCTGACTACAACTGAAAGCAAAATCTTTTTCCCTAGTGTTGCTGTTGCTAGGGATACCCTGAAGACATGTCTAAGGTCATTACAGCAATCTAACATAATTCTATGATTCTATGAAAACTAGCTTGGATACTGGTACTTCAAAGACCTCCAGATCAACAAGGAAATCAGTTGCCTTCTTACTCTGATGAGAAGCACCAGAATTGACTTTATATTTTTTTGAACATTTTTGTTGGTGAAATATTGGAAGACTCAGGGTTCATTAAATATTTACCTATTCTCTGAGTTTTGTACTTCTACTATGTACTAATGAGATACAGATTGAGAAGACTTTGGATTCATATAGTGCAACCAAAGAAAACCAGTAAAGGGAGAAGTTTTAATGTTGAACAAAATCCTACTTTTATCAGTTGTACAGAATGTAGCAGTAGATTTGAAATTTTGTTAGCGCCTTGTTGTGTTCTAATTTGAGCTGGAAGAAGGGAGGGAAGGAAATGGAGGGGGGCTGAGGGACTGGCAAGAACATTTTTTTGGAGTTGTCATGCTTGAGTGTGCTTTAAGTACTGTGTGCTTTGTGTTACTTGGTTATCAGGGCTGCTACAACTTAGTTGTAGCTCCCATTTGCTGCTGTATGTAACTTCCTCAAAATTTTCCCGGTTGAACATTGTGTGCTTGATCTCTGCGTTGACCAAAAGTTTGAATTCAGACTCTGTTTGGGGTTTTGTGGTGTTTTTTGTGGTGGTGCTTTACATCCTCATTTGTTTGGCCAGTTCGGAAATTGTATTTTTTAAAAATCTTGCAAAACGGGCAAAGTTGTGATCTCCACTGGATCTAGAGGTGTTGCCTCACTGCCTAAAGATGGGTTTTAATAGAGAACATCCCCAAAATGATCCAAAGAGTGTTTGGGAAGAGTGTTCTGGAAATAGATACAGAGTGCTTTTGTGATCAACTCTTGGTTTAGGATAATATAATGACGTTGATTTTAACATTTTCAGGAGAGGGGAATTCCTAAATGTATTTAAAATGTTTTATATAAATAGCAGTTTCCAGTGAAAATTATTATCTGAGGGAGTTTGTATAAACGGGAAGGTGTACTTGTCACCTTAGAATCATAGAATAACCAGGTTGGAAGAGACCCACCGGATCATCGAGTCCAACCTTGAAGTGTGCAGGTTGTTTTCAGATTTATAATTCTTTACTAATTAAAAATCATTACTGTTTTACCACAGAATCTCATCCATGTCCTCCAAAACCAGATCCTGCAAAGAGCTTGTCCAGTTCTCTGAACAATCTGACTCCTGCTAAGTTTACACCTGTCATTAACAATGGGTCCCCAACAATCCTAGGAAAAAGGAGTTACGAACAACACAATGGAATGGATGGTAAATGTTTCTCTGAAAAATGTATATTGTTTGTGTAGGCTTTTTCTCCATCCCTTCAGTATACAAGGATATTGTTTGAATTTAGAGAAAAGGCGATAGTTTTGAAGTTTCTTACTGTTGAGGGTGGGTAATTTTTTCCTTTTGTAAAAGTCGCTTGCCCCATTTCTCCTCTGCATGTGACACATGCGCATGTTGGTAGCACGCACACAAGAAGCTGCTCTGTGAATGAATCTCTGCCTGCCTGTCTTGAGCAACCTTGCAGGTGGATCAGGGCAGGGGAAACTTCCCATCAGTTTTTAAACGAGTAATACAGAGAAAACCTCGATAGTTTTTCCCAGTGATGTTCTGTTTTGCTGTTGAGTTTTGCCGCTTTTTTAACCTCTAGGTAGCAGTTCTACAGTTCCCAAGTGGCTTTATAATGTGTGGATCACCTGGCTGTCAGCAGAACTTACAGAGGCTGCGTGCCACTGAGAGCGGCAGGCTGCTGCTTTGCTAGGACATGCCAGGTCTGGCATTGCATAAACCTACTGCTGCCTTGTGCAGAACCAGCATTTGCTTTTGTTGGCCCTGTCACCAAGCTCCGCTGTGAGTTGGAATCTGAGCTTCATCTCCTCGAGAATGGAAGGCAAAGGGAAGATGTTTGAAGTAGGAGACAGACACGGGATGCTCCTGGTGCAGACTCCAGGGCTCTGTTCTGAAGAGTTGCTCTGGCCTGAGATTGCTGGGGAAGAGAAAGTGTAGTCTTTTTCTCACATGAGTTTAAAAGGGTCTGTTCGAATGGTCTCAACAGGAGTGAGAACATGAAGGGTAGCTCTCATTAACAATGGAAAGGAACAGTTGGTTTAAGGGTGACCCTGCACAGGAAACCTCATTTTTTACCTTTAATTTTAACTTTATATATGACTTCTCTAAAATACAATTGCAAACATATGGTATCTTATTGTTTGTGTTTTAACATGAAGAACTTTTAAAACTGCTGCTATTCAGGTTGCTGATGTGATGTTTTTCTCTTTTCTGTTCACTTGTGCTCTTATCAGGCAACATGAAGAAGCGCCTGTTGATGCCTAGCAGGGGTAAGACCTTGAAGCTGTGCTCAGCTTGTGCTAGGAGAGTAATTTCTAGCTTCATTTGCTGGCTTGTCTGTGCTTTGTGGCTATGAGTCTATGTGCACCTTTTATGTTGATGTCTCGGTGTTCCTTGGGTAACCATTTCCACCCGTGGTTATGCTGCCCACCTTCCAGGCTTTTCCCACATGGATGACTACACAGCCATTCTGAAGACATGAGATGCTCATTTCAGGATTAATCACTAGTGCCTCAAACTGGCAGAACAGTTTTCTAGCAGTTTTGTGAAACTGCTGAAAGCTGTGGTGGTTGGTTTGGACCTAGGTGTTGTTTCAGTGTTTAACTTCTAAGAAATCAAAGTTTCATCCATCCTCAACTACTTTAAATTCACATTGAGCAAAAAAAATAGAAGACAGTATTCACGTCGAGTCCCAAGTTTGTATTTTCCACTGTGAGTGGGCATTCTCACTGATGAGAAACTGTCTGCATGTTTTCTGCTTGCAGTAGAAGTGTCTTTTAAAATTTCCACAGGTTGAAAATTAATCTGTTCTGACTACTGGAGATACCTCAGAAGCTGTAGTTTGTGATAATGCAGGAAATGTACCCATGCTGTCACTTGACCAAATTGAATAGAACAGACAAGTTTTGAATAGTTAGGATATACAGATGTCATTGTGAGACAGGCAAACCCCAAAGCTTAAGCTTGTGTTTTCCCATGAAATGACCCACACTGCATGCCCTGACGTTAAGCTTTGTGTTTGATGGCTGTAACAATGGATGACTTGTCAACCTTGACATGCATGCCTGTGGAAGTGCATGTGGAGTATACAGTGGGGACAGCGGTCTTTCTACTGTCTTGCTCTCTTTGGGAATTTATACCTTAGTATTGTCTTGCTGAGGTTTTGATGTGCTTTTAAACTTTTGTGTTTTGGAAGAATAACAAAACTCTGCTGCTTCAGCAAGTTTATCTTCCTTGGAAACTTTGTCCAGTAAGGAGGGATGTAGATGTAGAGTAGCTCACAGAATTTCCCTGGCTCCTAGTGACTGCTTGCTTATGGGTGTGGGGCTTGCCTGCTGCTCCTGCTAAGTGTCCTCATCAGCAAGGAGACTGCCAAGTCACTCAGCAGGTGACACGCTCCTGAAGCACTGAGATGTTCTGGCCCAAAGGAGGGAAGTGGAAGAACTGCTGACCCTCCCCATAGGCCCCCTCTGCGTAGAGCACTGGATTTGATAACCTGAGACCATTTGCTTACTGGAAATGGAGGATTCCTGTTCTACTGTCTTAAACATCTGTCTGCCAGTACACCTATTGTGTTGAAACACTTCGGTCATAATTGTTGCTGCAGCAGTTTGCAAAAAGATTTCAGTGCAATATCTACTGAGGCTGCTCAGAGGTTGTATGTGTATGTGCATAGTTGTGTGGGGCCAGCTTTCACTAAGCCCCTACTGCTTTATCATTTCAGTCTGTTCTCAGCCAGCTACCGAAATACTTGAGCAGTGTTTGTATAACTGATAAGTAGGGGGGGTACAATTCAGTCCCAGAATCTGTTTACCTGCTGGGGTAGTGAGTGTCAACTGGACATTCTTGTGTGTGGTTCAGCTTAAACTTTTTGGATGGGATTTGTTTGCGAATGGAAAATGTTTGTCATGCTGCAATTTTGACATCTGGCAGATTTTCTGGACCCAAATTGCTGGAAGCTTTGCTAAGACAAGGAAGGAAAGGAATCCCATGCAAGGAAAGAACGTTTAAAAAACTTGGATCAAGATCTTCTGGGCACAGGGAAACAGATGATGGAGGTTTGGTGGATCTGTTTCTGGCCTCAAGACAGTTATGTGCCACTTAGCACTGGTGCCAGTTGCCTTGCATGTCAGCTGGTAAGCTTTGTCGGCTCTGGGCATGGCAAATGCCCTTTTCCAGTACTGTGCCAGTACTGAGAATGTGGTGCTTGGACTTACCCGGTGTGGATGGAGACATACAAGTTTATTATTTGGGGAGGCTGCTAGTGGGAAGGGAAGAGCACAAGTTGAAACTGTTTTGAAGAAGTGGTGAAAGGCAGTGGAAGTGATGCATCCTTGTTACTAGAATTTAGGAGCCCAATGAATTAGTGTAAAAGGACAGAAATAAACCCATCTATTCTGAATGACTGATATTTGAAATATAACTTACATAAGTAGAAGAAAAAGATTAATGAGAGTAAAACTGAATTTTTATAACCAGACAGATTCCTCATTTATGTAGCTTCTATGGATAATACAGGAAAGTGGAAGTGTGGGGATATGTTTATGTTTTTCCTTCCCCATTAGTGATACATAGGGCACAGTGGCTGGTTTAGGTAGAAGTGTACTGCAAAGAAAAGCTGGTGTGAAGGTGACTGCATGGAGGGCCTGAAAATATTTGTGCATGGACTTAAGTGCAGAAAGACACTTTATCCACCTGTGTTGAAGTAGTTTTCAAGGGGATGATGACCTGCTGCAGTCCTGTATGTATTGTTTGAGGTGTTTCTGCTTCCTGTGTTGGTGGCACATGGAAGATCTCTTATGGTTTAGACAGGTTGCTGCATCAAAGTGTCTGGCATATGACAACAGGCAGCTGTTATGGTGGGCTTCAGCTGAAGTCTCTGCTGATAAAAGCTTTTTGGTACTGGGTTGTTCCTTCCAAAGCCATGAGTGAAGGGTGTATACTGTAAATTCTGGCTAGTTGCTGAGCCCATTGCATGTGATAAGTTTGTTAGGCTTTCCCCATGGCCAGATTGTAAAATCCAGAGGTTTTTTTGCAGGAAATGAGCCAAGTGTGGCTTGTATTTTTACTTTGTGTAAAGCACCAAGATCCACGTTTATGTTGGTGACCAGTTTCCTAAGGCATTTAAATTCCCATGGCACCTGCTGCCTTCATTTAGAATTAGGCTGTTCAACATTACTGAAAGCGGAACAGTTCATGTATATTTTGGGGTGTTCCTTCTGGCAGCACTGCTGGAAGAATTTCATCTGAAGTTCTACCACCTCTTGGTGTTTAGGACAATGGATGGTGGGTGGCTGGAATTCAGCCCTCAGAAAGGTAAGGCAGTGAAGTGCCTTGATGAACGCTTCAGCGCAAATGGAAACACTGTAACTAAATGTGTCTGAACAATGGCTGTGGGTGGAGGGGTTGGATATAGAATCACAGAATCACTAGGCTGGAAAAGACCTTTGAGATAATCAAGTCCACTTGTACCTGTCCACCACCAAATCACATCCCTAAGCACTTTGTCTAACTGTCTTTTAAATACCTCCAGGGATGATGACTTAACCACCTCCCTGGGCAACCTCTGCCAGTGCCTGATAAGCCTTTCGGTGAACACGTTTTTCACAATGTTCAATCTGAAACCTCCTCTGGCACAGTTTGAGGCCATTCCCTCTCATCCTATCACCTATCACTTTGGCAAAGAGACCAACAGTCAACTCTCCACAACCTCATTTCAGGTAGTTGTAGACAGTGGTAAAGTCTCCCCTCAGTCTCCTTTTCTCCAGGCTAAACAAGCCCAGTTCCCTCAGCTGCTACTCACAAGAGTTGTTCTCCAACCCCTTCACCAGCTTCATTTCTCTTCTCTGGACTCGCTCCAGGACCTCAGCATCCTTTTTGTAGCAAGGGGCCCAAAACTAAACACAGTATTTGGGGTGCAGTCTCACCAGTGCTGAGTACAGCGGCAGAATCACTTTCCTGGTTCTACTATCTGTGCTGGTTTTGATACAAGCTAAGATGCTATTGACCATCTTTGCCACCTGAGCCCACTGCTGGCTCTGCTGGTTGGTGTGTGGGTGCAGGCTGGTCAGGTTGTAAAGGGAATAAGTGATGGAGATCAAGAAGGAAACAAAAAGGAGACTGTTGGTGGGCTGTGACCAGAACTACTTAAAGCTAATTATGGAAATGCTGGAAATTGCTGAACTTCAGAGTACTTCAGATTTTTCCTTTGTAATTCTCTTGTTTTTTCTCTTGCTACTCTTAACTTCAGCTAAGTATCTTTAACTTTTCTCTCTCTGACTGATCTCTGCTTTAGTTTAGAGACCTGGACTTTTTCAAGCATCGAATAGGATTTGTCTGGCCAGGCATCTGCAATTTCAGCAGGTGCTTGAATTCTGAGAAAAGGAATTCTTAATGTCATCTCTCTTCACGATCTCGACTCTGTTTCCTAAGAAGGGTGTAGTCCTTTCATCTATTTTGGTTTCCTCCTCTTTAAGTTACAACCTCCCCAACTCTCCTTCAACATTACATTAACACGGACAAATTGCTGCAGAATCCTGGCTTTGGAGCATGAAAAGTTGATGGAGTCTCGTAAGTCTCAAATACAGTGAGAAGTTAAAAAATTAGTACTTTATTGCCTTTTAATTGGTGTTCTGGAGCTTGAGTAGCAGTATCTGCCTTAAAACTTCCTCTAGAGAGATAGAGAAGGTGTTCGATGTTCTGGATCCTGTTTGCTCTTCCCCTTGCAGCTGTGCTGTTTGGGTCCATGTGATACTTGTCCATGCAGATTTCTACTGGGAAAGGGAGGGAGCATCGTTAGATTGCTTGTTAACTTCCATCTAATGAAATTTATTTTCAGGGTCATCACATGCACTCTAAAATTGGCAGAAGGAGCGAGACTAAGAATAAGCAGCTAAAATAATGGGAAGGATTTTCCCAGCAATAGACTTGGATTGATAAAATGTAGCAGATCGAATGCTGAAAATTGGAGAGGGCGTATAAAAGAGCCATGAAAAAGGTGAAGGGACTGGAAAACACACTGTATAATGGAAAATGTTTTTATCAAAGTGGAAGTTGTAGATGTTTGTCTCTGCTGACAGAAGCAGCAGAAATGTAATAATAGAGAACATTTTAGTGTAGCCAGGAATAGAATAATGAGCTGCTGCAGCCAGAAGGTGCAGTAGAAAAAATTTGGCTGGAAACAAGCTGCAAATTTCTGAGTGAGGTTAATTAACTGTTGGAATGCCTTCCTTCTGTTACTGGGGATTTCTAAACCAAAATGGAATGTCAATCTAATTTCATGTGTTCTGGTTCATTGTTTCTCACCTCCTTCTGGGAAATGTGTCTGAACTAGAGCTAGAAGCATTCATCAGCCTAGCGTGTCGTTAGTTTTTCAGAAGATGAGCATGAAAGTGGAAATACTGTTCTTGATCACAAACAGCTGTTGTGGTGGGAATATAAGGAAGTTCTGTAGCATTACCTATGTAGGTGGCCAGACTTAACCTAAAACTTTTTTTCAGGCTGACTGAGACCTTTGAAAAAATTTGGTCATAACCTGTCTGAGTATGTTTTAAGTTGCATTAAAATTCTGCCTTTATCAGCAGTGGCCCTGGCTGCCCTTCCAGAGTTGAGGATAACCAGCCAAAGGAAATCTGCCCATCCAGGACTGACTGTAAATGGCACAGAGTGTATTGAATGAATAATGGAATGCATAGAGTACTGGGGAAAAACTTTAGCTGTTGATGACCAGACCAGGGTGAAGCTGACTAGTGTCAAGAGAGCAAATCCTCAGTGCTTCTTGAAAGTGCAGTAGCACAGCTGGGAAGAATGAGAAGTTGCCTGAAATGCTTCTTGGAGCCCCCAGGAACTGTGTGCCTGTACAACTTTCTTGCTTTAGATAATATGCTAAGAGTGCAGAGTGTTTTGAGAATTGTGCTTAGGACTTTGTATTCAAATGTTAAGTGAAGCTTTTTTCACTTCCCTTTTAGCTTAGCCATGAGACTGGGATTACTTTATAGAGAAAGATCTGGAAATGAAATCAGAAGATAGACATTTCATTATGCTCTGTGAATCAACTAGTGAAGCCCTTTTCATTTAGGAGGGATGTATGGAGTAAGGTGCAAGTATTGAATGAGGGGAGAGTGCATATTCCAAGGCAGTGGTGGGGAGCAGATGTAATTAATATGAGAGGGAGTTAATGTACAGTGATTCAAGGGCAGAATTGCAAATATCCCTGATAGTGCACAGCCTGAGGTTGTAATTAAGTGGAATCTACATTTGTGATGTGTATCATATATACATACACAGACATGTACTTCACAGAATCACAGAACAACCAGGTTGGAAGGGACCCATCGGATCTTCTAGTCCAACCATTCCTATCTAACACTAAACTTATGCATATGATGTGTAATAATTCCAATTCTAAGAACAGTGAATGATTTGGTGGTTTCTAGTTTGCGTAGCTTGGATCAGCAAATCCTAAGGCAGTGAAGTACATGGGTTTGTTGCCTTTTTTTCAACCACGTAGTGTGTTACAGACAGACCAGAGTATAGTGTATAGTGTGATGCTGTTTTAGGACTGTTGATTGGATAGCATTGATTGACTCAGCACCAAGATCGTTAACAGCTCTCCACTCTCAATGTACTTGTCCAGGAGTAACTACTGATGCTTTGCAGTTGGATGTCAGAGCCCAGAAAATATTAATTGGGTCCTTGCAGGACAAATACATCATCTGTGAGGTGCTGGGAAGCAAAGGATGTGAACTGGTAGACCAAGCATTTTAAGGCATACTGTTCAAGCCCAACAAGGTTAATGTGCAGGGGTTGTGGAAGGAGGTGGATAATGAACCACTATTTACTCATCCAAAATGAGGTTTAACACGGCCAAATGCCGGGTCCTGCACTTGAGGCACAACAACCCTAAGCAGAGCTACAGACTGGGAGAAGCCTGGCTGGAAAACTGCCAGGAGGAGAGGGACCTGGGGGTGTTGGTCGACAGCCGACTGACCATGAGCCAGCAGTGTGCCCAGGTGGCCAAGAAGGCCAATGACATCCTGGCTTGGATCAGAAACAGTGTGACCAGCAGGTCCAGGGAGGTGATTCTCCCTCTGTATTCAGCACTGGTGAGGCCGCTCCTTGAATATTGTGTCCAGTTCTGGGCCCCTCACCACAAGAAGGATGTTGGGGCTCTGGAGCAAGTCCAGAGAAGAGCAACGAGGCTGGTGAAGGGGCTGGAGAACAGACCCTATGAGGAGCGGCTGAGAGAGCTGGGGTTGTTTTGCCTGGAGAAGAGGAGGCTGAGAGGAGACCTCATTACTCTCTACAAGTACCTGAAAGGTGGTTGTGGAGAGGAGGGAGCTGGCCTCTTCTCCCAAGTAACAGGGGACAGGACGAGAGGGAATGGCCTCAAGCTCCGCCAGGGTAGATTTAGGCTGGAGATTAGGAGGAGGTTTTTCACACAGAGGGTCATTGGGCATTGGAGCAGGCTGCCCAGGGAGGTGGTTGAGTCACCTTCCCTGGAGGTGTTTAAGACACGGGTGGATGAGGTATTGAGGGACTTGGTTTAGTGTTAGATAGGAATGGTTGGACTAGAAGATCCGATGGGTCCCTTCCAACCTGGTTGTTCTGCGATTCTGTGATTCTGTAAATCTTGTTTTGGAATCTCTCTTTTGGAGTTACTCTTTGTTTCGTGTTGTCTTGTGTCTGTCTGTCCAACAGAGAACTGACATCATTTCTGTATGTCATTACAACCAAAGCAGTCTGTGTTTGTTTGTTTGTTGCATGGGGCTGGGCTGCTCTGTCCTGAAGAATGTAAGTCTTTTCCTTTTTTAACCTTAAGTCTCTTTTTTTGCTTTTCCTTTGCCAATCTTGGTAGGAACTTACTTAGGTAAGTAGACTGCAATTCTAACATCATTTTTATGTACCACAGAATTTTAAGAAAATAGCAGAGTAGGTGGTATTTGGTGCAATTCATACTCTCTTATGCTTGTTGCACTTGTGTTCTGGAAAGTTTATAGCCTTTGACTGTTAAAAGGTGGACACGTAATCTCCTCACAGCAATATTGCTCTTGGCAGTTTAAGACAGGTACTAAAGCACTTTGTAAGCCTTCAGAAAGTGTGTGTGTACGTCAATACACAGAATGAAACAGTAACTTGGAAGTTAAATCCTTGTTCATCAAACCTCATTCATGAGTGAATTTGGGTTTTTTTTCTAGTTTTTTCACAAGCAGTGTAGTATTGATGTTTTTGTTACTGCTGGATAGGATGGAATCCCAGGAAGAGGATTACTTTTGGAAAAGGAGAATGCTTATGAGGAGTGTATGGATTTTTGAAAGCAATGTATTTTAGTAAACTGAACTTGCTTGTTGTGAAAGTTGCTGCTTAATTTGCCTTCATTGTTACTGAAGATGTGCTTATAAATGTTATTGCATATTGCATGTTCTGCGTGATACTTCTCTTCAGTAAACAGAAGGTAAAACCAAAATGCCATCTGTGACTTAATTGCTTGGTGTCCTGCTTTGGTTAAAAAAAAAAAAACAGAAAAGGAAAGATGAATTATGATGTGAAGGACTCATATTTGTTTGTGTGGTGAATATGCTGAAGGTTTGAGTTAGTAAGTGTGAGTAAATACAAATTTAACAACTCTGGGTTATATCCAAGGGCTGGAAAGCTGGTCTGCTCTTCCCCCTTGGTACCAGGGGCAGCTCTGTACAGACTTCTTGTGGCAAACTATGAAAAGGTCTGTAAATATGCAGACAGCAGTGTGTATATTCAGGCATGGAAACACACTGCAAGGTTTCTACCCAAGCAAAAAAGTGGCCATGGTTTGTGCTTATTCTGCAGCTCCTTGATGCTTGTTGTACTTACTTTGTGGAAATATCCCTGCACTCCAGTTTGTGTAGGGCACGCTGCTGAGAGTTTAGGCTCTCCTGCTGCTTGGAATGGCAGTTGTGTGTTGTATGGAGCTGGCAAAAAAACAGGCTGAATTTGAGCAGTGGGAGTAATTTCTGAAAGCTGCTGTTCAGGTGCTGAGGTCCTTGCTGGATTGCAGGGGATGGGACTGAAGCAGCCAGGGGTGTCCATGTCTACTCTTGATTCTTTCAGTGGACATGGTGTGCTGGATTGCTTCCATCAGGAAACTGGATTCCCTCCCTGCACTCTGTTGTCAGGTGCCAGCTATTCCCTACTCCTGCAGCATGCTCTTGGGCGGTGCTCTGGTTGCTGCAGGGCATTTGGGTTTCTCTCACTTTAGGTTTAGCAAATCTGAGAACGTTAGATTCAAATGATACGGGATTGTTGGAAAAGGAACAAGTTGGTTGACTGAGAGGTGGTTCCCCCATCCCCAAAAGATAAAGCTGCAAAGTAACTGGTGTCACAGAGCTGCATTTGCTGATTGTGATAATCCTTCCACACCTGCCCTTCTTTGGGGGCAAAATGTATTCATCTGCAGCTTTGGCATTTGAAGAATGAGAAGATCATTGGGGCGCAGTAACCTGCTGTGCCTGGTTTGGAGCCAAAATCACAATGATTGTGCTTAAGAAAAGTCTCAAGATCTTTGTCCGTCAGTTGTGAGGAGCGGGAATGTGCTTTGTGGGTGTCAGTTGATGTATGTGCTGTGGTTAGCTGGTTCGTAGGATTGCCTGTGCTGAAGGATGGCTGTGCTTACCTGCAGATATGCCTTCAATACACCTGGTGTATGTTTTGTTCTCTGGGACTACCTCTTTGCTTCAGTGTAGAGAGTAGACTGGCAGGAGGAGTTGAATGGGAAAGATTTTGACAGGCTTTGAGTTTTTCAGTGCTATGGAGGAAGACATTTATTCTTGAGTTTTCAGAATATATTTCAGCTTCTTTAGATGCAGACAAGTGGAAGATCTGCGCAGATTCATCTTTGTAGACCTTTACAACTTTGTGGTTCTAAAGGTTTGGTCAATCATGGAAACACCTCCTTTTTTTGTTTGTTGGCATTTTTTTCTTTATTTGGAGGAATTTCTGATGTGGAGCTGTTTAAATCCAAGCAGCTGGACCACAGATATTGTTGAAAAGAACGCTCACGCTTTCTACCCTGTGGCTTTTGATCCCCAACGGTTTCTTTCCTGTAGAGGAGCTGCCAGAACCCTGGTTTGCTCCTGGTTTGTTTTCATACACTGTCCTACTTTTTTACCCTGCTTGTTGATGTATGTGTGTGAGAGTTCTCTCAAACCTTAATCTGTGAAAATGGAGCTAACGCCTCAGTGAGAATTGTGCTTACGCAGTGAGCTACCTGTCTCTGCCACTGCTCATCCAGATTTGTTTAGTTCTTAGAGTGCTATCTCAGACCTTACTTCCAGCACAGAAACCACCAAAGGCTTTGGTGTGAGAATCCATTGTTTTCAGTACAGATGCAGCCTGTTGATTTGAGAGCTGCTCTGCAGTAGGTTACAGACGTTACACTGTCTTTCTCCATCTCTGGTGACCATTGCGGGTACTTAATTTTGTAGCAGTGCTTTGGCTGCATATCCTTCTAGTGTGATTTTTTTATTATTGCAAACTGAAGCGGATCTTTTTAGTGTCTGTTTATATATTCTTTCAGATTCCAGTTATTGAAGTGTGACTAAATGAAATATTCACAGATAGCTAACATTAATGTGCTAATTGATACCTTATCACTGTAATAGTAGGAGTATGAATTGTATTGAAACCGTGCCTTTGGTTTGTGTCTTACTTTACTGGAGCAAAAAGTTGTCATGAGCTGCTTTACCCTAGAAGTTACAGCTTATGTAGTGAAGTGTCCCTGTAACCACTGTTGCTTTGCTGTTTGAGGGCTCAGAGTAAGTAGCAGTTCTGCTCAGTTTGTGTCAGTCTTTTGCCATGGGATATTCTGGGTTAATTCCAGTGCTTAGGAATCGCTGTTTGCTCTGTGTTTTACATCCAGCTGTAGTCATCACAGCAGCCACATGTCAGCTGCTCCTGTAGGCCAGTCTTGTCTGGCATCAAGGGTGTTCTTAGCGCAAGAAAAGAGCTGATATGGAGTGTCGTTAAAAACGAAATGTGTAGCTTTCATCCAGGGACTAGCATCACTTAGTTTACATCCCTTGGAGCTCCTGTGAATGGAGAAAATGTTATCTTTCAGTTATGGAAGGGGGAAGAAAAAACAAGTGCTGGAGCTTAGCTCTGAAGCCAGCAGATTCAGATTGCATCCTGCTGGCTGTGCTGTTTCCCAGCATCCGTGGAGCTATTTGTCCGTCTCAGACAGCTGCTCACAGCTGTGTTTTGGATGCAGTTGCAGCTCCCATGTCAAAAGGGGTGATTATCTGGCGCCTACATTGCCTTTGTCAGCATCCAAAGTTCGTTGCTGGTCTTGTAGCTTGGTGCCTGGTATAAATGTTCTGCAGAGTCGGTGGAAATCTTTCTGGCAACTATCTCTTCATCTCTGTGGATACTTAAACACAAAAATGCTGCAAAACCTGAAACAGCATGTCTTCATGTCTGAAGTTGCTGACAAGCATACGTCTGCACAGAATGGAAAATACTCTTGGTGTAAACTGTTGATTTGAATGTGGTGTTGTGGTAATGCTCAGAAATGTCCCCCATTCTGCCTTGCTCCCTCCCGATATGTTGCTGTGCTGTATGTTTCCTGGCACACTTGTTCTTAGTATATTGTGTTTGGTTTTACCAAGGGCGATCCTAAGGAATCAGTTGTAGTACAGACCATGAGCTGTAAAAGTTCATTTTCGCTGGATTTTCAAAAAGCTTTGCTGTTTCATCACAGATTCACTTGCTAGCAATGGGAAGTTTCGGAAGTCACGCTGGGAACCTGAGAAGCTTGCTGTAAACATGAAAGCAGAATTCATACTGTTAACCTCTGTAGCCAGCAACATTTTCTAGTGCCTGTCCTGCAGGATCTGTTGGATTTCCTGTAGTAATGTTTTGTCTCTCAGCCAGAAGGGGCTGAGAAGGATGGTTTGGTGTACTGCTGTTATTGAAGTGGTGTCTTCTGGGAGCATGCATTTTAGAAAACTAAACAGTGCTAACAAAACAGTTTTCTCCCAGTCCATTCCATGCCATACGTTGCTGTCTTATAGCAACACATGATTCCCTTCTATCCTACAACCCTTGTGTATCCTGCAGGATCTCTTGTACATACTGTTAGTAAGTTAGTAAGCCATGGCAATGTCATAAGATAGTGGATAGCGTAGCAAATAAGCTAGTGAAACCACGCCATTGTACCCTGTGATTTGCGGTGTCTGTGTTCCTGAGGAAGGGCTTTATGGGATAGCTGGGGTTGTGGTGCTCTGTGACAGATGGAGCTACACCTGTGGAAGTACTTGTGGTAGGTTCAGCAGATGCAATCTGTTTGGTAACAACTTGTAGCTAATCTCTGAGCTGAAGAGTTCCCTGGGCATCCAAGGATGATAGGAAAGACTCTTTGTTGCTTTCTTGACAATGTCTTATACCTTCTGCTTTCTCCTTGTTGGTGTCAGTAAATTCCTCCAGAACTCAAACAGAACGCCATATTTGTCCCAAGATCTGAGAAGAACCTCAGATCTGAACAAGGAGGTGGACTTTTAATGGTAGTTTGAAGAAAGGCGTGACTAAATAGAGAAAAGACTGAGCAAATGGAACATGGTTTTAGCCTGGGTGCTCTGCTTTTCAAACCATGATGTCGAGGAAGCTCTTTTCTCAGTTACATTTGAAGGAGGGGAGAAGTTAGTTTGGTAGACAACTCCTGTTTTAGCAAAACAACACAGTTGCAATCATAGCTGCGTGTGTTTTGATTTTGTACTTTTTTCTGTCTTGGAAAAGCAATGGTCTTACCAGCTCTATTCTCTTTCCTGTTTGTTAGGTCTGCCTAACCACGGACAAACCAGACAAATGGTAAGAGAATGTTCACTTAACCAAAACAGGGAAAAGAAGAATTATTAACCCACGCTAGGTAGAACACTTCATTAAGCCTCAGTGTTTTGCTTCAGTCTTTGCTGTTTGCAGCTGGTCATACTTTCAAATTAATTGAAAATGTTAAAAAATCATAATTGCTTTGGGGAATATGAAATGTTGAAGTTGTTGAATACAATTTAAACCTCAAATGCATTGATATATAAATGAGATTCTTTTTTGAATGGAACAGTTTGTTTCTGCTCATACAGGAACTGAGCGGCTGTTTATAGCAAAGATCTGAGATGTGTTTCTAGGTGGGATGTGTTTCACTGAAGGAGGAAGGTTTAAATGATGGCAGTGTTTGTTTGGAAAACAATTTTTTTTTTTTAATAAAGTTGGTCCGCAAGTTGTCTGCTGAGAATGGTTGGGGTTTATGCTCTTTTTCAGCGGGTGGGTAAAAATGATTCCTAGCCTTTCACCCATTATGCTGAGTTTTATGAAAGGACAGAAGCAAATAGCCAGTCTGATGCGTCTCGGGCAAAGTGCTTTCTCATGAAATTCACCTTGGTGTGAAGTGGCCAGCGCTAGGGCTGTGCATCAGTTTTCCCCCTTACACATGTCTTATGGAAAAGTCATGGAAGAGGACTCCAAGAATAAATTTCTTTTCACCAAATATGGTCTTCTGGTGTTGATAGTGGAGCTTGCCTCTTGAGGTGGGCTCCCATGCTGTCTTAGTGTCAGCTGAGTCGCTCTGAAATGGATCAGTCAGCAGCAGGTATGACTGATAGTCACTGATTGGTGACTATGAGCACTGTTAAATCTAATAACGCTCTCGGATGGCATGCAGAGTCATGAGGGTAGGCGATAACTTAAGCATGGTAGTCTACTTGTAATAACAAAGCATTCATTTGGTTTGTTACTTGAGCATTTAATATGAAGCAGTAAATTGTATCCCTCCTTGAATACAGCTTCATTTTTTGTCACTGAGGAGACTGGCTACTTGTTTGTGTCTGCTGTATAAACCAGCTCAGTGCAGTGGGAGAAACCAGTGATGACCTAAGATTCTTCAGGTGTGTTAGGGTGATATCTCCTCAGATAAAAATGAGATAGATGCAGGGCTTTGTTGGGTTTTCTTCTTGGCTGACAGACTTAAGTCTTCCTTTTCTAAGTCAAAATGTTAAAATTTGGTTGAGCTTTTGCCATAACCTGACTCTTAAGGACTTGAGTACCTCATGTCCCCACCTTTCCTTTTGAGGTGGATCTTCTAGACCAGGTGTCCCTCATGTACACACACAGTTTCCCCTTTTGCCTACAAAAGCCTGGGTGCTTCTGGGGAGATGGTCTGACCTTGGAGGATGGCCTGGGAAATACCAGGACTAAATTTCTGCTGGGGTGTTTGCTGACCAGCTCTAATTTATTCGTAGGAAATTTTCCGGGCCCTTAGTTTCAGTCTTTCCTGACTCATCCAGGGATACTGACTGCAGTGGAATTTCTCAATGTTGCTGATCAGTAGGAAGAGGGGCAGCAGAACTGAACTTCAAATGATACAGGACAGCTGCACTTGAGAAGCTTAATCCTTTGCTCCTTTGCATCTGCACCTCTCTTAATAATAGCTCATGTTTTTCCAGTTGAGTGAAAAGGGGGCTGCTGTGGGTCTGGAAAATTACACCTATGTTGATTCACAGAGCAAATGTATTGTATATGGGAAATCGGTGGTGTTAAATGCTAGAAGGGTTTTATGATGAAAGCTGCTAAGCTTTGTAGTTCTAGATTTGTTTTCCACAACTTATTAAATATGTCATTGAACATTAACCTTCCCAGAATGAGAAGGATATGGGTAAGTTTGGAAGCTCAGTGTAACTGGAAATGTTAGTTTTTCTATTTTATTTGCTCTGTAGCTAGATTTCCTTCCCTGAAATCAATAGAGTTGCTCTAGATTTATGGCAGTAGCTGAAATCTAAGTCTTATGCTTAAACTTTCAATCTTGGTGTCATCTTTCAGACACAAGCAGCGGATTATTCTTAGTGCCTTCTGTTTATTATCTGTCCTGTCACTGGAGTGCTGCTCTCCTATTGTATATTGAAGGTGCCTGACTTCTGCTTGTGGGCAGTTGATTTTACATGAATTCTGTGTTCAACCATGGGCCAGAGCAGATATGTTTACCAGAAACTAGGAACAACTGTTATGAAAACTTTAGTTCTCTCTCCCTTTGAATGTTTTTCACATGCTACCATGGGTTTGTTGCAGTTGATAATTTTACTTTTTTATGTATCACGTTAGGGACCAAGCCGAAACTTGCTACTCAATGGGAAATCATACCCAACAAAAGTCCGATTAATTCGTGGTGGATCCATGCCTCCAGTGAAAAGGAGGAGGATGAATTGGATTGATGCACCGGACGATGTCTTTTACATGGCCACTGAAGAAACCAGGTAGGAAACTTGGTCTTTTAAGAGGATTTAAGGGGAGGCCCTTTGGTTTGTGTTCCTTATGGGTGCTGCTGCCGATTTTGTGGTTAGGCAAGGATCTCTCCAGCAGAACTATTGCTGCAAACTGAATGCGGGCACCACTGCTGGTTTTCCACATGGCCAAAAGCTGTGATACACCTAGTTGTGTCTGATGTATCTAATCATGCACTTGTATTCCAGAGAAAGCAGATGATTCTTCTTCCAGAGCAGTTCTTGTAAGAGATGGGCAGTAACAGGAGGAGGACTGAAGTGAGGAGTTCACCTGGTTCAGACCTGCAAATGCCTTTGGAGGCAGCACTGCAGTGGCACATGGGTAATGCAGAGGAACGGAACCTCATATACAGAGGACTCTGCATGCCCTCTTGCATGCTGAAGTCTTTTGTTTTGCCTCTCAGAGCATCTCCTCATGTGTCTGAGTATTGAAACCTGCAGTTGACACAAGGTTTCCAGGGCCTGAATTGCCTCTTTTCTTTGATGGTTTATATTTAGTACCAGTAGCAGCGAGATATCGCCCTGTAGTACCCATCGTCCTCCTTTGGTTGTACTGCTTCTGGTAGTCTTTCTCATTAGTCTGCCCATGGCATAATAATAGTAAAAGAAATTTTCTTTGCTGAATTTCACTTAGAACAGGCTGCTGACAGAGCAATAGAAGCTGTGTGGCCTGATAACTAAGGCAGAGTTTTTCTGTCTGTGTTCTTAGCATTGTATTCCTAGGAAGGGAGGATCACTCCTGAGCATGGCCAGGAAGGTAGAGACATACACTTGTGTGGTTTCCTCTCAACAATGTAGTGCCTCTCCTGGGTAACTTGAAGAAGGTCAGGGGAAAACCACAGCCCTTCTTTTAAGCCCTCTCTGCTAGCAGAGGTGTTCCTTGGCTTTTGTCTGTGTCTGAAGCCTTGTTATCAACACTTCTGGTATCAGTGCTCCAACAGGCAGAGGAGCACTTGGCCTTCCCTGCAGTACCTAGCAGAGTTGGACATGGGAATTACTGGATATCTGAGTCTTTACAAGTGACCAAGGAGGCCAGGAGTTCTAAATATTTTGTTGCTTCTGCTACTACTAAATTCAGTGCTTTTCTGAGTATTCGTTTGTTCAGCAAGAAGTATGTGGTCAAGTCCTGACATTCCCAGCCTCCTCAGCCTATAAAGCATTTCAAGTGTCAGGTGATGTTCTCTGGGCCCAGTACCAAAGCTGGGCTTCATAGGCAAGCTAGGACTGGTAACATTCACATTGCTAACCACTGATCTATTAGATCATCAGATTCCAGTGCAGGAAACCTCCCAGTTAGAACTCAGAAGAAACATGAAATTAATTTCCTTGTTAGACTTGTTCCTATAGACACCTTTACTGCAAATGTGTATTTCACACTGGCATAAGCCAGTCTTTTCCTTGTTATTCCCTTCTCCTTTTACCTTCCTGCGTGATGCTATGAAAGTAAGCTGTGGGATCCCTTATATAATTTAATCTAAAGTGAGAGAAGTGTTTGGTTTTCAGGAGGAGTGGTAAAGAGGTACTGGGGTCCTGTTCTGGCAGGACAGAGCAGAGCTCTGGCAGATTCATGGGCGAATGCAAGTATACAGGCTCCAATTCAGGCCTTAGATGCACAAGGCTTTTTACATAATCCTGCACCTACAAAACATTCAATATCTTTATTGTCCAACCCCAGAACTACTGCAGATCCCTGGTAGCAATGTCTCAGTAGTGCTACAAGGTCCAACCCTTTGACCCATAGAGAACAGTAAGAATATTCATTGAGCGTGATGTTGTTGGTTGTGAGAACAACTTAGTGTAGGGGCTCAGAATTGTTTGCTCGTACAGAACCAGTGACCAAGCCAGGAGGGATCGATCCGCAGCTTCCAGCACATCTCTAATGCAGAGATCATAGCACAGTGATAGACATCAGCTCGATGAGACCGTATCTCTTCCTCTTTACAAAGAAGAAAGAACAGGCTTCTTTGTCTGACAGCCTTGCTGCTTTAGCTGACCGATGAGTGCTGAAGAGAGATGCTTGGCAGCCTGCTGAAAAGCAGGGAAGCCTGAGTGATGTAGCATTGTAAGTGGCATGGATTTTCTGTTGGGTGTTTCACCTCTAACTTCCTCCTGAACCATCTGCTGCATTCCAGTGTTGAGAATGTAAGACTTTTTTGTGAGTTCTAAAACAATTTGTGCTTTGTGTTGACTGTGTAGCAATCAGTCTAGCAGCAATATCTGCAGATCATCTTTCAGCTGAGGGTTGGGCTGTGTTTTTAGCCACAGAAGTAGGTTTTCCTAAGGTCTTACAGCCTCTCTCCTCCCCCTTTTGTGTGACCCTGTTGAGAACAGTGCTAGAAAACTGGATGGCTTTGAGGGGGCAGTTTGAAAAGTTGGTTGATTTAAACGGATAAGTTTCTGAATTCAAGCCCTACAGTAAGGGATGTGGCATTTATAATTTATGCAAGCAGAGGCAGTGAGTGACCTGATCAGAATCTAGAACTGCCCCAAGAAGCGTTACTGATGACGGCGTGTGTAACTGAGCATACACACTGAGCATACTAAGAAGCTCTGCTCAACTTCAATTGAGTGAGTCTTGGAAAAATCATCACATTAAGGTTTTTTTTTCCCCCACAACTCTTTTTCACCCTGTTCTTTCCTCTCACAACCCTGTGCCCTTTAAAAGACACTGGATAAATGGTGACTCTGAGTGAACATATTAACTGTCTCTCTACTTGTGAACTCCATGCAGCAGGCTTGTTCTGCTCAGTAAGCAAAAAAAGCAAGTGAAGAGACAGACAAATCTCACCTGAGCCAATTCAAAATTGGCTGAAGCTGTTGATTTGCCAGTGCTGGGAATAAATTTTAGTGGAAGGAAGTGTGTTGACCAGTTTCTTTAGCAACTAGCACATCTCAAATACAGTAAGCACAGCACAGTGATAGCCCTCAGCTCAGACAGACTCTATCTCTTCAATTTTTTAAAAACGGGGCTTCTATGAATGTTTGGGGATATTTTTGACTCTTTTTAATGAAAAGGTTGGCCCCAACAGTGCTGAGTAACCAAAACCATAAAAATTATTTTTGGGGCCTAGACTGTTGAGTTGTGGATTGTGAAACCATGTGGCTACCCTTGCCCTATTGCAGCACTGAGTCTCTTGTGCTAGGTTAAAAATCATTAGGGCAGGAGCCTGTCACAGTGGGCAGTACTTTCTTATCAGACCTGCCGTGTTGTTCTGGTTCCTGAGCCAACAGCTTGGTCTAGTGGGTACTAGTGTGCTACTCCTGTGAGTGTTTACCATTTTCTTTAATAATCTCTGTATGCCTTTGACTGCTCTAGCATGTTTTTCATTACATACCGCAATTTTCAGTGGTGTTGGGTTTTGTGGGGTCATTCTTTATTGTCTCTTTCTACCTTATTTTGCTAATTTTAAGACTTTGATGTGCCACCTCTCCATTCTTTCTCTTTTCCTTTCTCCCTGTAAGGAAAACTGCTTCTTGCAACTGATAAAACTTGTTACTCTTCTTTTAACATATAGGGGAACTTTTAACAAATGCAAGACATGAATACTACCCATTTCTAGGTTGGGGGGCACCCAATAAGGGGAAGATAGGAGGAAGAGACACACTGTTGGTATTCCCAGGGCAAAGGAAAGGCTCCAGTACTGGATCACAGGTTGGTGGTTGTCAGAGAGCTCCTTCTGTGGCAGCTCAGCCTTGAGGTATAGCTGTATGGTAAACCCATTATTGGTGGTTTGTGCTGTGACAGATTTCTTGTCAAGAGGCAGCTGAGTGCCTCTCCCTGGAGCCAGGGAATGTTGGAGCGCTCTGTGAGAGAGATGAACAGGGGCAAAGTGACCAGCACTGCCAGAAGAGGTTTGAGTGTAATATAGATTGGTAAACTCCCACCAAGCCACCTGCAGCGTGTCCAAACAGTATGTCTGTGTGCATCAAAATAAATCCGTGTTATAACTGTTTCACGTGTTCTGTTGACAGCAGCAGATCCTGGTTGAATTCAGCTGGACCAGGATGCCTTCTGCTCTGCAGGGGAAGGATTCTGGAACAGAGAATGCAATTTCCCCTTTATTGGTGGGTTTATAAATCAGAAAGCAAAAGTTCCCTGGGGAAGACATTGCTGAAATAAACAGCATCAGCCCATCCTGTTGGAAAGCATCCTCTGCCTGCGCAGGCGTGATTTCATTTGGAGAAACTGAGAAGCTGACAGTGCCTTAGTGTCTGGTCTCTGTAATCAGTTCTTTTCTTCCTTACTGTCTGCAGGAAAATCCGCAAGCTACTTTCCTCCTCTGAAGCCAAGCGAGCCGCCAGACGCCCTTACAAGCCTATTATCCTCCGGCCCATCCAGGCAGTGCAGCTACGCCAGCCTATGAATGATGAACCCATAATCATTGAGGATTAACACATGCTGAGCAGCTTTCTGGATGACAGTGGATCTGCCTGGATCTCTCCTCCAGCATATATACCTGAGTTTCTTTGGCTACAGCATTAAACTGACTGCTGAAGAGAGGGAACTTCTGAGAAATCCTTTGGCATCTTTTAAACCTTTAAAAGGAACTCAGCCTGCTCTGAGCCTCTGACCACAGACTGCTCTCTCTCTCGCGCGCTCTCTCCTTCTTTCTCCTATCTTTTTTTTCCCCTTTTCTTGTTTTTTATTTGCTTGGGTTTTGATTTTTTTTTTTTTTTTTAATTTTTGGTAGCCTCTCTCTCTCCTTTGCTCCTACCCCTTTTACAGATGGGGGAGGGAAAGTCAGTTTAAGTTATTAAGAGACTGTGGACTAGTACTTTTTAGCTTTATTTCCTCTTCTGATGTACAGAAAGTTAGAACCCTTCATTTTGTGACTGAGCTCTCATTGCAAAGCCGTTTTTATGAGACTGTGTTGTAAGATTTTTTTTTTTAAATTTCGTGGATGGTGCCATTTTTTATTTCATTTATATTCTCTCTTTTGTAGATAATTTCCAACCTTTAACTGATATTTGGAAATATGAGCTGAAAGCCCAGCCCCAGGTTCAGCCAGTTTTCTTTGTTCCTGTCCCTTATGTTTTTTGGATAATTTTGCACAGCCAGTTGTGCCCATGCACAAGACAGAAACAACTCAGGCTGAAAAAGGAGTGAGCTAAGAACTGAAGAACCTTGCAGAACATTACACTCACGTTGTGGGCAGTGGAGGCCAGGCTACCAGAATTAGATGTCCTTACACTAGTCAATCCATGGGAGCTCAGGCCCATGGCAGTTTTCCCAGTAACCAGCAGTTTACATTCTGCCTTCTCACTGATACCTGGAATCCTATGTGCTGTTATGCCACCAAGACCCAGCAGTAGGCCCAGCAGTCCAGCAAGTGTAATGAATTGCTTTGCTCTGGCTCCAAGAGTCAAGTACACCAATGCCCAGGGACATTTTGCTTAGAACTCTGAACCTGTTTGTGCATCAGTGTTTTTGGACACATTTCTCCCAGGATGAGACCTGGTTTCTCCTTAATTACGTTACGGTATGTTTCCCATTTTGAAGGGAATTTAAATTACAGCTGGCTTTTCATTTGAACACATTGTGTCTGAAGTTAAGTGTTTAATTCCCCCCTTGACATTTCTTGTGTTTGAGGTTTCTTGCATCTCTTGAACTTCTTATGTATTTGCAAGTCTGTATAATTTCTTTCTCATGTGTCTTCTCATTGCAGTGCATTTGTTGAATGCCCTGCCCTGTTCTGAAAGGTTGTAAACTATCATTTGCAACTTGTGCTGATCTGTACATGTACCTGCCGCGAGCAGACACAGCATGTAATAACCCCCGAGTCATTCCGTATGTGTCAGCGGTGAGATGAACCAAAGTTGTATTTGGGTTATCACAGTCCAACCGTGATTCTGTGCAACTCTGCTAACCCACTGGGTTAGATGGAAAGGAATCCCCACAACATGAAAACAGTTCAGTTAACTTTACTTAATAAACCTGGAAAGTGAGCTTTTGTGAAACATCTGCTTTTTGTCTCTTCTGAAACATCTGCCTGGACCCTTGCTCCGTGTGCCCTCTGGCTGGCACATACAGACACCACTGCTGCCTTCCTTCACACACCAGCGCTGTCTTCTGTTCTCAAGTGTTTGCATAACTGCAGTGCTGCAAGCACCCTTACGTTGTACAGGACAAGAGTAATTTTTAGTTTGATTCCCCTTGTATGCAGTTTAAATTTTTTGAGCACTTCAGACTGTGACTCCCTCCCTCCTCCTTTTAAACACAGCAGCAGATGCAGCACCACAGCTCTGAATGGGCCTTTTGTTTGTGGTGGCTCATGCGTCTTGCTGATTCGTGGTGTGACTGGCATGTGGCAGAATGAAATCCCTGGTGGTCAGCAATCGAACCACCTCTTCATTTCTGTTTTCGCTCCTTACTGGGATAAGCAAAGTGGGCTCAGCATTTGGTTACACTTGCTGCTTGGCAGCAGTCAGGTTTGCGCCGGGGCTGTGCAACTTAGCGGATGTTCTACGTGTATCCTGTAGTGCGAGTCACATTTTCCTAGCCATGACTTGAAAGCAGGAGGGGACAGCCATCCTGAAGGATATGCTGTTTATGAAGGACACAAAGTTTACCAGAAAGAGAGCCTCTAGGCTGCCTGCAACAGTGTTGGACTGCACCAAAGACCTTTGGCAGTTTTAGTTTCCGTCCATCAATTATAGGATTAATCCTATGTACCTGAGAAATGCTACTGACTGCAGGAAGGTGCTGTCAGATGATTTTTCTTTGAGAAAAGGGTCTCAGAGGGGTTTGTTCCTTCCTGATACAAATCTGAAGAGACCGCTTTGAAAATGCTGTGTCTGAATCGGCTTTGACTCCTCTGTGGTGGGATTTAGAGCTGATGCCTCAGCTGTAGCAGAGGGTATAGTTCTGCCGCGGTGCTGGGGCAGCTCCAGGATTCCTGCTGCTGGGGGAGATGCACTTTGACTCTCAGTGGGTGAGATGCTGATGTGACTTAAAGAAGCTCTTTGGGCTGCCCAAGGAGCTCAGAGTAACCACGGTGGGGTGCCAGCCCTGCAGTTTCTTCTGCTGTCACATGAAGGCAGCACTGTCTGCAGCAGCACTGTTGAAATAGTCTGGAAGAAAGCAAAGCATGACCGAAACTAACAGTTCTGAAACTCACATTCCTGCTGAGGGAGGTGGGCTGCCCCTGGGAAGCTACTGTAGAGTTGGAAAGAAAAATGCACGCTTAAATTTCTTTTGAAATGGAAATTTGGAGCTGGTGCCAGCTCTGCTGCAGGCTCTGGCTCTTGGTGCGAGTGTTACACAAGCCAGACCCTGGGAAGCAGACAGGCTGTTTTGGATGGTCAGCTTGCATCATGGTTGGAGCTGCTTTCCACTGCCGGGGCAGGAGATAGGGCTGTTGAGGAGAAGAGGGCAGTGAACCTGCTCAGATGGTGACATGGGCACTGCTATGCTGGCGTACCAGGCAGTGGCATGGGAGGTGAGCAAGCCTGAGGGATTTAAGAGGAGACCGACAATAAAACCCAGCAGATTTTGACTGGCAGGAGGAGGAGGGAGATTTGATACAGTTATAGAAAACTGACCCTTTGTCTCTTCTGATTTTCTTGATCCAGCAAGAAAGCACAAGCTTAAGAACACCTTTAACTTAAAATAAGCATTGGCAGCAGTGTTAGAGGGAAGTGAGAGACCAGTGCAGAAAGGCAAACCAGGGCATGACAGACCTCTATAGCCGACTTGCAACAGCTCCATTTATTTGGGATGTTCCCCCCTGTAAATATGATTTTCACTCCAGACCTTTCTATGACAGCCAGCAGTGATTGGATCTGCCTTGATCTCCATCTGCAGGATGTGAACCTGTCTGCAACATGCGTGGTCTTTGCTGCCAGACCTGAGGAAGGAGGCTGGGGTGTCCCCTGCATCCCTGCCCCTTTCCAGGGACTGTCCAGAAGGGTTTTGCCCTGATTGACCGGATGTGAAACTTGGTGAAAGACTCCCATGATCATATTTCATCTGTGCAGGCTCTTGGGAGGAGGAAGCCATTGCAAGAAAATGCACACAGTAAATTCAGAAGGGGCTGTGGGGCCAGGGGCTTGTCCTCATCTCTTCTGCCTGGAAGAAAGCCAGGTATGGTCAGCACTGAAGCACACTTGATTCCTGCCCTGGGCTTTGTGAGTTCATTCACCACATTCCTGAATGTAAATTCTGCGTTGTTCTGCAGACAGCTTCCTTCCCTCCTGCCTGCAGGCGGACTCTCCACCTGGATGCAGGGCTCTATGGGATGCTGGCAGCACCACAGCGAGCAGATTTACAGGTCCTTGCCAGAGGGTTTCAGACAGGGCCTGCTTGTTTGGAGATTTTCCATCTGAGTGGTTCCAGCAGGAGTGAGTTTGTTCCCCCACTGCCTCCATCTTGGCTGCCCCTGTGCAGGACACGTGTGAGCGGAGCATGTGGACGCAAAGTTGGACGTGGCATGTTTGCATGCTTGTTTCCCTGTTTCCTGGAAAGATGTGGTATCTGGTGGGGGCCAAGGGCAAATGCATCCTCAGGGTGGGTCTTCCCTAGCCTGTGCTGCCAAAGGAGAAAATGATGCTGTAGCAACCATGAGGTGCTGGGTTATATGTGTCCAGCCGTGACCCTACCCCACTAGCTCACAGAGGTCCTTGTCTTGGAGATCACGGTGTGCGTGTGGAACACAAAGAAAACTGGACAGCCACCACCACAAACGCTCATCCTGCCACCCTGCAAAACTATGTTGCAGCCTGACCTCTGGCTGCAAGATGTCTAGGAGGGGCCATGGGATGGGGAAAGCTCAAAGACAAACCACTTAGTGGTGCCTCTCATAGCCAAGGAGCTGAAGCTTGCCACCAAAGCCCAGACCTGAACACAGCCTACCCGCAGGGACAGCCTTTCCTTCCCCTGGAAAAGCCAGTGGAGTGCAGCTGATGCCAGCTGCCCCTTCGCACCACCGCCCTCCCCTGGGCCTCCCTGCTGCAGCTGGGGCTGGCTGTGCTGCTGGGCTCTGCTGGGGGTTCAAAAGCCATGCTCGGTCTTTCCATCTGGTTTGCTGACTTTTTGGGGTTAGACCACTGCTTTTCAGGATGGTGTCACACCTGCTAAGTGGAGGTTCATGTGCTCCACGTCAAGTATCTGCATGCTTGGTATCCGTATGCAGCCTGCTCACCGGCTCTGGGTGGGCTGGTAGTTACAGCTTTTTGGGAAGGGAACACAGGGGTGATGGGGACATCCATTCCCGCTTGCAAGGACAAGTGGGATGTCCATAAACCTGTTTATCACAAGCGTGACAATGCTGTCTACCCTGTCCGATAACAGCAGGGGCTGGGAAGCCTTTAAAAGGAGAAAAGGAACAAGTGGATAGTTTGAGCTCCAGATAGTGGGTGCCAAGGCCAGGTGGTGACATGCTGAGCCCTAGCCAGTGGCATGTGCTGCCTGACAAGAGACAGGTCCTGCCAGCCCCTCAGCATGCTCTTTCTCTTATCCTTCATCTTCCCATCCATTGTTCCCTAAGCCTCTAGGCTCCCCTTTCTGAGCTGGGTGCTTCTCCCACAGCTGCACTTTGGTAGCAAGGCTGGGTACCTGTCCCAGAGAGCCTGGGGGTTCCCATGCTCGGGAGCAGGTTTCCCCACATAGCCTGACCTCGGGTGGCCATAGGGGTGTGGGTTGTCTGGATCTGGACTGGCAGGTGTGGCACATCCAAGAGGGCCATGCTGAAGAAAAGAAGAGGTCGGGGGAAAAAAGAAAATTTTGCCTGGTTTTGTGAATGGATTCTCTGCCGTATCCCTGAGCACCCATTGGGAACCACTCCCAGGCCATGGATGGACTGTGGCTGGTTTTGTGATGAAGCTCCTACCAAACAGCAGGGACTGAGGCAGAATGTGGCCAGAGCTGGGGCAGCTGGTGGTCAGTGGCTCTCGCTGCAGCCCAGCACACACAATAAGCCAGCTGAGGGCCTGCAGGGTCACACACAGATGACCCTTCTCTGAGCTAACCCAGCCAGCACTAGGGTTTTGTTCCTTAATTTTCTTATTGGATACTCCCCTAGAACAGAAGCCTGAAAATGTGAGATGCAAAAGCAGAGTTAAGTAGAGGAAGGCTCTCCAGAGTGAACGTTTGTGGTATTTGCATCTCAGAGGAGTGAGCGAAGGAAGTCAGCACAGGGAGGGGTAGAGGTGAGCCAGAGGTGAGGCAGCCTAGGGAAAGTTATTCCGTATAAAGTTATTCCGTATTTAGTCCTTGCTTTCCCTCAATCTCTTGCAAACCTCTCTGCCCTAGGATGAGATCCCAAACAGCATCATGCCTCGAAGGCTACTGCTGGAGATGATCCCTTGGCCAGCCCAGTAGGGTCTGCAGAACACCTCCATCACATCTCACAGACCCCCTTGGGACCAGAGCCAGCTGCTGCTGCCCAGGGGACAGCCAGGCATGCTGGCATCAGCTTTAAGATCTAGGTTTGCTTTGATCTCAGTCCTGCCTGTGAAAGTGGATGCTACAGGGATGTGGTTCCTGCTCCACTCTGGGCAGCAATCCTGTGGGAACAGACTGGGTTAAAAAAAACCCCTATTTTATCATGGAAGGAGATGCTGGGCTGTCAGGCACTCGCCATAGACCCATGTCCCCTAAGTAGGTAATTACTGGTATGGTCAGATGAGCAAAGATCAAATAGTGCCCAGCAATGTGACGTGGAGTGCATCGCTCTGCCTGGAAATATCTCCTGGGTGCTGAAAGGCACCTTCGGCATCCACTGCTAGGAAGCCCTGGTTCAGCCATTGGATAGGGATAGAATCCCAATTTTTTGGTGTAAAATGCATCATTTGCTGACAGTGGTACCCAGCCTGTTCCTCCTGGTCTCTGTGCAGTGGCAGATACGTCCTTGGCCTGGGCATTAATCCTACTGTCCAGAAATGCAGCACAGTGGGGTCATGTGCTACTGCATGCACCAAGTGAACCAGCTGGCAGCAGGTCCCACAGGCTCCTATGCCTGGGACCGGGCATGCTGGCCTCAGAGAAGCTGTGCCACCCTTGCTTGCTCAACCATTGCCACCTGATTCACCTGTCCTGCTGTCCTCGAGGCCCTGGGACAGCCCAGCCCTCAATGTGGGTGCATGCCAAGTCTAAACCCAGGCAGATTAAGACACAACTAGTTAAAGCCACTTTGCTCCTGAACGAGCATATCTGCTTGGGATTTAGCACATTTGCAGGCAGGGATTCACACCTTTAGGTGATTTGTTTTAATTCTCCTCAGTCTTAGTGTATGAAAAACCCATAGTAAGCGAGAGCCCAGTTGGGTGCTGGTTCTGCAGCTCAGCTGAAACCTGTGTTTCTTCCATGGCCACTCCACACATGCTGTTAGGTGGATGCAGCCTCCTCCTCCTACCCCTCAGCCCACCAGCTAAAATTTCCTACAGAACCAAAGGATTTAGACAGCAAACCCTTAGGTATTTGTCCTTTTGGAGGAGCTGCTGCAGCCACAGGGAAAATGTAGCTGGTCCCATGCTGGCACTTGCCTGCTGCCATGGGGTTCTTCAGGGCAGCAGACACCAGGTGTTGCAGTGGGACCCACATGAACACCCGTGGAGCTGGCCACAGCTGGCCTCTCTGAAACCAATAACTCCACAAATCCCCGGTTCTTGCCCTGGCAGCTGCTGGTGCTGGGAAGAGCTGCTGGGTAGCCTGGGTGCGCCAACTCCATCCTGGGGCCCACAGGGCTGGGGCGTCCAATGGACACCAGCACCAGCTGCCTCTGCATGGGGACCCCACCAGCCACAAAGCCCCACATTGTTGTGACAGCAGCTGGACGAAGAGTGACAGGGATGCCTGGATCCTTCTGAACTGGTGGGGCTTGTGGCAAAACCTATTGTCAAGCATCCCCATCCCATCTGGCCCTGGGCACTTGTGGGACAGGGTCACCTCGTCCCATCCCAAAGCCCTCGGTTTCCTTCCTGCTGCTGTCCCTGTGCCTGGGGCTGGCAGGCGTTTGGCAGCCTCCAGCAGAGAGAGGAGGAATTGGATGACAATGAGGACGGAGGAGAGCCAGGCTGCTGGCTGATGAATAATGCAAGACTTCGGTATTCGGAGTAGCAGATTTCCTGTTTACCAACACTCAGCCTGCAGAGTGGTAGTGCAGGGGTGTAGCCCCTGGAGCATCTGAGCCGACGGTCCTCTGACTGCTCACTTTCCCCGAATACCTTCCTCTCATGGTGCAGAATTTAGCCATCTCGGCACAGAGGGCCTTCTCCTGGCGTAGGGGGTCTAACACCCCACCATGGGGCATGCGTTATAGCCAGTGAAGCTGACACTCCCACCTCAGCATTGCTTCATGGGTTCCTGAGCATCACTGCTGTGGTGGCAGCCTGGAGGGATTTTTGACATGGTTGTTTCCATGGCAACAGAGCAAAATGGCGCTGGGAATCAGAGCTCTGCTGGTTGCTGTGGGCGGGCAGCCTGCACTGCTGGAGCAGAGTTATGGTGGGGAAGGGCTGAGCACGCCGAGGCAGAAAGCGCATCTGCTCACCCTGCAGATGGGATGGGAGAAGCCCCTCTGCTAGGTTAGCCCCAGGACCTTCAAATCATGCTACCAGCCATGGTGTGTGTGTAAGAGGCAGCACTGCCCCGTGATGCCTTGCTGTGCCATGCACACCATGCGAGCAAGGCCAGTAGGACACATGTTGCCTCCCTCCTCTTGCCCAGCTGCCACACATCACTGCTATCTCTGCTTCGCCAGGGCCTCTCGCCATCACCCACCCACCAAGATCTCCCATATCAGGCCTGTCATCCCAGCTACTTAATCTGGGTTTCTCGGTTTACCCCATCTGGAAAAAATGTATCTAAGAATACCCAGTGCCTGTACAGCGCTTCTTGGGGGCATGGGCTGGTACTCACCCTCTCTCTGCACACCAGCAGCCACTGTGCCCCCCACCCCACCTGGCACCATCCCACCGAGCCAGCTCCTGCGCAGCCGTGTGCACCCAGCTCTGGGGCCAAGCTCTCTGAAGGTAGCTGCTGTCAGGATGCAGCCAGTGGTCTCTTGGCCGGTGCATTTAGAATCATAGAATAGAATCATAGAATCACCAGGTTGGAAAGGATCCACCAGCTCACGAGTCCAACCATTCAGATCAAACACTAAACCACATCTCTCAGCACCTCATCTACCCATCCCTTTAACACCTCCAGGGAAGGTGACTCAACCCTCTCCCTGGGCAGCCTGTTTCAGTGCCCAGTGACCCTTTCTGTGAATTTTTTTTCCTGATATCCAGCCTAAATCTCCCCTGGTGGAGCTTGAGGCCATTCCCTCTTGTCCTGTCCCCTGTCACTTGGGAGAAAAGTCCAGCACCCTCCTCTCCACAACCTCCTTTCATGTAGTTATAGGAGAGCAATGAGGTCTCCCCTCAGCCTCCTCTTCTCCAGGCTGTTTGGTGCTCGGTTTCCTCAGACACCCGTCCGTAACCCCAAAGAGCTCTGTGCCTGCTCAGTGCATCATTTCCAGCAGCCGAATCCAGCAGCGCTGTGCGGGTGCCGAGTGCGGGTGCATCCCCCGCGGTGCTCCCGGCCCTGAGAGAGGGGCAGGAGGCCTCTGCGCTTGCCCCGCTCCCCGCACGGGCTCTGGGCTCGGCGGTCGCGGCCGCTTGCCGGTCCGTAAGGTGCAGGCCGGGCCCGGGGGCAGCCGGGAGGCACCGCCGGTCCGGGGCTAGCGGGAGGGGAGCGGCACGGAGCTGCTCAAACCCCACAAGTCACGTCGCTTAATTATAACCTCTTTAGGTTTTTTTTCCCAGGGCAAGGGGAATGCCGAGCGCTTGCATCCTTTGGGTTGTCGGAGATAGGGAACGTGGCAGGGGAGGCCGACGTTCGCCGCCGGCGGGTACTCCGCTGCCCCGGGCCGCGCACCTGCCGCGCTCGGGGCCGCATCGGGCCGAGCAGACACCGCGCTCAGCCGCGACGAGCCGGGCCGGTCAGACGCTCCGCGGGCGGCCCCGCCCCAGCCCCCCCTAGGCGGAGGGACCAGGGGGCGGGAGCCGGGCGGAGCGGCTCGGCTCGGCACAGCCCGGCTCGGCGCAGCTCGGCTCGGCGCAGCCCGGCTCGGCGCAGCTCGGCTCGGCGCAGCTCGGCTCGGCTCGGCTCGGCTCTCCCGCCATGGCATCCAAGTGCCCCAAGTGCGAGAAGACCGTGTACTTCGGTGAGCGCATCCTCGGGATCCCCGCTCTGCCCCCGCTCCCCAGCCCGGCGCTCCTCCCTTCCTCCGCCTTCCCAGGGGCATCCCCGGCTCCTCTGCTCCTGCCCGGCGCCGACTGCTTCTCCTCCGGCCACCGGCGCCTCGCCGGGGCCGCGACTCCTCCGCTCTGCCCCCAAACCCCCATCCCTGGGGCGTCGCGGACATCCTGCCCTGCTCCCTGCGCTGGGGAGGAGGAGGCGACGGGGAGCGCTGGGCTGTCTGTGCACCCGCGGCCTCTCGGTGCCAGGGTTCCTCGCCGCCCTGTGTCGCCGCGTATGGCTCTGGGCAGGGGCTGCCGGGAGCCAGAGCCGCTCTCGAAGCGGAGGAGCGGGCGGTGGCAGGTGCAAACAAAACCTTCTCTCAGTCAGTCTGGTCACGTTCTCTGCAAAGTGGCCTTTTCTCCCAGGTGACAGGACGACAGGGAATGGCCTCAAGCTCCGCCAGGCTGGACATCAGGAAAGAATATTTCACAGAAAGGGTCATTGGGCACTGGAACAGGCTGCCCAGGGAGGTGTTTGAGTCACCTTCCCTGGAAGTGTTTAAGGGACAGGTGGAGGAGGTGAGGGACATGGTTTAGTGTTTTGATAGGAATGGATGGACCTGATGATCTGGTGGGTCTCTTCCAACCTAGGGAGTCTATGATTCTATGAAACCTGGCTCCAGATGTGCTGTTCACTCCTCCCTAACCTCGCCTCTCACCTAGCCCTCTGCGGGCTGCTCCCAGCTTGGATTAATGCGTGGTTTGGGGTTTCTACAGGAATTTTTCAAAGGTGGCATCTGGGCTCAGATGTTCATCTTGGCACCTCCAGGCTGGGTTGTGGCAACAGCGAGTCCCTGCAGGTCTCTGAAGGCCCTGCTTGAACCCATGGCTGACTGGGATCTCAGGGAACTGGGGCTGGGGTGTTTCATTCGGGCACCCCGGGGTGAGCAGCAGAAAATGCCATGGGCAGAGGGTGGGAGCCAGGGCCCAGAGCCTCCTGGGCAATGACCTGAGCTCCTGGCCTCGGGTGGGCATCCTCGGGGCTGCAGGCTCAGGGCGCCTCTGGGGCTGGATCAGACAGTCCAGCTGTGTCCTGGGCCCTGCTGGTGATGGGATCCAGCTGGCCTGATCCAGCACTGCCCGTCTGCACCCCTCCCTGCCCACCTCCCTCCGCTCCCCCACAGTCCAGCCTCTGCTGCCTCAGCATGTCTGTTTAGTGGAGAAATACCAAATGGTCCTAATGGTGCTTGCGCACTTGAGGCATTGATGCTTTCATTCCTTTCTTGCCATCTCCAAGTAAACACAGAGAAATAGGAATTTGCTGTCTTCCTCCTTTAAATAAATCTATTTGTGTGGGGATGGGAAGGGCTCGGCCCCTTGGATGTCTTTCCTTGTCTGAATCTTTTCCTTTTTAAGCAGAAAGTAGTGTCTCTGTCCAGCCAGCTGGGCACTGGCCCGGGGTCAGAGTCCCTCCTCTCGCTCTGGGGAGAGCCTCTCCTGCATTGGGTACGGGCAGGGCTGAGTTCAGGGACACGCACCTTGCTGCCAGAGGGGGCCAGGCTGTGCCAAGAGGCGAAGAGCCAGACCCCCAGCAGCTCCTGCATCCTTTCTGTGTGTGTGCAAGGAGACTTGTGGGTCTCTCAGGGATTTGAGCTCTGAAGGCATAGGTCTGTACCCCGTGTCTCTGGCTGCATACCAGCGCTCTCTACCCAGGATGGTTTCTGTAGGTGCAGGGGTCCATGTCCAGGTCTCTGCTGCTCCTAGGCTTCCCCCCGTGGGGGGACACCTTGGCCTGCAGGCAGGGAGGAGTCAGGAGCCTGGCAGTGGGGGAGCAGCCCCCATCACCCGTCTCCCCACAGAGACCGGAGATGGAGCAAGTCTAAACAGGAGCGAGCCAAAAACTTGGTGCTTGGAGCTGAGGTATGCTGGAGCTTGTACTTGCTGACACCTTGAGCTTTTCCTTGAGGAACTGCCCAGGCTCCATCAGAAAAAGCCTGTTTTATTTAAAGCATAGAAACTGGACGCAACCTCTCAGCTCCCTTTCTGCGATGCGGCTCCTAGAGTTTCCTCCTGATGTACTGTGTAGACTGGTGGGAAGATGATGGGAGTGTTGTGCCCAGTGTTTGGTAGTGATCGTGGATTCCTTGGCTGTCCTGAAGCTTAACGGGGAGGTGATTCATAAAGCCCCGCTTGTTTGGGAGTGCTCCTCACATATGCTGAATGAACACTGGCAACTATAACTTCTCAAATGCCTGGGATTGCTGCCGTGGATCATGTGTGAGAAATGCCACTGTGTCCCGTTCCCGGCCCTGTGCAATGCCTGAGTGGCTGACCAACGCCAACAGTTGTGGGCACTGATGGAAAACTCATTTCCAGCCGGCCTGTTGCTTCATGTTCCCTGGAAAAATCCAGTGGGCTCCTCCCTGTACAGTCAGGAGGATGTGGGCGTTTCCTGAGCTACAGAATGAGCTTTTTGCCTTTAAAAAGTACAGGGAAATATAAAAATAGTTTTCTGGCTTTTTTCTGTTTTTTTTTTTTTTTAATAAAGTAGACTGAGGTCTGTGACATTATTTCCAGAGGTGGCTGGAGATAACTTTTCTGCTTTGGTGAGGCTGAATATGTGAAGTGAATGTTTAACTGGAGAAGCAGCATTGTGGAGGCTGTGGGAGCCGATTCCCATCCTGTGCTGGCAGGTGGTGGCGGGTTGGGGTTGGGTTATCTCTTCTTGCAGAAAGCTCTGGAGGGACCAGAGTCACCTGAAGCCAAACAGCCACACATTTCCCCAGCTCCCTTTTGCATCACTAGCCTTAAATGAGATTTTCAGGGTTGCTGAGAGCCCTGGTCAAGCCTTTCTGCCTTCCATCTTCTCTACCCCGGGAACTGCTGGGGATTGTGGCGGTGGCGGGTTTCCTGTTTCTCTATCCCAAGCACAAGGCAGGCGAAATCCCCAGGGATGTGCCAAGAACACGTGCAGCAGAGTCCACTGGTGGATGGCTTTCGGGTAGCTCTCTGCACGTGCTGGGGTACATGAGTGCTAGAAGGGGCACCTTAAAAGCACATGGGAGTCACCCAGTAGTCCTAGGGCTTCACCTGGCTGTGTCTGCAGCTGGAGCAGCATGGATGCTCTCTGGGGACGGGTTGCTGGTGGAGTGCCAGACTGGGGCTATGGCCATGGACACATCCATCTGGGAAACAAGAAGGGTCCAAGTCTAAGAACGTGTACACATCCAGCTGAAGCCAGGAAGGTCCACGCCTAACATGTTCAGAGGGTCCTGCAGCAGATGTCTAACCCTGCTGTCACACTGATGTCCCCAGTGTGCTGGAGGAGAAGGATGCAGCCAGATGTGGGGTGATTTCACACAGATTCTGCAGATTTCAGCCCTGCAGAAATTCAAGCTACAGAAGCTGCTCTGCATTGAATAAATAACTGCTATCGTTGGCCCCGGCACTGGCTGTTCAGGGGCTGGGCAGGAGAGGCAGGAGGGCTTTATTTTGATTACAGCCATTGCTAACAAAGGAGGCGGCTTAAGCCCCGGCGTAGCAGTGAACATCAGTGTCAGCATGGCCCCTGGCTTGCCTGCAGGAAGGCTGCCTGGGCTCCTTGGGTAACTGCCTGCTCTGTCTTGAAGCATCTACTCTCAGAGTGTGTGTGGACCTTGCAGAGTGGTAACTAAGGATGCACCGGTTCCTTGCTCCCCAGGCAGGGCCCTACCAGGGCAGGGATACCTCTGTGGGAAGCTGAAGGACAGACTGATTAGCATCAGCTTTTCCCTCGGGAAAACAGCGTGAGATATAGAAAATTATCTGTGGGAGGGCGGGAGGGGGTGAGGTCTCTACTTCTTGCTCTTATGCACTGTGAAGTGCACACTTTGCTGGAGCTGCCGAGACTCCTGCACTCTGTGGTGCTTGCACCTCATGTGCGTGTTCGCAGGCTGTTGCTTACTTTGCGGGGAGATGGGGCGCAGCTAAGGGACACAGGGATCCGCATGAATGTGCCTGCAGAGGTTGTGCTGGCTGGCCTTGGGTGCCCTGCTCACCCTGTGCTGCCAGCCTGCGGGTACTCGTGCGGCTCCCCAGGCTGTGGGAGCTGGAGACTGGGGGCTGGCAGGGAGCTCTCTGCAAGCTCAACTGCTCCTCAGTGACTCTGTATGAGGTCTGGTTTGTGGTGCTCTACATCCAGTGTCTAAGGTCTTGGGCAGAGCTCCTTGTGTTCCGGTCCTCCCTCCCTGTTCCTGGCAGGAGCACAGGGATGGGGAGAAGTGAGGCTATGGGACTGGAAAAGAAGGGCAAGAAAAGGCAGAGTAGGAATACCCAAGCAAGAGGTAATGGAAAATCTGTTATTGCAATGTTGCAATCAAGCAGGGAGCCTGGCGTGAGTGTCCTGGTGCCATTTTTGGCTGAGATGGGGTGGTAGTGCCCATCACTCCTGCCAATGGACTGGGAGGCTCTGAAGCAACTAGGGAGGTGATGGTGCATGACACATCCTGGCATGTGGGTGGAGATTGCTCTTCCACCAGACTGTTTTGATAGGAATGGTTGGACTCAGTGATCCAATGGGTCTTTTCCAACCTGGTGATTCTATGATTCTATGCTGCGCCCTTGCTGCCCCTAGGAAGGTCCTGAGCATCCTCTCTCATTGCCTTTCTGTTCACACTGTGTTGCCTGCTGGCCTGGGTCAAAAGCTACTTGGAGCTGGCTGTACCCCATGGCTGCAGGGAGGGGCAGAATGGGGAGACAAGGAGCTGTGAGGATGGAGGGATTTTTAGATAGGCTTGGCTGCTCCAGTATCAACTCGAGTCCTGCTCTTGCTGACACAGGCCAGGAAACTCTCATCCTCCCGGCACTGGCTGCCAGAGATAACATCTCTGTGTGCAGGAGGAACACTGTGCCCTGGACCAACAACTACCCAGGGAGGTTTTTTTCTTGTGCGCCTGCCTGTGTCTCAGCTCTCCCCTGGCTGGCTACTCTATCCCTCACCATGCGGCAGGATGGGAGAAGGGCTGCAGGCTGCCTGGATTCCTGCAACACCTTGCATGTGGGTCTGTGCGACAGCAACAAAGCAGCTGATTTCTTAGGCTTAGCCCTACTGAACCCAGTGCCTGGCAAGAAACTCTGCTGATCCTCTCCCAGCACAGCAGTGGTCAAGCTGTCTGGTCTCAGAGCTGGAAGGATGCGTGCCATGGAGATGCTGCTTGACGGAGTACAGCAGCCCCACAGAAAATGGAGAGGGATTTCTTGGAGGCTGCCCTGGCCCCATGAACCAAGGTGGGAGGTTTGAGGCTCGCAGCCAGGAAAGTGTCTGCAGTAGGTGAGGTTTTGTCAGCAGGGAGAGGTGGGGTGGACGGGAGCTGGACCATGCACTAGGAAATGCAGCTGGAGATGAAACAACCCTCCCTCGCACACAAGTGGCTCTACTACACAGGGGCTTGCCTCTCCATTTGGCTGGATGGGAGGGCTTGGGAAGTGGGACCCCCTACTTGGGCTGTTCCTCGTTCCCTCTCCAGTGACGCTGTACTGAGCTGGCTTTATTGCACACTTGGAAGGAGCCCAGCAAGCAAATTGCTTGGGGCCAGTGGGCTCGCCTTGCCTTGCCTTGCTGCGGAGGAGCTAAATATATTTGTCTTGGCCACGAAATCACAGTGTGGCATAGCTGTCAGTGCAGGCTGTGCGATGGGGAGAGGAAATTTCTGGCCATGCCTGAGGAGGGCAGAAAGGGATGCAGTGCAGGAATATAGGAAAGGAGTACTGACCCTCCCCAGGGGACCAGCAGGACGCCATGGCTGGTGGTCCAGCCCAGTGTAGCATGGCAGGAAAACCCCAAGTCATACCTCTGCCTTTTCCATCTCCTGGCCATGCTATGAGAGGCTGGGGAGGGAGTGAGGCTGCTACTGTCTGAGCTCTCGGCTTTGTTTCCAGCCATTTTACCAGGCACTGCACTCTTTTATTCATTCCTTTGTGCCTGTGACTGATTTGAAGCACATCTGCCATCTGCCTGACAGCATCCACAGGATGCCTGTCACTGAGTCCCTATGGGGATTTGGCATCTTTATCACTAGACTGGGCTTTGTCAGCCCCATCCCACATCCTCCCAGGGCTGGATGGAGCACAGAGCAGCACTTTGCAGAGACAGAGCTGCACCTATGGTTGCTTTTTCTGAATAAGCCTCCAGCTGAGAGCAGCATTGACATCAGGCTGTGGAAATACCTGTGTGATGGCCTGAAACTGGCTTGGCACAGCCTCTGGTGCTGAGGCTGGGAAAGGAGTGCTCCCTTCTCACTCCAAAAAGATACACCTATCTCTGGCCTGTGCCAGCTGCCTTGCCTGGGCATGGTGGGTAATTAAGAGATAAACCAGGTTGTCTCCAGGGTGAGGCTGCTGTAGAACCAGGGGGAGCAGACTGCTTTAGCAGCCCCCTAGAGTACTTTTCTGCTCCTGGCCTTTGTTTTTCCCCAGCTCTGGTGATGTCACTTGTTGGTGTGGGCTGCCCCCTCTGCATGGTGCAAATGCACCTCATGACTATGTCCTGGCCTGCCTTCACTTTTCCTCAGCAGAGGCATTTCCTCCAGAGGTTTATTATTGATGGGCACTCGGTGCCCACCCACATGAGGCAGGTAACGCAGGGCAGGCAAACCTGGAGTCACGTGCCTTTGGCAGAGGACAGATTCCTGCTGCTAAGTGCCCTTAACTGCCCTTCTCGAGTTGTGCTGCACAGCTGGGTTAAAGTTGGTGGGCTCTAGGGGAACATCTTGCAATGGGCTCAGTGCACAGGGGCAGGATCCAAGGCAGGTTGTGTGTGTGCTTGGTGTGATGCTGAGAGGGTGCAAGTGCTGTCCTGTCCCTTTCCCACATGGCACAGTGTGGAACATTGCATTTGGTGGTGGAGGCTGGGTCCAGTGTGATCTCTGACCAGAGCCTGGGCACTGCTTTGCCCCAGGCTGCTGATGGTGTGTGCCCTCTGGAGTCGAGGGATGTGGAGTGGTGCTCCTTTCAGCAGCTGCGCGGGGGTCTCTGCTGTGGCAAGAGGACATGGCCAGGGGCTTCTCCTCCAGAACTGATGCAGTGGTGCAGCAGATGTGGCCGGGTGACAGGAAACCTGGACACTGGTGCTTTCCCTTTGCAGTGATTTACGGAGCAGTGCTGCCATGGGTGGGATCCTGCTGCCCTGGAAATTAGCTGGGGTGGCTCCAATCTACTTCCTCTACTTGGCACAAACAATGCTGCCTGTAAAGTTGTCCTGGCTGTGCTATCCCCGGCTGTGTCCCCTGGGAGGAATTGTTTTCAGCCAGAGGATACCTGACCAGCCTCTGCATGCCATCGCATCTGGGGGCAAGGGGCAGCACTTGTCGCTCCTGGGTTGTCCCCATGCCATGAGAGCAGGACGGTGCAGCAGACCCCTTCCACCCTCCTGCCCCATCCCCTCCCAGGGGCTGTGGGTGCCAGCAATGTCTCTCTTGCTCTGTGTGGCTTTGGTTGAGGGGTGCATTCATCAAGGAGTAGCAGGGATTTACAACTGCCTGAAATATTACAGAGGGGGGTATATCCCCTTGTGGGGACAGGAAGGAGCTGATGTGGGCTGTGACTGGCTGTAATTTCAATGGCTTTTGGAAAACATCCGCCGGGAGTTTCCTTCTTGCTTTGTATCCGGAGCTGTGACAGTGCTGGGGCTGGCAGGGGGAGCCAAGGGTGACGCAGCCAAAGCACAGCCTGACCTGGCTGTGCATTCACTGTGACAAAGCCGAGTGGCTCTTTGACCCCAAGCCCCTGGCTCAGCTTTCAGCCCATCATACTCCATTTCCCTCCCTGGTCACCACAGGAAAGTCTCCTGTTCCTGCTGGGCAGGACTAGGGGATGAAGGGCAACAACAGCAACAGAGTGCTGGGACCTCTTCGTACCCCTCACTTTTGGGGAGTGTTTGTGAGTTGGGGGCTGTGTGCCCTGGGACTGGTCCTCTGCCCCCATGGGTGGCCAAGGGCTGCAGAGGAAAGGGCATGCAGGGTTCTGCCCTGGCCCCTTCCCTGTGTGATCCCTGGTGCAAGGGACTGGGGAAGCATGAGCTTGCCTGACCTCCCAGGCTTGGGGCCAGCAGGAATTTGCCCTGGTAACTTTGAATAGGCAGGAAGAGAGCCCCAGCTGTGGTGGGGCATCCCTTCACCCTGCCATCCAGTCCTGCCTGGGGTTTGTTCCAACAGCCTGTACTCACGTGTGGGATCTCAGATCACTAGAAAGTCGTCTGAGAGCTGCTTCCAGGCGATGCTGGTGCCCCAAGCCTGTCCTTCATGTGCTTGAATGGGGATGCTCTTGGGGCTCTCTGCTGCACCCCAATGTGGTGGCTCTGGATCTGACCCCTCATGCCGTCCTCCTCTGCCACTTTGCACTATGGCTGATGTTTTGGGTGGTGATGGCAATTGTTTCACCTTATCTTGGCCCCGTGACATGCCCCGGACACGGCTGTTTGCCCTGGGAGGAGTGTGGCTCTGGAAGCCAGGATCTGCCCTTGGGAAGCTCTTGAGCCCCATCTTGACCTGATGCAAACAGGTGACATATGCTGAGGTCCCTGGGGGAAAGAAGGGCTGGGAAACCCACCATTGCAGAGAAGCTCTTTTTGTAGAGCAGGGCTGAGCTCTGGTTGCACTTTTATTTGCTTGTTAAATATTTTATTTGGCTCTTCTGATTTAATTTTATAATGACTTTAACGGGATCATGCTGTTTTTCAGCTGTCTCTGCATGTCTCTGGGAGAGGGAGCGTGAACAGGAATCGTCAGGGGGCATAAGACAGTGACAGGACCCTGGAAGCTGGGAAGGAGCGGGAGCTAGTGTGAGGCCAGCGATGTGGGGTGAGGAATGGAGATATACAGCTAGGCGACAGCTGGAGGAGATACATTCATGTAACCGACCTCAAAGAATTTTCCTTCCCTGGATTTGCCCACTGATGCTTTGAAGCAGTTTTCAGTCCTGGCTGCGAGTTGCTCTGCAGGTTCCTTGCGCTCTGGGGCAATGCAAGAACTGTGCCTGCATACAGATCCACAAGTCACACCTGCTCCCAGTCTAGGGCGAGGGATAAGCACCGTGCATGCAAGGGATGGGTGTTTGCCAGGGACAAATAGCCATCCTTGGTGGCACTGAAGGCTATCTACCATCCCATTGTCCTGACTACGGGCAGGCAGATGTCCTGGCTTGAGGGTTGAAGCTGCAGTCGAGGCTCCCTGGGGAGTCTGAGAGGCTGGGTGTGCACAGGGGAGGTGTGACTAAATGGGTGGGGTGGGCATGGTAACGCTAAATATTTGAATGGGAGCAGGGTCACTCTGGGTAACGTGGTGGGTAAAAATAGACACAGAGAGTAGGAAGACAAATGCTACCGTTGCTGGACTGATGTGTGGGAAAGGCAGGCTGTGCAATGGCTGAGCCCTTGCTGGGGTGAGCGGTGGCGGGGGTTGTGTGTCCATGGCCTTAACAGCCCCCAGGGACCCCACGGGCTGCAGCAGAGCCATTCCTGCATCATGGCTGATTTGCACAGCGCATGGATTAGCAGCCCCCCTCAACTGCAGCCCCCTGTCGTGTCTGGAGCCTGACTTCCCCAGGGGCTTTAGCAGATGCCAGGCAGCCACTTACCCCTCATTTGTGTGTTCTACAGCTGAGAAGGTGTCCTCCCTGGGCAAGGACTGGCACAAGTTCTGCCTGAAGTGTGAGCGCTGCAACAAGACCCTCACCCCAGGTGGGCACGCTGAGGTAAGAGCTGCTGGGGTGGATGGGGCTGGGGAGCTGTGCTGCCATGCAGGGATTGCCCGATGGGCTCTCTAGGGCTCTCCAGCACCCCAGGAGTGGGGCGTCCTAGGAAATGGGCTGGGCATGAAAGCCCAGGAGTGCAGATTCTGGCTTCAAATATAGCTGCTCGAGAGCTGTTGTGCACAGTGCTGCCACAGAGTGGTGCTGGCAGCACATGTGGTGCCCCATCTGGGTTCCCAGGCAGCCTGTGGCAGGGCTTGGCATGCCCTGGCAAGCACTTGAAGCTGCTCCGTGCATGGGGAAGCTTGTTTGGCCATTGTGCTGGCTTCAAAGGCGTGCAGGTGCCAAAAGACTGGACCAGAATCTTGGTTAAAAGCACCAAAACAGGGGGATGCACAGGTTGCCATGGCAATGCTAACTTGGCACTGGTGTTTTTGGTGTCCTTAGGCTGGTGCTGGAGTGCGATACAGCTGCAGCTGCTCAGTACTTGGGCACATGAGGGTGCTGTGCTGGGGCCTTGCAGCAATTGTGTTTTTCTTGTGCGATGCCCCAGCGTGACACGCGGTCCCTTGCATTTTGCACAGTGGCTGTCATACCAGAGTGTCACTTACTCTTTAGCTCAGTTTTAGCACATGGCACAGCCGGAGAGCAGGCGGTGGCCTTGGAGGAGTGAGGGCTGGTCCTGCTGGGAAGGATGGGGCTGTGTGGGTGGATCTGTGCTTCAGGCTGGGTTAACCCTGGGGGATTTGCTACTTCTCCATATAAGGCCAGATTCTGCTCCCTTGGGGAAAGGCAGCCAAATCTCCAATGACTGCACCGAGAGCAGGATTTGGCCCTTCTCTGCTTTTTCTCCCTCCTTTCAAACTAGTACATCCAGCCAGGTTGGAAAAGTGTTGAAGGAAGGGAGACCAGCTAAATGTTTACCCTCCCTTCTGGCATGGTAATGCTGGGATCATGCTGACATTTATACCTTCCCATATTTTGCAGCTGCCTGCTGCCTGCACACTCGCCCAACCTTGTCCCCAGCCACCCATGGCCCTTGCCTTTGGCACAACCCCACCTAGGGAAGACAGAGAAGGGGCAATGCTCCTGCTAAGATACCACCCTGCCTCTTTTGGGCAAGGCGTCCTTACTTTTCAGCAGAGAGGATGGGGGGCAGGAGCACTGGGCGTGAAGCTGGGCTGGGATGCTGAATGGAGCAAAACAGGGGTGGGTTTGTGTCTGAGGATGGGGTCCTGGTGCATGTGGTCATCCTGCTGGCCTCCAGGCCTAGCCATAGATGCTCGCTCTTTTGTCTTGGACTTAGCCTGTGAGAAATGGCTGTGGGATCTCTGATGCCCATTGCTTCATGTCTTCCTGCAATAATTGCCCCCGGCTGATAGAGGGGCCAATAGCAGCTGGCCCAGGGCCAGCACCCACATGGGGCCTCTGATCTCAGGCCAAGGCGAGGGGTGAGGTGAAGCTTGGTGGAAGCCACGGTGCTGAATAACAGCCTCTGCTGAACAGGCGAAGTGATGCCTTACTGAGTCCTGGTGGCATACCATAGGCTGGGGCTAGGTTCCTCTTGTTAGAGCTGCTGCAGGGTGCTGGTTCTCCAGCCCCACAGTACAGCATGTGCAGAATAGCCAGAGTGTCTGATGCAGGAAAAATCTTTGAATGCTCATGTCAAATTAGGCTGTTGCTGGCAGATGAACAGGCTTGGTGTATTTTGGGGTGTAGGCATGGTTGTGATGATCTCTGAAAACCAGTGGGGATGGAATCAGTCCTGAGGGATCTGTGGTCAACACTCAGCATGCTAATACTTCCCTCTCTCCCCAGCATGATGGGAAGCCCTTCTGCCACAAGCCCTGCTATGCCACACTCTTTGGCCCCAAAGGTACGTGTGCATCCTCCCTGTGCAGCTGTACCCAGGGCTGCAGGAGAGCCAGGCCCCCCATCCCTGTTGGTGGGGAGCTGTGGCCCTGAAAGCACCCTAGAAGCCAGACTAGCATGGGCTGAGCATGAAAGCAGCATCTTGCGGTCCCTCTGGGGCCATGTCCTTCTGCAGAGGGAGAGGAGAGCTGCTGGAGGGAGGGATCTGGCCTGACAACTGTTTTCTTTTTTTTAATATATTTAAAAGATGAATTCCCATTCAAACAGGAGGTGGAGTTGCTCTCCTGTCCTAGACATGGCTGGAGAAAGCCTGGGTCAGGAGAAAGCAAGCCAGGGCTGAGGTGCATCTGTGGCCTGGTAGTTCAGCAGGGCTGCAGAAGGCTGGGAGGAGGATGGAGAATCTGAGTGCTCCCAAGCCACCAAAGCCTCTCTTTGCCCCACTGCAGGGGTGAACATTGGTGGTGCCGGGTCCTACATCTATGACAAGCCGCAGATCGAAGGGCAGACTGCCCTGGGACCCATTGAGCACCCAGTGAAGGTAGAGGAGAAGAAGGTGAATGCAGCACCTCCAAAGGGACCCAGCAAAGGTGAGTGGCAGGGGAGGATGGATAGCTAGGACCCTGCCATGGCAGTCAGCTGGTCCAGAGCCACCACGTTTGGTGATGGTGTGGGGTGCAGCATGCATGCAGGGGATCCTGTGCACCCATGTGTCTTATCTGAGGTGTGTCCCCACTTCCCATGCCCATGTCCTCTTTCTTTCCAGCCTCCAGTGTCACCACCTTTACCGGGGAGCCCAACATGTGTCCACGCTGTGGCAAGAGAGTCTACTTTGGTAAGGTGGTGAAGAGTGGCCCCATTGTGCCAGGGTTTTGTACAGGATGCTAGTGACACACACAGGGGCTGGATGGAAGGTTTGGCTCAGAAATGGGGCTGAAGCACAGATGGATCTGCCTGAAGAGTTTGCAGGGATGGGTCTTCTTAGAGTTGCTCCTAGGTGCAGGGGTTCATCTGCATCGTATCTCTGCTGTCACTTCCCAGGTGGGTGGCATGGGCTTAATAGCTGCCTTTGTCACCTGTGGGGCAGCAGAGGGGTGGGAGAGATGTGGGAGGCTGGGGTGCACAGGGCTGTCCTGGGCTTTTGTCAGCAGAGTTGATGTCCCCATGGGGTGTGCTCCCCCTCAGCATGTATGCACAGGGGCTGGTGTGAACCTCCCTCCTTGTCCCCTCTCTAGCTGAGAAAGTGACTTCGCTGGGGAAGGACTGGCACCGTCCCTGTCTACGCTGTGAGCGCTGCAGCAAGACGCTGACCCCAGGAGGACATGCTGAGGTATGGATGTTCTGACCCCAATATTCCCAGGCGGCATGCATAGGGGATGCCAGATGGGGCATGGTGGAGCTGTGCTGTGTTGCACTAGTTGGGCAGCCCTTACCTTTGCAAGAGGACAGATCTGGTAGGAACTGCTCCTACAGCCTCCAGGGGGTGGGTGCAGGTGTCTGGAGGGGATGACCAAAGTGGGAGAGGAACTCAGGGAGAGAATCCCGGTGACTGGGGTGCCTTTCCCCAGCCGCCCCTCCCCGCCCTAAGTGACCTACTTCTCTCTCTGCCCTGCACAGCATGATGGGCAGCCGTACTGCCACAAGCCCTGCTATGGGATCCTCTTTGGGCCAAAGGGTGAGTGTCTGGGGGTGCATTGGGCGGGTAGCTGGTCCAGGGGTATGCACTGTGCCTGGGCTGCTGCTGTCAGTGCTCATTCCACTGCCCACAGGGGACCTGGAACCCCTTCTTACCTAGGTTCTAATTCTCCTGCATCTCCCCCCATGCAGGTGTCAACACTGGAGCTGTGGGAAGCTACATCTACGACAAAGACCCCGAGGCAAAGAACCAGCCCTAGACAGCATCCCCCTGCCTACCTGCTCTGTGCCCCCATACTAACCTCCTGCTTGCAGTGGGAGCAGACCCTCACCAGGCTGGCCATGGAGCTGTGCTCTCTTTACTGTCTCTACTCCACAGAGGACAGCCCTGCCCCCTCCAGTTATATATCATAGGTTATAATATAAGTTTCAGTGTTTAAAGGCAAAGGTAGAATGTGTCTCTGGTGGTTCCCAATGCTCTGTGCCCTCCCCAGCCCTCCTGTCAGCTCCCCAAGTACAGGAGGCTTCCAGGTGGGTGTGCTGAAAGCCTGGGAAGGGTGGTGGCAGGAGACCCACCACACAAGGAAGTTCCCTGCTGCCCCCTACACAGTGGTCAGAGTGCCCAGCCGTGTTCCTCCTCAGCTACTGAGATTGTACTGGTCCCCGGAGGGCTCTCGTCCATCTAGCAGCACTGCCCTTCTTCTGGCTCTTGCTCTCCTCAGGGCCCAGAGCTGACGCCAGCTGCAATTGGGGTTGCAGGGTCTGGCACCTTTGTGTATCCCCATCCTTGTGCCCCAAGAGCAGCCCTGAACATGCACCTGGGCAAGTGCCCATCATGCTCTGCTGTCTGGTTTGGTCTGGTAGTCTCAGTGGCAGCAGAGCCTGTGCCGGGGTGGCACTTGACAGCTGCAGTCCTAGGGGAGGGGGCTGCTTCTTGTTGCCTTTGGAGGGCAGAGCGCATTGGGCTGGTGGCTCAGCAGTGGGATGCCCACATGCTTCCCAGAGCCAGAGGTTTCTTGTTGTTTATTTATAAGCAGTTGTAAATGTGCCCCTCGCTTTGCACATGCCTCCCAGACTCACCCATCCCCTCCCTCCCATGCACTGCCAGCTCCGCTGCTACCCAGGAGGCTGGGGAGGCAGCTGGTGCAGGGACCTGCTGGGGCAGCCAGCCCTGTGGTGCCAGCACACAGCTCTTTCCAGACACTCTGCACTGTGGTGGAGCTGACTTTTGTTACTTGCTGACAATAAAGGTTTTGAGAGATGCGCTGGGTGGTTCAGCTCTGTGTGCTGCATGCACAAGATCCCTGTGGTCCTGGGATGGTCCAGGCACCATGCTGCTGTGGTCCTGCCCCAGCTTACAGACAGAGCAGCCTAACCCCAGCTGGTCCTGAGCTTTCAGTGCAGCACAAAGCATGGCTGCTTCTGGAGTTTGTAAGAGGCTGTGCTGCTGGCCCTGCAGCTGGGATGGGGTGTGATCATCTCTGGCTTTGCAAGGTGGAGGGATGTAGTGCAGCAAGGAACGCTGTTGCACTCAGCCTGGGCTCATAAACAGGCACAGTGTCTGAGCAGGGCTGCTAGTTGGTAAGCCCAGCCCTGCAGCAGCAAGGCAGGAATACAACATGCCCCCAGCCTCTGGGAACTGCCACATCCCTGGCCAGATACCAGCCCTGCTTCCAGGCCTGGTTTTAGACATCCAGCTAATTCCCCCTAGGAGCTCAGTGTCTGAAAAGCAAGGCACAGAGGCTGGGGCTGCCAAGGCAAACACCAGCTCTGGGAAACCACTGCTCTGGCTTGTCCCCTCCAGCAGGTTCTTGTAAGAGTCCTGTTGGGCTCTTGGCTGGCTCTGCCTCCCCAGGGAGGCAAGGGCACTACTGGCCCTGTTTGCTGGGGAAAATGGGGACCTGGTGTCCCTTGCAATGTCTTGCATCCTTGCAGCAGCCTCAGCCCAGAAGCTACTCTGTCACCATGCAGGAGAAGGGTGAGTGCTGAACACAGCCCCTGGCTTTGCTCTTTAGCCGTGTATGGCTGGGGAATACAGTGGGCACTGCAGAACAGAAATACTGGTTCTGCCCATGTATTGGACATGCGGGGAGCATTCGGATGCAGTGGCATCCCCCAGGCTCAGGCAGCTAGCAGAGCAGTGGTTGCCGGAGCCGCTAGTTCTCCCTCTCCCAGCAGCGTTTTCCCAGGCACGAAGGGCTTGGCAGCATAGTTTCTGATCTGGGGAATGGGATGTATGTGTTTGTATTTTGGCAGGGTTTCTATAGAGACTTGACCCCTCTGATGCTGTAGGGGACAAGGCTGCTGTGTAAATCAGCATAGTGTCCCTGCTGGCTCCTTCCCTGACATGCAGCAGAGTGCTGGGCTTTTGCAGCAGCAGCGGTGCTGGGATTGGGGGTCCCCATCACCCACCTGGAACCCAGTGTAGCTGTCAGTGAAGACCTCAGCACAAATCCAGATCTCATTGCAAGCACTACTTACCATCGTTAATTAACCAGCTTAATATGCCAGGCTTTTTTGCCAGCCTGTAACAATTCCCTGCAGTAGGGAGTCTCCCCAGTGGATTGTGCAGGCTGACTTTCCTTCCCACCTGCAGCATGGGGGGGAGATTTCCCTCCCCAGCACCCTCTTGGTCCCATGCTGTATACCCTGCCAGGCTTGGCAGCTCTAACAGCATCCTCCTTGTGGTTCTCCTTGACAGAGGGCCAATCTTCAGACTGCCTCCCCAGTGCCTCCAGGTGGGACACTCACTGCAGGGGGGCTGAAGGGAGCTGATACGAGGCTGCTGGGTGCTATTTAAGCCAGTGGTCTTGAGACAGGGAGGAAGGCAGACTGGGGGTGGCAGGAATGGGAGGGGATGCCCTGATGGCTGGTACCTGGGTTAGTTCTGGATGTGAAGGCTGGGGCTGGTACAGGGCTGGGCAGGTACAGCATTGCTGCTGCTGCATGCCCCAGGTGGCAGCCATCAAATGCAAGATTTTATTTTGGTTTAGGACTGGTGCTTTTTTCCCTCTCTTTTCACTTACATTTTCTTTTACCCATGACAGTTTTATTGGGGGAATGCAATGAAGACAAAATTTAGCTCTGCTACAAAAAGAGGTGCTGAGAAGCCTGCATTTATCAGAGTTTCTTGGGTGGGTGGTGTCTTATCACTGTTCTCCCCTGCCCAATACAACAAGGCGCTAAGAGCAGGAATCTGAAGGATGTAGCAGAACTTTGGGATCCCATGTGTTATCCATGTGCATGCTTAGGGGGTCAGGGGTCTTCACAAACTGTCAGGCTGGTGTGGAGACCAGGACACCAATACAGCAGTGGCACTTTGCTTGAGCAGAGAAGACAGCTCTCGCCTCTAATCCTGGTGCATTTTTGTATTTATTTTTGGGAGTCCTATATGAACTGAAAATGCCCCTTGAGGCTTGGAAAATGTCCTTCCTCTTGGGGATGTCAAATATTTTATTTTGTTTTCAGTTCAGCCTTGCTAGTGGTATAAAAAAAGTTGGAGGGCTCTGGTGATTACAGGCATGCTGTCTGGGGTATGGAGGAAAACAGACAAGAAATTCGATGCAGCTTTGCTTGGAGATGCCCCCAAGCCCCATGAACTTGTCCTGGGCAATTACCCTTGCAGGCTCCCAGAAAAGCAGAGAGCCAGTGGACCTCAACAGGGAGCCGTGCATCGCTGTTCCCCTCTGGGCGCAGGACAGGAATAACACTGGCTGGCTTGATGCACAGGTCAACCTGTTTTGAGACACTTTGGGTAAATGGGTGCCAGCCTGGGTATCCCTGAGCTGTGGGAGGAGCTGGATTGTACCTACTGGTGTTTCTCAACAGAAGGCTGAGGGCACCTGTTGTATTGACCTTGATGACATGAGAAGCCAGACTCAATAATCAATGCCAATTTGATTATTAAGTAAGGTATCCTTTAATGCGATGTTGGGCATGCAGAGATAGCTCCACCTAAAGTCCGAGCTACTTCCAGCACATATTGTTGCAAGTAAGAATTCCCTAGCTAATTTAAATCTTCTCCTTTATACTTCATCTGATAAGGTCTCCTATTTAAAATTTCAAAAGGACTCATATTCTCTTTCACCCTTGGCTTCACACACAGCCTAGGTAAGCCTGGGTAAAGCCTGATACCATTATACATTTTCTTGTTCATATATTTTATCTATTTGCCGTTTTATGAACTGAATCATTCTCTCTACTTGCCCACTTGCCTGGGGTTTGCCTCGAGTGTGTAATTGCTAATCGATCCCTAGTGTTTTCACAAAAATGAGTGCTTTTATTTGATGAAATAATCATGGGTAGTCTGAAACAGGTTATTTCAGTCAACAAAATCTTTGTCACTTCCTTTGCCTTATTTGTCCTGCAAGGAAAAGCCTCTAGCCATCAAAAAAAAAATATTGTAAATATGAACAAATATTTATACCCTCCTTTTCTTGGGAATTCAGAAAATTTGATTTGCCAACACTCTCCAGGCATGTTTCATTTCCTAATTATTCCTAACTGTATCCCATGACCTATGTTGGGATTATCCTTTAAACATATTTTACATTGTTGCTGAACCATGGTAGATAAATTCCTCCCTATCTATTTCTGACTTAAGAATTTAAATAGGGAGTCTGGTCCCTTTTGACAAGTTCCCAGACTAAGCTGATAGGTACAATAGTTCTGCCGTCTTTCAATTGTGCCCACCCCTGGGAAGGAACCTGTACCCCAACTTCTTGTATTAATTTCTGATCAGATTTGGAGGATTTAATACCTTCCTGATTTTCCAAGTTTTCTCTCTATTATCTGGCATTAGAGCTAAAATTTGCTCTTGCATTCTTTCTGCTACCTGTTTGGCCTTATTATCAGCCTATTACCTGTTTCCTGGTAGGTGCTACTTCTTGGGTGCCCTTGACAGTGTGTGATGGTGACTTTAGTTGGTAATTGTACTGCCTCCAATAGGCAAATTATTTCTTCAGCATGTTTAATTTGTTCTCTTTGTGCTGTCAATAACCTTCATTCCTTCCAGATCACTCCATGACCCATGAATAACTCCAAAGGCATATTTAGAATCTGTCCAAATATATATCTTTTATCCTTTCACCAGTTCCAAGGCTCTGTTCAGGGCACTAATTTCAGCTTTTTGAGCCAAAGTCCTGGCAGGCAATGGTCGAGGTTCAAATAGCTTGTTCCTTGTTACAAATCAAAGATAGAACTTACAAATATCACTAAGATTGGAATTTTTTCTCAAATTTGATTGCATTATCTTAACTGAAATAATGTTCATGGGATGACAGTATATTCATATTGATATAAAACCACACCAGTATTTGCTAAAATCCCATTCACTATTGTCTGTGCCAGAGCCCAGCAGCTGCTAATCTGATAAGGGGCACTGGAATGCAGAGTACTACTAAATCAATTCACTGTAAAAGGGATTTTTTTTTTCTTTTAAGTTCACACATTTATTTTAAAACAATTATCTCAAAATATTCAGATATTTTCTCCAGGTTAGGGTGAACCAATGAGTCTTCCCACTCAAACACATGCAAACTGTTGAACAATGAACAATCTTCATTGAATCTCTTGAAAAATAAACAAGGCATTAATTTTTATAGTTCTCATCAGTGCCTGGACAGCTCGAGCTAGAAAATAAACAATCAAAGTAATCAAATCTCCCTCTGTACTCAATTCTCCCTCTGTACTCTGCACTGGTGAGACTGCACCTTGAATTCTGTGTTCAGTTCTGGGCCCCTCACCACAAGAAGGATGTTGAGGCTCTGGAGTGAGTTCCGAGAAGAGCAACAAAGCTGGTGAAGGGGCTGAAGAACAAGTCTTAGGAGGAGCAACTGAGAGAGCTGGTGTTTTTTAGCCTAGAGAAGAGGAGACTGAGGGGAGACCTTATTACTCTCTAAAACTACCTGAAGGGAGGTTGTAGAGAGGAGGGAGCTGCCCTCTTCTCCCAGTTGACAAGGGACAGGATGAGGGAATGGCCTCAAGCTCTGCCAGGGGAGGTTCAGGCTCAACATAAGGAAAAAATTCTTCACAGAAAGGGTTGTTAGGCACTGGAAACTGGAATGGTATTTTAATAAAGCCTGTTTAAGAATCCCAAATAATCACCAGGGTGCTCATTATTTTTATCCAAATAAAATTGCTATTTTTCTTTTATGCTAGGTAAATCTGCCTGTTTGCTGGCTTAGTGGACAATTGAGATGAAAGGTTTCAGAGATGTATTTCTAAGGTTTCATCTGTGCTAAACCCTGAATTCTGAGTGTCTCTCAAACCCTGTACCAAAAGCAAGACAATGGGGACTCAAACCAAGACAGTGGGGGCTCAAACTGACAGAAGAGATCCCTGTCAAAAAACCAAGATAAGTAGGGGCTGAAACCCAAGACAGCAGCGGCTCAAGCCCCTGAGTCAAATCCAGGCTTCCCCCGGATTCCAGGTACAATTGTACCTACCACAGGAAAAGTGGACTGCAAACAGTCATACGGAGCTCTGCATAGGACACGTCCTCACAACTTATGGGTCTTCTCCAGTACTTGTCCTCTTGGCTCACATGCTCTGCCCTCTGGGGGTCTTCTTCAGGGGTCTCTGGATGAAGGCTGTAGATATTCCTCACAGCTTTTCAACTCTCCCTCTTGCGCGTGCTCTTAGACTCCTTGGGTACCTCTTCAAGGTTGTATCTGGTCCTAGCTGGTTCTTTTTTTTCTTATCATTGTACTAGTACTTGTTATCTGGCTTAATTAGATACAGTCACATTCTTTCCCATTCTTTCTAGCTGCAGCCTTGTTAAAATTCCTTATGTAAGTGTAAGTATCCAGGCACAGGCTAGCTAAAAGTTATTATTCAAGCTAATTTTGTATTTTGGTTCTAAAGTCACAAAAACTAGATATAATATTCAAACATATAATAGTTTCGTAATTTATAACAAATAATCTCTTCCTTCACCCAGCCTGGCATGAGTTGAATGGCTCAAAGCAGCTGATTGCTCCTAGCATCAGTGGCAAGGCTGGAAGTGCTGGAGACCACGTCTGGACTTGTCTAGGGAGGAGGGACTTGTCTGAACCTGTTACCTGCCCTCCCCACCTGATCAGGCCAGGGGTGGGGACAGAGTTTAAAAATCCTCACGGAAGCCTGCAGTCTTTCTATTTTCTCCCTCTCTATTTTGTACTGTCTCTCTGTTGTTTTACCTGCTTTATCAGTTTGTCCATCTGGGTTTGTCTTGTATTGTGTGTGGACATCCACCATCTTCTGGATCCACCAGCCAAAGAAATACCTGTTGCTACATGTGGAGCTCCTAAGGTGGTGACTATCTTTACTATTTCTCTTGCAACTCTTTTATCCTTTCCTATCTTTTCTCCCTTTCTTCTTTTCTCCATTTACCTTCTTTGCAACACAAGCAGCTGCAGCGGGCAGTTTTGGTTTGATTTCGGGTTTGATACCAGGAAATATTAGGTCTCTCGGTGTAGTTGTGGCTCGGTTAAGCAGATTGGCACAGTGCTGTGAAGTGATGCTGACTGAGGGTTGTTCCAGTAACTTTCATAGCTGCAGCTTTTCCTGTCCGTGCTCTGTCCCCTCCAGGTTGTTTGATCTTTTCAATCCAGTGTTTTAAGGTCATGCATCTTATTTAGTAAAAGATATAGTGTATACCTCTACCTCTGAATGATTCTGAATTGCTCTGTTGCCTGTGCCAGGAAAAAAGAACTCGCTTTCTTTTAAAGTGGGCTGTGACACCTGGTGCTAGTAGAAATGGAGCTGCATCACTCATGGAAAAGGGATGAGTGAGTGTTCAAAGGCCAGGCTGCATGCATGGCAAACACCAGGGAGGGACTTGGTAGGGTAGGAATGATGAGGGCAGTCCTGTGCTAGAACATCTGAGCTGTTCTGTGCAAGGGAGGGAGATGCAATCATTGTGGTATGGAGGGGTTCCTAAATGTAGGCAGCTGACAGGACAGCATGGCTCTGACGTGCTGGGGGCTAGAGCAGCACAGCTGGGAAATGAAGCAAGACAGATTTAGAATCATAGAATTACTAGGTTCGAAAAGACTTCTTAGATCATCAAGTCCAACCATTCCTATCTGTCACTAAACCCTATCCCTGAGCACCTCGTCTACCCATCTTTTAAACACCTCCAGGGATGGTGACTCAACCACCTCCCTGGACAGCCTGTTCCAGTGCCTAATGACCCTTTCTGTGAAAATTTTTTTCCTGATATCCAGTCTGAACCTCTCCTCGAGCAGCTTGAGGCTATTTACCCTTGCCCTGTCCCCTGTCAAGCACACACCTCTCTACAACCTTCCTCTAGAGACCAATAAGGTCTCCCCTCAGCCTCCTCTTCTCCAGGCTAAGCAATCCCCATTCTTTAATCTGCTCCTCATAAGACTTGTTCTCCAGCCCCTTCACCAGCTTTGTTGCTCTTCTCTGGACTCGCTCCAGAGCCTCAATATTCTTCTTATGGTGAGGGGCCCAGAACTGCACACAGTATTCCAGGAGCGGTCTCACCAGTGCGGAGTACAGAGGGAGAATCACCTCCCTGGACCTGCTGGTCACACCATTTCTGATACAAGCCAAGATGCCATTGGCCTTCTTGGCCACCTGGGCACACTGCTGGCTCATGTTCAGTCGGCTGTCAACCAACACGCCCAGGTCCATCTCCCTGGGCAGCTTTCCAGCCAGACTTCTCCTAGTCTGTAACTGCACAGGGTTGTTGTGCCCCAAGTGCAGGACCAGGCATTTGGCCATGTTAAACCTCATGCCATTGGAGGCCACTCATGCCCAGTGGTCCAGCCTGTTCAGATCCCTTTGGAGCCTCTCTACCCTTCAGCAGATCAACACTCCTCCCAGCTTAGTGTCGTCTGCAAACTTGCCAAGGGTACATTCAATGCCTTCATTCAGTCATTGATAAAGATATTGAACAGGGCTGGACCCAGTACTGAGCCCTGGGGGACACCACTTGTGACCAGTCCCCACCTGGGTTTAACTCCATTTAAAGCATTTACTGGAAAGTCAGTAAATAGGAGCCAAAAGGGATGAAATACTGGAAGATGTGATTTAAAGTGGGATATTAAAAGTGATCCAGTAAGCACAACTTACTCCCTCAAGAGCTGAGGACTGGCTCTGATACTCCCTGAAGTCAGTGGTACAGGTCTCCCTGGCTTTGGCTCTGTCCCAGGGGGAGGTTAAAGTACTAGGTGTAATTTATTGGAGAGGGTTTAGGAAAATAGGCAGGGATGAAGGAGGAGAAATGGTGTGACAACCATTGAGAGGAAAATATGGGCTATAAATCCTCCTGCCAACACAATGCACTGGGCTATTGCGTAGGGAGAGCTACTGGTGCAGGCTCTGGCCAGAGCACTGGTGAGCAAGGTGGTGGCTCAGGCACTCAGTGGTTATTTGGTTTGCTGCTGCCTGGGAGCATCCACAAAGGAATTTCCCACCAGGATGTAGGCTGGGCTCTGAGCAGCCTCTATATCACTGGTTGGGGTGAGAAGCTGGGGGACTGCTCAGGTGGCTCCTGGAGTGTCCTGGGGCTGCTTGCTGGGAGAGGATGTGCTGGTGGGATGGAGGTGTGCATGCTGCCAAAAGATATGCAAACTTCTGGCTCCTCCTCTCACTCTTCCCTCTCTTCCTCTGTCCATCTTGCTTGGGTAAGGCGAGGCAGAGAGCTATACTCCTCCACCTTACCCTGTGCTGCCACTGTGGTATGACCATGCTGAGTAGCGTGCTGACAGGAACAGCAAATACCTCTGCACCCCTGCCCCTTCACCTCCTCCAGTGAATTTTTAACCAGGAATAAAAGGTGTGATGTCAACAGCCTGGGCCCAGCCCAGGACAAACAACACCACTGGGTGAATGCTCTGTGCCAGGGCAAGGTTGAGATATGGTCCCTGAGAGCAGCCCCTGAGTGGGGTCCATGCTTCCCACCAGTGCCCAGCATGGATATGCATCTACCCAGCAGGCAGAGGAGATGCCTCATGGATGCTGAGCAGCTTTCCAAAGCAGCAGGCATTGCCTCCTCAACAATGCTGGCTGGGTTTGATAGCCACAACAGAAACAGCCAGGGTTGTGCCAGGAAAATGTATCAAATGCTCCCACTGTAGGATTTAGCCATGTGGTTTCTTTGGGCTGCCAGTAATGGAAAGCTTGCAGAAAAGAGCAGATGGTAGTGGAGATTCTGGCCAGACTGTATTCAGGGAGTGGGTGTCTGGATGAGATTGGAGGAAATCTTCTATGAAGCTGGAATCTGGAGGGGTTGGAGGTGGGTGAGAACTACTGCACTCTTCTGTCTCACAGATGAAATCCCAAATGCATCCTCAGCATGGCCTTGCATCGGCAGCAGGGCTTGCCCTGTCCCCATCGAGTCCCTGTGTCACATAGCAGCACCTTGCTGAGCTGGGAGCCAGTCCTGTGGCTCCCATGTTTGTTATTGCTCTCACAGTGTAATATTAACCGTGTGATAATAATTCACGCCCTGGCTCTTGAGATTGAGGGCTGACCTGACTAGGGACTGCTGCAGGCAGCTACCTACCTTAACTGTGATGGAAATGTTTTCACAGTTTCTGCTAGAAACAGCCGTATGATTGCACATGCCCATGGCAGGACATGTCCACAGCACCGTATCCAGGAGGGCAGTGAACACAGACTTTGGTATGGCAGCCATTCACAGTCTCAAACCATTCAGGGCTTTACAGTACCAGTGGCAACATACTGGTGGGTGTGCTGAGCTCCCTGGCCAGCATGCCCCCTGAGTGGCTCCTTCTAAACCCCTTCCCCAAGCCCCTTCTCCCACACTGACTTTTCTGCTGGTGTCCTGTTCTCTATTACTCCCAGCGGTTGGCTACCTGTTAGCTTTATGCAGATGTACCTCAGAGTTTTTCCTTAGGGTGTAATTTGCCCAGACACCTGTCTTTGTGCTGTTGTTTTCCCAGCCAACCGGTAATAGGATTAGGCATGTGCAAATCCAGAGGAGATGGAAGGTGAGTGGGTGTATGTGCAGTGTGCCAGCCCCCTTCCATGGGGTACCCTGTGCCACTTTGAAGCACTGCAGTGCTGGCATACTGCAGGTTTATTGGTGGGATCATGTGTCTGGCAGCTTCCCCTCTGCTTTTGCTGGGCTTTTTGTAAACTGCCCCATAATTTTCCTGTCAAATTAGAGTCCCATGCTGAGCTGGGAAGGGCATATTTTACAACAAATCATCTTGGCTGAGCAAGCCCTTAACTTGCACAAGTGTGGGCTGAAATATGGCCATGGAGGGAGATTTTGCAGCACTCGTAGTTGTGGGAGTGCTGGGAAAACGCCAGACTGGGGTGCCACAAACCTTCAGGTCAAGCCTTCACTGGTGCATCATCTCCCCGCTGTGAAAATGCTCGGGGGGCTGTGACGTGAAAAGCATGGGAGCTTCTGTCTTGCCTCAGTGAGCAGGGACAGGAAGGCAGCTGGGAGCTGTTACCCTGGCAAATGGGCTGGTTTGCTACATAGAAATAGCTGTTTGTTCTTGCTGTGTTAGCAAAACAAATCCAAATCAGCTTATGTTACCCACCCTGCCTGCTAAAATGCTTTTGACTTTTCCAGTTTTTTAAACAGGTAATTAGCAGCAGCCAAATGGCTAGAGGGGGATATTTGTGCAGGCAGTGTGGGCCCATAGCTCTGACATGCCCAGGAGCTCTCGCCTTACAACCCTGCCCGAAGAGCTTGGGAAACTCTTGGGGGCTGCAGGGACCTTGCACAAAAATACACTGCAGATGGACCTGATCATGGTTCTTGGCAACACTTGGCAACAAAGCTGGTGAAGGGGCTGGAGAACAGGCCCTATGAGGAATGGCTGAGAGAGCTGGGGTTGTTTAGCCTGGAGAAGAGGAGGCTGAGAGGAGACCTTACTGCTCTCTACAACTACCTGAAAGGGGGTTGTGGAGAGGAGGAAAGCTGGCCTCTTCTCCCAAGTGACAGGGGACAGGACAAGAGGGAATAGACTCAAGCTCCGCCAGGGGAGATTTAGGCTAGACATTAGGAGGAAGTTTTTCACACAAAGGGTCATTGGGCATTGGAACAGGCTGTCCAGGGAGGTGGTTGATTCACCTTCCCTGGAGGTGTTTAAGGCACGGATGTATGAGGTCTTGAGGTACATGGTTTAGTGTTTGATAGGAATGGTTGGACTTGATGATCCAATGGGTCTCTTCCAACCTGGTGATTCTATGATTCTATGATTCACTTGGCAAGGAACTGGGAGGGGTCCCTGTCCATAACAACAGCGCCCAAACAAATATATGAGACAGCCCAGGTTTTTCTGAGGACAATTGCTAAGCCACTGAGGCGCGCTGGCGCCTAATGCTCCAGGATGAAGCCTCACCCACAGATTCCTATCAGAGGGCACAGACAGTTAAGTCATGGTCTGCTCTAATGGTTAAATTAGCTGGAACAAGGTCTCCAGATAAGATTATGCTGTGGTTTTCTGAGAAGGCTGCTCTCCCTTGCTGTTGACTAGGTTGTTTCTCTAGCGGGCTGTGAACCTTGCTTTGAAGTGGTGTGCAGGCTGGGACTTAGCTTTGCTGGAGACACTGCTCCTGCCTCTCTCCTGCTACTCTTTGGAGATGTCTCTGCCCAACACCAGAACTTGCTCGCTGCCTGCCCTTGGCTGTGTCTGTGGTCACTGTCCCACTGCAGAGGAATGAGCTAGCTGCTGCTCACTTCCACTCCAAAGTGGCTCACAGATGTTGGCAACGTGGTTTTGGCCCATGGGGTAGGGGGTTGAATGGCAGAAGTATTGAAGGAGTGCATAGCCTCGCAGCAGGGCTGCCCAGGCTAAACCAGGGTGATGGGAGGTTGCTGCCAGGCATACAGCCCTGTGCAGGCAGGGCTGGCAGAGAGCAGCATCCTCCATGGAACCTGCTTTGTGAAAGCTGCAACTTTCAATTTCAAACAAATTTCAATTTCAAACAAATTTCAATTTCAAACAAATTTCAATTTCAAACAATTTCAAATTTCAATTTCAAATTTCAAATTTCAAACAAATTTCAATTTCAAACAAATTTCAATTTTCAAATTTCAATTTCAAACAATTTCAAATTTCAATTTCAAATTCAAATTTCAAATTCAAATTCAAATTTCAAATTCAATTTCAAATTTCAAATTCAAATTCAAATTTTCAAATTCAATTTCAAACAATTTCAAATTTCAATTTCAAATTTCAATTTCAAACAAATTTCAATTTCAAACAAATTTCAATTTCAAACAAATGAGTTTGTGCCCATTCAGTTGTGTGACCAGGCTCCAGTAAGTGCAGGGGAACTGAGGGGAGGGGGTGGCTGGGCTCTGATTCAGCCTGGTCAGTCAGTGGCAGCATTCCTGCCACCGGAGGGGCCAGACTCAGTGGTCTGTAGGGACTGGCCACAGGGCTCAGCCAGCTAGAGGAGACCTGTGAGAGGCCAGTTTTCCACTACCTGTTGGCACAAAACCTGCCTTAACAGGAAGCACAGCTGAAGACAGCTGTCCTGGCTGGGCAGAGGCCTCAAGGCAGCCTGGCACTACACATGAAGGGAAACAGGTCCACGCGAGAGGGGAGAGGACATGCCTCATCCCCTGTATTTCGTCAGGGTGCCAGCTGCACCCAGTATGGTGCAGGGAGGATGTCCCAGCCTGAGCAATGCAGTTGGGTTCTTGCAGGGCATTTTGGTTTGGTGCAGTGGGACATGGTGTAGCTGGAATACAGTGCTTGCACATGGGTTACCTCAGAGCAGGAAGGACAGGGAGGAAGCAGAGTGCAGACAACAGCCCTTGCAAGGACACCTCTTTCCACCCATGCAGTAAAACACTGTCTCGGCATGACTCACGCCTTAGCTGGGATCAGGCTTCCCAGTGACGTCCTTGCCAGCACAGGCCACTGACCACGCTGCTGAGCCCAGCAGAGCCCTCGTGGTAGTGTGCCAGAGGTGCTCCCCAATCTGCAGTGGGGCTGCTGGCAGGGAGTATGAGCCTGAGAGCACTGGCAGCAGTGGGAAGCATCAGCAGAATGAGGGCTTCTGCTGAGAAGGGAGGCTGAAACCAGGCTGAATCATAAAGCTATCGCAGATGAACCATGAACTTCTCTTCCAGACACAGCTTGCTGCCTCTACTCCTGCACCCATGGGTGGGCTACAGTGTCAACAGGGCCCTGTTTGTGCAGGCAAGGATTGCCCTACATTTCATGAGGCAGACATCAGAAGTCCTGGTGCTGGGTTTCATAAGCCGTCATGACCTTTGCAGCACAGTAATACGCCCTAGGGAGGATTGTTTCATACAAAACAGTTCTTTGGATAGGCTTTTCATTTCCTTCACAACCAAGCTCAAAGGAACTGCAATCCTTGCTCCTAAGAAAATGACAACAGTCAGTGCTGTGGCTGGGCTGGCTCTCTGCAGTGAGTGGAACTGTGTTCCGCACACACACTCTTCACAAGCTCCTGCTTCATGTCCTACAGGAAACTTTACTGCAGATGGGAGATGCTGCCTGAGGGCCAGATTTTACACTCCCTTGGGAAAAAAAACCAGCTCTGTGCTCAGAAGGGATGAGCCCTGGTGGTTAGCCAGGTGGTTAGCCCTGGTGGTTAGCCAACAAATCTTTATCTGGGAGTGGGGTTCATTGACCGATGCCAATCACGCCTCCAGCCCTGCTTAGAGCAGGACTCTTGGATACTAGTGCAGCACAAGCTTGGGCAGGGAGTGGGCAAGGAGCCAAGGTGCAAGGCAGCAGACTGTAGGGTGTGCAGAGGGTACAGGGCATAGGAATGATAGGGATGCTGGTGGTACAGGAGTGCAAGGTGTGTAGAGTGCAAGGATTGTATGTCTGCAAGATGCAAAGACCGTCGGTGTGAAAAGGGTGTAGGATGCAAGGAATACAGGGTTCGCAAGTGGAGGGGGCAAGGGCTGCAGGGGGTGAGGAGCGCAATGATGCAGGTGGAAGGTTTAAAAAGGTTGCCGGGTTGTAGGGCTGCGAGGGGTGCAGAATGCAAGGGATGCGGGCTGCCAGGGGTGCAGGACCCCATCACGGGAGCCGCTGCAGGGCTGTGGCTCGAGCGGGCGCCTCCAGCTGCGGGCGGGGCCGCACATCTGGGCGGGGCAGGCGCGGTGACTCCGGCGGGGCCGGCGAGGAGCATCCCAGAGCCGGAGGAGCGGCGAGCCGATAGCATGCCCAAGTGCCCCCGCTGCCAGAAGGAGGTCTACTTCGGTAAGGACTTCCCGCAGGGCTGCTGGGTTGCTTAAGGTGGGATGTCCCAGTGCTGCGGCTCCCCTGGAGCTTAGAGGTCCCTGTGCACCCCGGCGCTTCGGGTCCTGGGTGTCCCAGTGTTGTGTGTCCTAGCATTACAAATTCTTGGAGTGCCCCAAAGTTGTGCATTCCTGCTTCTGGGGTCCCCTCGGGAGTGGCCCTCTAAATCCACTTAAGGAGAATGTGTCTTGGTGCGTGGTGTGGGAAGCAGGGTACCCACAGAATGCGGATAGGGGCGCGGCACAGCATAGAGCTTAACCCCTCTTCCTTCCCAACATCGCCTGCAACCCCGAGGCTGAGGCAGGCAGCTGGACCAGCCTTGAGAACTCCCAGTTTGGAGCCCAAAGGCCTGGAAAGTGTAGTCTGCTGCTCTGAAAGCCTTGGCGGGTGAGCCAGCAGCTTCCCAAGGGCAAATCTTGCCCCCGGATACCTCCTTGAGGCAGTGGCTTGCTCGCATGTTGTCCTGCGTGGCGTAGCTCAGTGATACGACGGCCCCGGGGTGTTGTTTTTAAATCACTGTTGCAGGCTAGTTGTGAACCTTGTTGGACTTCTGGCTGCTTCTGGGCTTCAGGCAGACATCCTTCCTCTGAACTGGGGCCCTGAACTCCAGGCTCCTGTGAGCTCCATGTCATGGCCCAATTGTTATGCCTGAAGGTATTTGGGGCGTTTGAACCTCTCAACCTGCCAGCAGCAGCTTCTGGAGCAGGCAGGCTCTGTCTGCCAGACCTCTCCTCTTCCCTGGTTTAGCTGAACTTGAGGAGGTTTGCTAGTAGCTGCTTATGCACAATCCCTGGTTTTTAATTACTGAAGATGAGGGATCTGCAAGCCAGGTGCTGTCCCTGACTTCTCCACTCTCTGCCCTATTTCTGCTCGGCTTGTGTCCAGCTTCTACTTCTGCTCTGTCAAAGAATATGGAGACTTAAGCACGACGGCTACTCTCCCTACCCAACAGTCGTGTCCATTAGTGATGCCCACCCTGGTGGTTGTGCTGGGACTGGCACTGCCTGGAGGGCTGCTGGGGATGGAGCTCCTGAGGTTGGGGACGTCTGTGCCAGAACTTGAACTCACTGCTTGCAACCGGGTTTTGAAGTTGGGTTTTGGTACAATACAGTTTGTGGTGCCTTCCCACAACCGAGGGTCCTGGGGCAGCTCATTTGTGAGTGTGGCTTGATACCAAGTTGATTGTGTCAATATCCGCCTTTTCCTGTGGATCTGATTCAATCCTAGCTGGGTGAGTTGGGTTTGCTGTGCCTGCAGGTGCAGCCACAGCCCAGCGCTTATCGGTCTGCTCTTATGAAACATCTCTGTTGATGCAGAGGCTGATGAGGGTCCAAAAGCTGCTGGAGGACCAAGTTGCCTGATTTCTGTGCATGCAGATAATGGGTGCTGGCAGAGCAAGCCCTACTCCTGCATATCCTGGGTCTTTTGGAAGCTTGCATGGGTGTGCCTTGGTCAGCTTTTGGCCAGATCTTGTCTGTGGGAAGTAGGGGTGAGGAAGAAATGACACACAGAGGCCTGAAGAATGCATTTGCAGGGCCACCACCAGCTTTCCACCAGCTTTTTTTTTTTTATTGCTGGCATAGCTGAGAGCTGTGGGGGCAAGCAAGCAGCAAGCCTTGGCAAGAACTCCTGCCTGAGTGTTGGAGTAAATGCTTCTTTGAGAGGTGGGGAGGCTGAGCTCCCTCCAAAGGCTCTGTGATGGGAGGACCCTGCCACAGGCTAGGATCAGGCTCCTTGGAGCTGCTGGGGGAGGACACTGATGCACAAAGGAGGTTCTTTGTGCCACTGTGGCATGACAGTCCAGCTGCCTTATGACATTTGGGTACTGCCTCCACTCCCACCTCTGCAGTGGATAGCTTGTTCCTTGCATAAGCTATTGTGGGTGTATTTGGACTCCAAATTAGAGGTCCTTCAGGCTGCTGAGAGTCCCCCTGGTACACGCTACCAGCAGTACCTCAGTCCCACTGCTTAACCTCCTTTTGCAGGCGTGGCAAGAGTGCTCAGACCTGGCTCTGACAGTATTCCTGTGGAAAACTCTGCTTTATCACTTAGTAAATCACCAGGAATGCAGCTGCCAATATGAAGAGCACATGCATCTGCAGAAAATACCTTCCTTCCTATCCTGTGCTGCAATTAAAAGCCACCCTATTCTCCATAAATATGTCCTGGTCCCAGCAAACAGCATGTTGCCCCCTCCATGGCTGCTTGAACCCTAGCCAAGCTCCAGTTCCACTCTTGTTTGCCATGGTGTGTACAAAATTGGAGCACTGGTGGCTGGTGGGGACTGGTTTGTGTTTGGGCACTGCATGGAGATGGCTTTGCCTCCTTGGTCACCACTAGCATCCCTCCTTATTCCCTACTAGCTCTAGTGATTACTTGGGCTTCAGCTGGCCAGGGAGAAATACGTCCCCCTTATAGACTGATATTGGAAGAGAGGAGGTTCCCAAAAACTTTGGAAGATGGATAGAAGTTGGTCCATTCACATAGATGTGTGCCTGGATGTGCACAGCGAGTGCTTAGATTTGAAACACAGTGCCCAGTGTTGTGGACAAATGGACTTGAGAAAATGCCCCAAAATATCCTTCCAAGGGTGGGTGACAGGGAAGCCAGCCTGCCAGAACCGACTTGTTGTACTCATTCAGTACCTCAACTAATCCTCCTTTCTGTGGCAGCTGAGAAGGTGACTTCTCTGGGGAAGGACTGGCACCGGCCCTGCTTGAGATGTGAGAAGTGTAACAAGACCCTGACATCTGGGGGCCATGCAGAGGTGAGGTTTACTTTCCCCCTCAGCTAGGGGCTGCAGGAGGGGTGGACTGGGCAGAGGTGGTGGTGCAGGGCAATTGGGCTGATGCTCTTCCTTTCTCCCTGCAGCATGACGGCAAGCCGTACTGCAACCACCCCTGCTATGCCGCCTTGTTTGGGCCCAAAGGTAGGGTCACTGTGGCTGGGATTGTGGAAAGGAGGAGAAGGAGGCTTAGAGCTCCCATTCCTGGTGAGGTGCATCCCTCAGTGTGCTTGCTCTCTGCAGCAATGCTGACCTTATTCTGGCTCTCTTCCAGGATTCGGCCGGGGAGGAGCTGAGAGCCACACGTTCAAGTAAACTTCAGGTTGGTGTCTCCCCTCAGCACTCCCTTCCTGCCCCTGAATGGGTGGTCTGGCTGGAGTTGTCATCTGCCAGTCTAGTGGGGAAGACAGGTGTGCCATGGCATCTCTCTGGGCTGGCTGTGACTCTCAGCCCTTGTGTCAGTGCTTGGGAACAATCTGCTAGGTGCACTCTTCCTCTCCGCCAGCCCCAAGCAACTATCAATATCCGCATAGCTCCAGCAGCAGATGCCAAAGGCTTTTGCTTTGTGGCCTGTTCACAAAGTCTGTCCTGAAGCACCTTTTTCACTGGGATGTCTCTGTTCTCAGCCCAGCCTGACTTCATCTGCCTCTCTGTTCCATCCCTCTCCAGGTCTGACGGCCAGGGTTACCAGCACAGCCTGAAGACAGCACAAACGCGCTGCCACAGACATGCATTTTAGTTTTTAATTCACTTTGTACTAGACTAGCACATTAAAAGCAATAAGTAAATGAGGCTGGGGCTGATGCATAGAGGGGCTCTACTCCAGATAGAGTGCTGCTGGGTGGAGGTGCAGGGATGCCCTGCAGGATAGGAAATTTTGGCCAATATCACTGAAGGCTGCCTGGAGAGGAGACTGCACCCTTTGAGCCAAAACCCAGCCCTGCTTCTAGCATCCAGCTCTCATGGCTGGGCCCACCGTTGTATTCTCAGTCTTTAATAAATCCAAACTATGCTTCCCTCATGTAGCAACTGTGCTTTCTGTAACTAGGCCCCCACACAACTTGCTTGCAAAGCACTTGCTGCTTGCTTAAGGACCCCATGTGGTCTCTGGATTGAGCTGCACACTATGTGATTATGTGCTGGCTCCCTGTGATTTTGCTCCTGGTGTATGTTGGGTTCTGCTCATGGCTGCCCAACCCAGGGGCTGCCTTGGCCTTGTGGGACAAGAGCAGCCCTCACATACTGCAAGCACACCCATGAGAATGGGGTGGTGGGTGTCATGGTGTTTTTCCGGGTACTTGGTTTTTTAGTACTAGGTCCTACCCCACCTATGGCCTCGTTGGGTCATTGTTATGACACTTGAAAAAGTCTGGAGCACGGTGGCTCCTGCCAGTCTGAGTGTGCTGACCCGTGATCTCTTCAGCATTCAGTAGCCTCCTGGCAGGGCCTGCTGGAGAACCATGCTTGTGGGCAGTCTCCAGTTCTTTGCTCTTGGGTCTGAGATGGCACTCAGCAGCCCTCAGCTGGGACAGGGAGATGTCTGACTCAGAGATGGCTGAGTGTCATGTCAGGAAAACCCGGTATTTGCTGCTTTTGCTCTGAGCAGCCTTTTGAAAAGGCCAAACAAGGCAGAGGTTACCTCTCTTGGCAGGGAAAGCAAAGGTGCAGTATTACAAAGTGAGAGCTGACTCACAGGCACTTCACTCTTTCATGTTTCAAACCCTTTGACTCACTGGAAGAACAGAACTGACAGATGTAAAAAATGTCAACTTGAAGGATGTTTCTGAAATGATTTCTTAAAAATGTCTTTTCCTTGCCTAAGCCACCTCATTTACATACTCAGAGATACTTTAAGACACACTGGGATATTTTTGTCTACAGTTCATACATGCATTTCCTTAGAGACTGCTCTGTGTCTTACTGTCACACCAGCCTTCCTGGGGCTAAGCCAAACCCCCCAGTGGTCATAGGTACAGGTCTAATGTCAAAATCTTTGGTGCAAAAGCAGCCCGAACTGATAAATATCTTAAAACTTCCCATATGCTTGATGCCAAAAGGCTCTGCTTCAGTTGGCCAAACTCACCAGCTGACATTACCTTCCTTTCCAACCAGTTAACACAACAAATGCAGGCAGCAGGGTCAAAGGCAAACCCTGACTATTGCTGTTTGGCTACTGCCAAGCCTCCCAACCAGCCGGGACTCACTGGGACCCTGACCTCCAACACCCACCACTGCCATAGCCAGCAGCCTCCCAAGGATGCCAGCACCTGTGTCTCCTGGCCACTGAGACAGGCACTGGGACCTGCCACCAGGCACTAGGAATGGCCGCTGATGGCAGCCCACCTGCCCCTGGGGCAATGGGGACATAGCTTTCCTCTGCAAATCAAGCTTCAAAGCAAACTAGTGATATAATCTCAGATGCTTTGAGGATGCCAATGAGATAGTGTTTACACTCAGCATTAAAAATAATGGCAAACACAAGACTTGTCATCTTCTGGTCTTGCATAAGTGCGTCCAGCTGGAAAATGGGACCTGTGAATTGGGCTCCTAGTCTTTCCCAACAGGGCCCTGCAACAAAACTTTTCAGGAGTAGCTAGCTAATTCCAGGTGCAAGAGGCCAGGCTAGAAAGCATGAGTGGAGTACTAATGGAAGGTATGGAAAAACAAGTGCTGCTTGGGGAGAGGCTGAAGGGATCCAGTCCTCCAGCTGAAAGCTCTGCAGGCAGTGGCTGCAGCTGCGGCAGGTAGCTGTGTGTTGCCTTTCACAGGGTCCTGCCCACGGCTGCTGTTTGCATCAATCCCTGCCACTGATTTGCAGTATAGGGGTGGTAGCTGGCTCTCTGTCACCTGGGTACATGGAGGGATGTAGGAACTATGCAAGGTCTGTGCACCCTCAGGAAACCTGTGAAGAAGCTAAACTTGATCCTGCAAGCTGCCTCACTCTGTGCTGCTTGTGGCAGCGGTTAAAAACTGGAGGTCTCTTCAAGCAAGCTCTGGGGACAATCTTTTGAGTATTGATTCCCAAAAAGCTTTGTCTGAGCGCCCTGTTTCTCTGCCTGCTCTGCAATAGGCACTCCCATTGAGATTGTGTTTGGCCCCGGGACTTGCTGGCAGCATACTCCCCTTTGAGTGCTGTGCTTGTACAAGTCACACTCTCTGCCTTCTCTGTCAGGTTGAGCTGTTCAGGAGTGGGTCACATCCACAAGGAGTCTTGGTCAATGAAATTACATTAAATGATTTTGTAAAATTCGCTTCAGTCTTTGGAGAGGAAGTAAAAACAGCTGTATTGCACTTGAATAGAAAATCTGCGGCCGAGCCAGGCGCTCCCTTCGAATGTGCAGTGAGGCTCAGCAGTGTCCAGCATGCTGAGGAGGCAGGCTATCAGCAGACACAATCTTTCTCTATTGAACAGTTAATCTCCATCTGGAGTGTGAGCTGTGCAGACAAGCAGCACGGTGGCTTCCAGCACAGCTTGCCTGTGATGCTTGTGGCTCTGAGCCCCAGAGGGAGCTGGGGGTGAGCAGGAATTGTCCACTTCCTTTCAGTGGGGTGATGCCTGGCTGTACTGTTCCTGCAACAGGAGACATGGAAGGAGGGAGTAGTAGAGGGATGCTAGCTCAGTGTGGCCTACCAGCTGCTCTCACTCCGAAGGCAAAGAGCAGACCCTCAGGAGGTGGCTGATATTCCACATGTCCTGCCAGGTCACCAGCCAGCAGCCACAGGGATGTTGCTGACATTGCAAGTGGGGTCAAGGCATGGCCTGAGCACTGAGGTGCCCATCTGGGACAGCAAAAGGTGTTGGGTTATGTCCAGCCTGGAGATGCCCAGTATAAAGGTGTTTCACTTTATTGACCTGAAACACTGCCGTTGTTGACCCCAGAGGAAGTGGCTTTGCTTACTTTGCCATCATTTCAGAAGCAGCGATCAGTGAAGTTTGTGGACTGTGGAGTGATGGTTGCTATAAACACTTCATGACTATAACAAAAACAAAACAAATATCAGTTCCTCTGGCAGCTGGGTGTGGGTGAGCCCCAACGCCTTGTGGAAGGAAGCAGAAGAGGTTTTGGCAAAGGACAGGAAACAAGATGGGTTCAGAAACTAAACTGCTGCTGTTGCCCACCCTGGGTCTGCGGCTTCCTGGACAGAATTAAAAAGGAGAGGGGAGAGCAAAAAGAGGACTGGGAGGTCCTTCAGCGCTAATCTGTAAGAAGTGGGAGTGTCGATTTAGTCCCCAGTCTAGGCAGGGTGTGGGTTGCCTGGCTTGCTCTTGCTCCCAGCACAGATGGGACAGATCTTAATCCGAGGCAGGGGACAGATGTGTCCCTGAGACTGCAGCTGGCAAGGAGGACGGCTTAGGCTGGAAGTCTTGCAGCAGGATCACCTCAGCATCACTCTCTAGTGCTGTCCCTTGTGAAAGAAGCAGCCTGGGGACAGGGTTGAGTCTTGCCAGCGTGGCTGTGCAAGTGTGCTGCAGCTCACATCGGGGCTGGCATGTTGTGGAACTGGGGGTTCTGGTTCAATGCTGGCTTATTTGCTGATGGGGCCAGTGATCCTTCCCAGCTAGCTCTGATGGACACTGACATGACACTGGCATGGTGATTTTGGGTCTCGTCTGTGCAGGCTCCAGCCCTTCGGGGATGCAGTAGTCCTTGTGGCATAGATGGGGCCAGGCACCTGCCATGAGCGGTTTGCTTCCTTGCTGATGTGTTTCTGCAAATACGGCTGTGTCCCCTTCAGAGAAAAGCATGGTGCAGGCAGGATCAGGGGAGTGTGGCATGGAAGCTGTGGCAGCAGCAGTTACTGCTCTTTGCAGTGAAACAAAGAAACTTATGCTTAACAGTTTAATTTAACCAATAAGGCAGGTACACTTTATTCAGTGCTTGAGAAGACTCGGGATTTGTCCTCAGAGTGCTTCTGCCAATCAGTGATTTCAGAGAACTTTATATACACAGAATTGTTTCCATATCCATATTTTCCCCAAAATGAAAAGCACACTTCATTCCTGGAACCTCATCGCAAATCCTTGGGGAGATGAAATCAAGGCCACCCAGAGTCCTTATGGTGTGGCCATATCTGAGTGGTCAATCTCAACGACTCTGACAGACAAGAAGATAAGGGTCATTATCATTATTTTAGTTGTTAATCTTGTTTCCAACACATTGCAGTAGACATTCCATCCCACTATTTACAAATCACCATTTCTGCTGCATGGGGCTCCTGGGGATGAAGCTGGTCTGTAACTGAGTAGTATCAGCTCACCACTGCTTTAGTCATTTTCAAGGCTGATTTCTGTTGAGTTCAAAGTACTCTGATATCTTTTAGATCAGGGAAGTGCCCATATCCTAATGCCTCAGAAATCTGCCTTCTTATCCAGGCAATGGTAAGAGGGACTGTGCAGCTGATGGAGGGCAAGCAGGAGCTCTGCAAGCTCATGTGGTAAGCTACGACTTCCTGGCCCAGCTCTACAAAGCAGCAGTTTGGGGAAGCCCTATCCCGCCTGTGGAAACAGCTTTGCAAACAGGGGTCAAAGCCTTTGTCTTCCCTTGGTAAGCCTTTGGTTAAAGACCTAGGGGGAACAAGAGCAGAAGGAGTTATATTCTGTGCAGAGGAACATCAACTTGGTTATGTAAGTAAAAAGGAAAGGGTGAAACTCCTGAGATCAGAGAATGCAGATTCAGATCAGATCTCAGATCTGTTATTTTCTAATCCTTTCCAATTCATTTACCATACTGAAAGTGCAGACCCTGCATCAAAGGGCCTGAAATGCCAGTGCCTATCTTAAGCATCAAACTGCTAAGAGCTGACCTTGAATTTTCGTGTTACAGCCCCACACAGGCCTATTGCAGAGTAATTCGGTATGTCCTGGAAAACCTGTACTAGAGTATTCAATTCAGTGATCTTGTTATGTGGTGTGACTCCACATACTAAACATGGCTGGCCATGCCAGCAATATAAGCACGCCGTGCACCCACTGGCAAGGACGGTGCCAGGAAACATATCATTGCTTTCTGGCAAGTAGATGTATATTTGTGACCTGACATGGCTGCTCTGAGCGTGCTGATGGCTAGACTCTCAACAGCAGAGATCACAGCATGGCTGTCTGGAAGGCATCATCCTCTCCTCAGCTAGGAAGGGCTGCTCATCTGACAGAGACATAAGCCTTGGTCAGCAGCAGCAGACGCTGGGGATGCTCTTTGGCTGGATGGAATTGTGATCTCCGATCTTTCCGCAGGCAGTGTGGGGCTGAGCATCACTGCAGGTCTGCCCTGCTATGCAAGAGCACAGCCTCTGTGCTGCTCTGCTCCTTCCTGCCAGCGTGAGGCCATCCCTGCCTGCCAGGCTGTGCCTTTTCCCACTTGGCTTAAACCAGCATCCCAGTGAGGGGAGAGAGTGTATGTATAAAAGAATCAGGACCAGGGGAGCTTTGGGATGGAGCTGGAAACATTTGTGCTAGGAAGCAGTGTGGCTAGCCTAATCCGCTCCAGGTGTGAAATGCTACAGCCTCCAAAAGCCTCCCTTGCACAGGCAAGGAGGGCAGCTGCTTTCTTCTCTGATGTTTGCTCAGCTGCTGCTGCTGCTGTGGGGAGGAGAAGAGGAGCTCTGGCTATACTGAGTTGGCAGAGGAGCGTGGGAAGCACTGATGCACGGCCCAGGGGCCTGGCCAGGAGACAGACTGGCTCCTGCCTGTGCCTTCATGGGAATAGAAACATTACAAAAAAAAAAAAAAAAAAAAAAAAAAAAAAAAAAAAGGGAGTTCACACCTTCCCCTTGGCAGGGCTTGGCTGTGGTGCCATCAGGAAGCCATGCTGCTACTGGAGTGAACAGAGATTGCATAAAATCTGCATGAGGCAATAAGATGTCTGACATTTCTGGCAACGGCCACAAACAGTGGGGCTGTCTGTGGTGGTGGGTTGCCATGGTATGGGTGCAAACAGGCCCCCTTGTCCCCAGCTGAGTCACCCAGGGCGGAAATGACCTCAGTTGACATATTGTACTGAAAACAGACAGCTGCATGGCTGTGCAACATCACATGAGAACAGAGAACTGAGGCAGCACGAAGCACTGTAACCTCCTGTCATGGTCCACTCCTAAGTGGATCCTGTGATATCTGCTTATGAGTGGACTGTGACACTTCCCCAGGAGGAGGATCGGCTGTGGTGCCTCTCATTATCAACTCAGATCTTCTCTTCCCATTGTGGTTCCTATGGCTGCTCCCACTGCTGGGCAACCCTGAGCTCAGCTCTTCCTCAAACTGCCTTGGTTCAGGAGTAGAGCTGGGGAGCGTGAAGGGGCAGGTTATGCTGTTCTCTTGGAGGCTTCCAACAGTCTCCTCTGACCTTACAGGTGCAGACAGCGACATCTGAGTTGTGGTGATGTCAGCCTGCCATCACTTGTTTGCAACTGTCAGTCCCTATAGGTCCAGGGCTTGGGACAGGCGAGGCAAGAGTGGCTGGGATGCAGTGGGGCAGTGGCTCTGTTCCTATGGGGTAGCACCACCATCCGCACTGGGACAGCATGCCAGGTCTGTCACGGCATCATCTCCTTTGTTTGTCCACAGCACAAAGTCCATCTGTGCAGCAGGAAACCATCGTCTTATCACCATCCTGGGAAAACCACACAGGCAGCCAGCACAGTAGGTAAGTGGGGCCTCGGTTGCTGGGATTGGGCCCCCACTGCACCATGCTGCACCAGTGAGGCTGGGATTTCCTGCTCAGCGCCTGACCTGCCTGTGGCTGAGTGCCAACCTTCCACAGCACCAGGCATCTTGTGTCAGCTGCACCTACAGGGCTGCATGCCTAGGGAGCTGTGGGACTGGAGACCAGGGGCTGGCTGAGAGGGCAGCCAGCTCCAAGGCGCCACAGGACTGCTACAGCCAGTGTGACGAAGAGGGAATGGGAGCTCTCAGTGTGCTGGGATGGTGTGCATCCCAGCTGGTGCTCCCACACCAGGTGATGATCTCACTGGCTGAGGGGTTGGTGTGTTCACTGGAGTAAGGAGGGTGATGGGCAGGACCATCCACTGGTGCGTGCACTGGGTGCTGCAAGAGAGCCCTTTTCTTGGCAGCAGCAAAACAGGCAGCTGCCCTAGGGAGGAATAGGCCTAGACAGAGGAATGTGCGTGGGGATAGAGATGGCTTTCAGCAGGGTTTATGGAGTGGTCAGGAAAACACAGGAAATTGGCCCCGGCTGAAGGTCCTCCTGCCTGGAGACTGCAGTGGGGATGGGAAAATAGATGTATCACAGAGGGACCAGACAGCAGCCGATAGCGGCAAGGTATGGAAGGCTGAGAAGGGTGCCAAAGACAACAGAGGATTATCTGGGTCTGATAAAGCTCTGGGAAAAAAAAAAAAAAAAAAAAGGACTTTGTGGTTTTTGGGAACCAAACGCAAGGAACTTCATGGAGATGCCAAACCTGTTAGGAAGGAGAGCAAAGAAGTTGATATAGATTGCTGAGGTAGAGCTAGGCAAGGGATAAGGAAAATGCTTTCCAGATCACTAGGAACAAAGTAGGATATGAGAAAACAGCTGCTAGAGAAGATACTTTAAAAATACTTAAGCCTGAATAACTCACAATTGGGGTCCATTCAGGGCTGGCTGGTGCAGCAGCCAGGATCTGTGGGATGGGGAAAGCAGTAATGTAGCACTCAGCATCAGAAAGGGCTGCACTCCCCAGCACAGGGGTGGGAAGGAGAGGCAGTAACCAGAGGGAAAGAGTGCAAATGCAGTTCATGTTAGCAAGCAGGCTTTGTCTAAGGTCTCATTGGACCAGTGCAATTTCTCTCCTCACTGTGAGCAACTGTTTGGCTGCCAGAGACCATTCCATAGCTGGAAGAAATTTCATGTGTTGTTGCATCGTGTTTGTTGGGGGGCGGAAAGGGAAAATCATCATGCTAGATCCAAAGAGTGTATGTTAAATGGGTAATGAACTGGGTAACTGGCCAAGAAACCACCAGTGGGGTTTTTGAGCGGGTGTTATGTACAGACAGAGGCTGCCTTGGTTCTGGGGGACACTGCTGTGCTGGTGGAGCTGACTAGTCTTCCTGGCAGGCACTAGTCATAGTCCCGCCATACTGCCTGCAGTGGGAATCTGCTTCCAGACCAGGCTTCACCCACATAAACCCCAGCCAAGAGGCAGACGTTCCATCTCAGTGACCCACACTATCTCCCTTAACAGCATAACCATTTTCCCCTTGCTACCCACCAAGGAGCAATCCTTGAGATTGCTTCAATTGTGAGTCTGTGCCTGGGAATGTGCTGCCTGCCTCATGCCTCATCAAACTGAGACAAAACTACGAAGCTGGGTGAGAACCTGATCCCCAGGTGTTCTCACTGCAGCTGAGAAATGATGTTGGGGTCCGAGAGTAGCAAGTTTTGTCTTCAAGAAAGCTGGAGAAGGACTTTTTACAAGAGTAGGAGGCAATAAGGATGAGGGGAATGTCTTTCAATTGAAAGGGAAAGATTTAGATTAGACATTAGGAAGAAATTCTTTGCAATGAGGGTGGTGAGGCACCGGCTCATGTTTTGCACATGTCTTGGATGCCCCATACCCGGAGGTGTTCAAGGCGAAGTTGGTTGAGGTTTTGACCACCCTGGTCCAGCAGGAGGCGTCCCTGTCCATGGGAGGGGGTTGGAACTGGATAGGCTTCAAGGCCCCTTCCAACTCAAACCATTCTATGGTTCCATCACTCAGAGCAGCCAAGGCTGGGTTTTGCTGTCGCACCTTCATCTGGGAGGGGCGGAGGAAGCCTCTCGAGGTTCTGGCTGTGGGGAACGCAGCTGTGCTCCTCCGCGGTCAGCAAGAGGCCACGTTCACGCGCTCCCTAAGCCGGTGACCTCGCGGGGGAGGCAGAAACCGCCGCCCGTGCCCCAAGCGGGAGCGCGCACGGTGGGGCAGGACCGCTCTCCCTCCGGCCGCCAGGGGGCGCCGCCGCGGGAGGTCGGGGCGGCCCTGGCGCAGTGCGCACGCGCGCGCGAGGCAGCGCGGGAAGCGGTGCGCGAAGCGGCGCGAGATGTGGAGGCGGCGAGGGGCGCTGCCGGCTGCTGTCGGGGCGCTGTGCCGGGTCCTGCCGCCCCACTCCCGGCCCAGCCCCGACACCCTGCGCCGCGCCAAGTTCGACAGCCCGCAGGCGGTGAGCTGCCGCCCGCCCCTCTCGGCACGGGGGCGCCTCTGCTGCGGGACTGCGAGCTCGCAGCTCTCCGAAAGGCTTGGCGTTCTGGTGGCTTTAGCGCAGAGCTCGGTGTTTCACCGTGTCAGCGGCGCCTTCCTGGCGTCCTCCGGGGTCGCTGTGCACCCGCCCAGCTGGGGCCTCTGCTCTGGGGCTGTGCAGGGCGATGCTTGCCAGCCCTCGTCTCACACCCGATGCTCCACCTGCTCCGTTTCCTCGTTTATTGCTTTACGAGCGTTAGTTGGAGTTCAGCTGTAGTCATCGCTACGTCAGCTTGTCGGCGTGTTGCCCTTGTGTGACCAAGCAATGATTACCAGTTCCAGCTCATTGCACACTGCATTCTGGTGGTTTTTTAGTACTATCACAGATCTTTTCAGAATCTTCAGGTTCTAGTTTGACTGTGGGTGACTTGTGCCACGGAAGCTGCACTCCCGTGGGTCCGAGCCTTAAAGCAGAGGTGCTGGATTGTGCTGTATAAGCAGCGTTGGTAGCTGTTCTCTTTCTGAGTGCACCACACTGTAGGTAGCATTCATAGGACAGCTGATACATGAACCTGCCTGATCCAACAGTGTTGGCAGAGTGCAGGTGTGCTCTTCCATGTAACAACTGATGCCCAGATATGGGTTGCTTTGCCTAATTAAGGCTAAATATATTGCAGATCTTTTGCCTGCTGATCTCCCCCACCCCTCTCTCTTTTGCAGAGCTTGGATTTCTGGAGGCTGCTCTACGCTCTTCTGAAACAAATCCATGGAGGCAAGTGGACAGAGTTGGATACCATAGGTAACTTAGTTTAGCTCTGCAATTTCCATCTGCCCTAAGGAAGTACTGGGACTGGTTTTTTAGCACCTTTTCTTGGTCTCCTTGCTTTCAGTTTGAATACCTGTGCTGCCAACTTACTGTTGCATTACAGCTGTGCAGGCAACTTCACTCGTATTTGGCTTGCTTTGTCCAGGAAGCTGGGGTGTTTCTGTGTCTGCTAGGGTCTCTTCCTTCCCTTTGACATTTTGCTGTGGGTAAACCTCTGCAGTGATCTTATGCATTCTCAGCATCTGCACAGACAATTAGAGAAATAGATTTGGTTTTGCTTTGATTCCTTCTTCCCCCATTCCATGTGTGGTGTGTGGTTAATTTTATATCAAGTCTTTTGTCAGAGCTATGAACTGCAGCATATTAACCATAAAGGCAATGTTTTGGATTGAAGTTCTAGACAAAATGAAAAGTGAAACCTGTGTGAATATTTGAGATGGACCATGAATATCTCTCTATGGACGCTGCCAGTGTTCCAGAGAGAAGCTGAATGCAGTTGGCTTCTTACAATGACAGAGCACTGTTTACTTCTTAAATGTATGTTATTCCAATTATGATACTATTCTCCAAACCTCTTTCTTGAAAGATGCCCATCTATAGAAGAGTTTTGAGAATGGGACTGTCTGTGATGTATGGAGGTCTTCTCAGACTGAAACCACTTAAAATCCACTTCTGCTGTTGAAAGCAAAAAAAGACCTAAACAATATTGTTTTAGCCCCTGAAGAGCTGGGAATATGGTGGCTTTGTAAATGGTGTTAAAAAAGGCTGAGCATCGTGGATGGTATTTCTCAAGGAGTATGGAACAGAACTAGCGTCGTTTTGCTGGTAGCTCATCAGGAAGTCAGCACTGTGCTGTGTTACTCACAACTGCTATTTTTCATTCAGCTGTTTTTGCTTTTCTGCTCATCCCTAATCTGCTGTGTATGGTAGATAAATTTACTGCCTGTCTCCTACGGCTTTGTGGAGGTGGTTCTGCACAAGTGCGGCCTCATTGAATCCTGGCTGCTCCTGTACTAGTTGTTTGTAGCATTGGAGACAGGGTTTCCATGTGTGTGGCAAGTTGCTGGCTCTACAGAGAGCTCACACAGCCTCTGCTGGTAGATTGTGAGGTAGGATTGTGTGGTTCTGATCAGAGCTGCTGAGCTGAATTCAAGCAGCTTGTTTAGTCACAACTCCAAGATCTTAAACTCCGGTTGGATAGCCATACTGTTTTTCAAATTACAGTGATTATCCTTGCTTGGCCAAATGAATGAATTGTCTGCTGTGAACACAGTATTTTACAGCCTTTCTTTTCTGTCCCTGTTCTGAAGCACTTGTGGTTGTTCATGTAGTTGTTTTATGGGAGTTTTGGGCACAGGGACTAAATAACTTTCTCAGGTTGCTGTGTGCATAGGCATGGGAAGAGCTTTCTGGAAAAGAGAACCTGTGCTTAAATTATCTTGTACCCTTTCTTTTTTTTTAGACTAATTTTTTTGTTTGTTTTTTGAGCCTAGGCCTGTCATCTGTGTGTGGTGTTAGGGTTACAGTGCCGTTTCCCACTGTTCTGTAGAGACCCAGCTGTTGGCCTGTTTGCAGTTGTGAGGTGCTTAGAAGAAAGAAGCGCGTTGCAAGGAAAGAATGCTCTTTCAGATTTTGCTTGTGGTAAAGGAAAAGCTTTTCTAGAAAACTTTTCCTTAATCTAGTAAGTCCTATTAAATGACTTTTGAAGTTGCACCCCAGTGTGTATTTCTGTTTTGAGTTAGTAGTTTTCATTAGTCAGCTTTTGGTTTTATCTTGTTATAGAATTGAATTTAGAGCAGATGAAAATTTGCTCTGAACAGAATAGCCACAAGTAATTCCCTTGTTGTGGTTGTGATGTGGTATTTGTTAGAAAAACATTCTGCAGCATGTTTTTCAATGGTTTAATATATTTTATTGTCTATCTAGCAGGAAATAAAATATTGAAAAATCATCAGTGGAAAAGAAAAATCACACAGAATGATATTATAAAATGTAAAGCCTATCAGTTTGTGGTTGTAAAATTCTCAAATGGTTCTTTTGGTCTCCTGTTTTGAAAGAATTTTTTTCTTCAAACAGTAAAAAGCACTGACTGCAAACCTTGATGGGAAGGCATTACTAACACTCCAGCCCCTTGATGTGTCAGAACAATGGATCTCTCAGTGGGGTAGAAGGCAATATAAGCTGTATAATAGTATCCTGAGCATAACCTTCCTGGTCATGATCAATGTTTTCGTGGTGCTTTTTCTTCACAGGCTGAGAGTGGATGGGCTTGGTGATTAGCCTTAGAGTCATACCAGGCAGCAGTGCAGTGCTGTATATGTTTAGGTAGTTGGAGAAAATATTTGTTTTCTTGAATCGCCATTAATTTTTTATAGTACAGGAAAGAGGTCTGGAGCTGCATTATATTTTTGTTTATTTGACAAATGAAGCAGAAAATGTTCTTCTGCAGCAGCAGTTTCCCATAATACCACTTACCTATGCAGGTGTTTCTTGCCTGAATGCATGAAGTAATGTATCTGTGTCTGTTCTTGTACTTGATTTAGTTACTTTCTGTCACAGCCTGCCAGGCTCATACATAACCCTGATTTGAATATCACGTTGTAATTCACTGGAAGTATTCTGCAGGATTCATGAAGTGGAAGAGCACAACTTCAGTGTAGTTGTAGTCAACTCTGATGTTCATCTGTGGCATGATCTTACTTGCTAAACACACTTTTATAAATGATGTGCATGCAGGAGATTAGTTGGAAGGACTGTGTGGGTCTTTATAAATTGCCTATCCTAATGAAATCCTGTAAGAAGATGTTGTCAAAGAAGAGGCGTTTGAGTGATTGGTGTTATCTGCTGTCTGAGGGATGGCTTTTCCTCTCTCTTGGCTGCACGTTACAGAGGAATTCATCTTGGTCTTGGGTACTTACAGGGCCTCTACTGGCTCATCTGAGCATTATTTCCTACTAAGCAGAGTCTTGTGGGGATGATGAAAAATAAGTGGCTCTTTGAGCCCCAGTTCCACTTCTGTGGTTTGACTGCTTACCCACAATTTCTGCTAGATAGCAACCATATCCTCTCATGTGAGGAGAATGTGTTGCAGGAGAGATGAAATGGGGAGATAAAGGACCAGAGCAACAAAGCAATTCTGGTGGCAAATTGCGTTGGTGGATCTGGTCCTGAGTGGTATGTCAGAGGAGGGAAATGATGGTAAAGTGAAAAAACCAGCTGACTTGCTCTCTATTCCTTCTCTTTGGTTTGTGATTTCTTGGTTTGCTCCCTGAACTGCAGACGGCAGCATGGGATGCTTGTTTTCTTTGGAAAAGGAAGAAAGTACATACTGATCTTCTCTCCTGGTTGGAGTATTTCTGCTTTCACCTGTTGTGGCAATTTCTTTCTTGACAAATTCACAAAGAAAAGGAAAAAGTGATTCATAAGAATGTTCAGGAGTGTTCAGAATAAATTCTCTAGTATCTGAGCGCTCCCCTTGTAATTGGAATGCATCTCTACAGCAAGATTGTTAGCAAACCACAGGTATTTCTGTCACCCTAGCATCGTGAAGGGAAGCTGCTTGGTTTTATGTTCACAGGTTCTGGAAAAAGAAAAATGGAGTGATTCAGGTGTTTGTGTTTCCTTTTTGTGTCTGGAACCCAGAAGCAAGCTAGGTTTAAAGCCAGTTGTCCAACTGATATGTCTGCAGAAGTTCTGTTACGGAAAACACTAGTCCTGCTAAAATGAGTAGCTCTGCCCTGTTGTGTCACCTGCTTAATCATGCTCCTGAACTGCTTTTTCTTTCTTCAGTCATGGTTAATGTCTTTGTCAGGAATTCATTTTTAGCTTTCACATGGTGAACTATGTAGTTCTGGTCCTGCTGAAGATGTGTAGTAGCCTGTATAACAGTTTCGGCTGTGGGTTTGGACTGAAGACCACTCTGGAAGTAGGTGTCTGCACTAAATATTAAAGTTGGTCAAATAGTGCACTCGGCATACCTTCCTATGGTTTGTCAGAGTGCAAAGGGCTTGGTGGCTTTCTCTGACTACCAGCTCCCTCTGGCCTCAGTGAAGCTGTACCAATGTGCTGCTCCCAGAGGGTTACTAGCACCTGCCTATGTATTGGCTTTGTATTACTTTTGGTGGAGGAGACTCCTCTAGCATTTTGCAAATGAAGCTAAATCAGCTACTCTTCACTGTGAGAGTCTGTTGTAATTAACAAAATCCTTTGAGAGCAACAGGATTGGGTTTTTTTTAATTTTGTTAGTTGTTCATTCTGTGGTTTTTGAGCTTCAGTAGTTGATGTCAGACAAAGAAAGATTACAATATATGTTAGTGCTAAAGGGATGTTTTTACCACCAGGGACAAGTGAACAAGCGTGTAATGTGAAGAACTGATGTGTTAAAATTAAGGACAGCAGTGACAATCTCGGACTGTGAGGTTTGTTCTAATTCTATTTTTGTGTATGTGAGTGTATACCTTTTTTTTTAATGAAGCCCTACAGACATACTGAAGCACTACACTGGATCAAACTAAAGGTTCCTCTCTCCGTCCAGCTGTGGCAACTGTTAGAAGTGGATGCCCAGGGGAAAGGAAAGAGCAAATAAAGCAGGATGCTTTCAGGGGAGAATTCTTTCAGCAGGCAGTAGTTTACATCTCAGACTTCCTAAACCAGAGAAGATATCTTTGTATTTCATAAGCTTCCATGAACTCCTGTTCCATAAATCCAGTTCCTCCTTTCCATAGTGACCCAGGACCAGAAATCTCAGAGCTTTGTTGTTTGTGTGGAGAACATCTCTTTAGCTTGTTTTGACTCATTCGCTTGTTAAGTTTGGTGGTTCACAGTTCTTGTATTGAATGTCTTCCAATCAAATTATTCCCTGTTCACCCATTCTGCAGCACTCATGGGTTTAGAGTTTTGTTATATCCATTCTCGGTTATCTTCTTGGCCTATATAGTATTTTTGGGACTGAAGAAATTAAATAACACTGTGAATTTTGGATGTGGGGTCATGGTGGGTATAGACAACAATGTAATTTTCCCTGAGTTCTGTTTAGTCTCCTTTCTAGGTTTCTCACATTCAGTTTTAATTTTGGATGCATAGGATAATCAAATGTGCTATTGTAATGAAAAATCTTACCATCTAAGATCATATTCCTGAATCCAGAGGTCATCTTCTAGCCTATTGCTGTACCAGTAAAGTTAGGATTGTTTTTCCCTTGTACACATGGCTTTTCATTTTCTAAAAAAGAATTTTATCTTCATTTTAAATCTTGGGCTCATTAGGTTCTGCAGTCCTTCGTGATCTGCCTGCATGCCTTACTACTGAGTAATATCACATCAGCACCGTATTTTCTGTCACCTACATTGTCTGTGCGTTATTTTGAGTTGGTTAACAGCAACTGCCTAGCACAGAGCTCTCAAGTGAAATCACTGTTTGCTCCTACCATCTGGTTCTTGTCTGCTAGACACTTGTCATTGATTCAAGGGCCTTCCTTCTCCCTCCACCACAGTGGCTCAGTTTCTTTGTTGAATCCCACTGGGAAATCTAAATGTCCTGCATTGGTTGCATCTTCCTTAATCGCTTGTTGTTGCCTTTGGATAACTCAGCTTTTTGAGCAGGACTTCCTTTTACAGCTACTGTTGGTTCTTCCCCAGTATGTACAGTTTGTTTTGCCCCAAAATGTGTTCTTTATTCAAAGTTTTGACTTAGTACAGAGCTGAGACTTAATGGTCAGAACCTTTTTAGATAATAATATTCTTTGTTTCCTCAATATCTTACAGTTCTGTAGTGATGTGTTTTAGCTATCAAGTTACGTTTGCTGGTGTGAAGGAATACAGATCAGAGCATTCCTGAGAATTCAGTAGTGTCAGTGGTCTGGTATGAAGTGTGGTGTGCTGCATTATCTCTGCCTGCTTGTTGCTGCTCAGGGATTTGTAGAAAGCTGTGAAACCCCTATCTCTAAATTCCAGTTTCCTTCAGAAGTGAAGTAACTCAGAGTTTTTACTAATTCATAGCATACTTGTGGCTCATCAGGATGAATAGGTGAATTGGAGCCCTGTTAATAGAGGGGATAGCTATTTACCTTTTTTTGCCATTGTTAATCTCCAGGAGGCCATTACTGGCCTTGATCTTAAATTTCAATTCCTCCTTTTGTGTGAGCAGAAGTTCCTGTAAGTCAGAATGGGGAAGCATAGAGAAGACTTTTACCCTTTAGAATCACAGAATAATTAGGGTTGGAAGGCACCTTAAAGATCATCTAGTTCCAACCCCCCTGCCATGGGCAGGGACATCCCACTAGATCAGGTTACCCAAGGCTCCATTCAGCCTGGCCTTGAAAACCTCCAGGGATGGGGCAGCCACAACTTCCCTTGACAACCTGTTCCAGTGTCTCACCACTGTCATGGTGAATAAATTCTTCCTAATGTCTAGTCTAAATCTGACCTTCTCCAGCTTACATCTGTTCCCCCTTATCCTATCACCACAAGCTTTTGTGAATAGTTGCTCTTTCCCTTTGCCTTCTGTTCTTCATCAGTTGTTGATAAATACTATAGTCTCTGCTATCCTCCACTAATCTTAGGCTTGATTAAAAATCTTGCTCTCAGAGGAGGCAAAGGTTTCTGGACCTGAATGGGTTAATACATTCAATAATGCAATTTGTTTTTTTTTTTCTTCTTTTCAGATAACCAGATTAGGTTTGTAAAATCAGCGTTGTGGTACCATGGCTATGGCAGACCAGAACTTTATAGGCTCTCATCTGATGGTTCAGCAGGTAGTCGGGAGCTGCTGCTGGCGTTTTCCTGGCTGCTGCACAGACTTGACCTCTTGGAGCAGCTTTTGGCTTGTAACAGAGTAAAGACTGGGGATGAAACCTCTGTGTGCACGGTGAGTGTGTTTGTGTCCTTCTGCCTTATCTGTCTGTAAGTAATGTTCTGTGACAGCAACCATGTTATCATTAATGTGAAATGTGTGGTGTCTTGGTACCTTTACAAATAAATGATTTACTCTAGCTTTAAAAGGAACTTAAAGGGGCCAGCATCTGGGACCTGTTTTCTTTTCCTTCTCTAAGCTTTCTGGGTGCAGATGATCTGGCTTCCTTCTCTTTCTCAAATTCGAACCCCTGCCTGAATTCTTTGATTTTTATTTCCGGTATAGCTGAGACCAATGTGGAGGAGTGCAAATAAGTCAATGTCTTTGATCTGTGTGCTTCTGAGTTTTGTGGTTCCAGACTGTAGCATTGGTGGTTCTATGATGTAGGCAACAGGTTTGCTGTGAACGCTGGTTGGATTGGCATTAGGGTAGAGCAAGTAATCTTAATGGAGATGGTACCTTCCTAAAAACATCAAGATCTCAAGTGGCATCTACTGCACTTGGGGAAACTAATGACCTTGTAGCCTCCTTGAGAGAATGACTTTTGTTTCCTTTAATAAAAAGATGTTAGCATGTAGAAAGCCTACTCTGAAGTAAGCTGTATGTCTGTTTTAGCTGCAGTATATGTATCTGATCAAAAAGAAAAAAATCAAAACCATCCACAAATACACAGTTTAAGAATGTTTGGTAAAACTGCTTTTAAAATTCATTCCTTGCATTTAAGACCACAATCCCAATTGCTCTGAAGCAGAGAGTGAAAAGCTCAGGAGAGAAGATAGTCATTTTTTCCCATGTTTATATCTCGTTTGTTGCAAATAAACCATCCCTGCTCTTAACACAAGTAACACCTTAAACTTAAACTGATCAGTGCAGTGTGTTAGTGTGGCCAAGGCTTCTCTAGGTGGTTGTGAGTTTGTTCTAAGTTGTCTCCTTTTAGTCAGACGTTAATTACTGTTTGGTCTGGTTCAAAATGACAGACTCATAGAATGGTCTCATTTTTTGGCAAAGGACACTGTAGGTCAGAAACCCTCCCTGCTGGTTTCTTATAGTGTCTAAGATCTGATGGTTGTCATGGTCATGTATATGTAGACCCGTGGACCATAGTCTGCCTGTTTTGCTAGGATCTTTCTAGGGGTCAGCAAATCAGGAGAGTTTGGAAAGCTGCACTATGGATACAATATCTTAGTTAGGAAAACACCTGTACAAATGGAAAACAGTTCAAAGGGAAGTATCACCTTGGTAACAACTCATGAACAGTATCTTGAGAAAAGGGACCACTTTAGTGCACTGCAGTTGTTAGCAGCACTGACCAGAGAGCACAAGAGGCTGTCCTTGGTGCCCTGAGTGTGAGTGGTGGTGCTCTCCTGTGATGTTAAGGGTGCTTTGAGATTTCAGGAGAAACATGCTTCTGGAGACCTTTTTACTTTAGACTTCTCTTAATTTTTTTGTTGCAGATTAGATTTTACGTCCTTAATTTCTATTACAAAAGAGTAATGAATGAAATGTAGCAGCAGCATGAATTCAGGGAATGAGGGAGCACCTGTTTTATTTTTTTCCAAAAGTCTTGGTTTGCATTTTCCAAACAGCTGAAAGAACTGTGGTAATACAATATTATTGGCCACACAGAAGCACACAAAGATGTTTATTGTTATGCCTTTCACTGCAATTCTCACTTGCTCTAACTGTGTTTCTCAAAATCATGGAACACACTTCATGTTTTTGTCCAACAACTGTCTGAAACAGTGATTGAAAAGGTTTACAGGTCTGGAAAATGTCTTTCAATAGGCCAGACAAAAATATTGTAGACTGGGAATTGGATTTAGCATATGTGTGTGAAGCTGACAGTATTAACAGCAACATTTCTTGTTTTGTGTTCATCTAGCAAGTTTTCATGCTCCAGTTAAAAAAATGCTCATGGGGAAAAAATGATAGAATTTAGTTACAGCGGAGAATGTGCAAATAGTGTGTTGTGATTCTGTATCACAAGAAAGCTAGTAGAATTGTGAGGGTCAGGTCTTGTCATTTATTTGGTCAACTGGGTATTACAAACCCAATAAATACAACCAGTAAGACCCAACCTTATTAAGACCCAAGAATGCGCAGTTAAGAAGGTATTAAAGAGAACTCGATTAATGCCTGGCTCCGAGCCTGGTGCAAGGAAAGGGGCTTTGGATTCTTTGATCATAGGGTGGTTTGTGCACCCCCTGACACGGTTGTGAAGGTTGGGGCATGTCGGTCTCCTGGCGGGGCTAAGGCTCTTGCTAAAAACTTAGCTAAGCTCATAAATCGAGTTTTAAACTAGATGTGAAGAGGGAGGGGATTGAGTCAAGTCTAGGCAAGAGCGTGCCTGGATGTGGTGCACTAGAGATTAGGAGAGGGTGTGCTGGTGAGGACGATCAGCACATCACCACACAGGAAGTGGGGGAGAATGCACCCTGGAGCAGTAAAGGAGATACAGGTATTCTGGTGCAAGCTACTCCAGTTAACAGGCAATTGGGAGCAAGCACTGTTCCCTCTAAGAGGGCTGAAGGCTCAGCTACTCAGCTGAAGTGCATTTACACCAATGCACGCAGCATGGGGAATAAGATGGAAGAACTGGAAGCTGTCGTAGGGCAAGGAGTCTATGATGTCGTTGCCATCACAGAAACGTGGTGGGATGACTCATATAACTGGAGTACAACTAGAGTGGGGTATAAACTCTTCAGGAGGGATAGGAAGGGTAGGAGAGGAGGTGGAGTAGCCCTCTTTGTAAGGGAGGAATTGGACGCTGTCGAGATGGATTGTGGTGATGAGATTGAGTGCCTGTGGGTTACTATCAGAGGAGCCCATAAGAAGCTATATTTTGTGATGGGAGTCTGTTACAGGCCTCCCAGCCAAGGAGAAGCAGCTGATGAGCTCTTCTATAAACAGCTGGGGTTAATCTCCAAGTCAATGCCTCTTGTCCTTGTGGGAGACTTCAATCTCCCTGATATCTGCTGGGAGTACAATAAAGCGGAAAGGAAGCAGTCTAGGAGGTTCCTGGAGTGCATGGAAGACAACTTCTTTGCGCAGCTGGTGAATGAACCAATGAGGGAAGGTGCCCACCTGGACTTGCTGTTTGAGAATAGAGAAGGCCTTGTGGGGGATGTGGCAGTAGGAGGACGCATAGGACTAAGTGATCACGAGATGATAGGGTTTTCTGTTCTAGGCGAAGTGAAAGAGGGTGGTTAGCAGGACAGTTGCATTAAATTTCCAGAGGGCAGACTTTAAACTCGTTAGAAGGCTGGTTGACAAAGTCTCCTGGGAGACAGTACTTAAGGGCAAGGGAGCCCACGAGGGCTGGGAGCTCTTCAAAAAGGAGATCCTAGCAGCTCAGGAGAAAGCCATCCCCATGTTCTGGAAAAAAGTCGACAGGGGAAAAAACAGCTTGGTTGAGTAGAGAGATCTCAAGTGACATTAGGAAGAAGAGGAATGTTTATAGGCTCTGGAAGAGGGGACAGGCCTCTTGGGTTGACTACAGGAGGGAAGTGAGGTTGTGTATAGAAAAAATCGGAGGGTCTAAGGCTCAACTAGAAATCAGGTTAGCAAAGTCCACAAAAGATAACAAAAATCATTCTATAAATATATAAATAACAAAAGGAGAACTAGGGAGACCATACAGTCCCTTTTGAACACAGAGGGAACAATGGTGACAGGGGATGAGGAGAAGGCTAAGGTACTTAATGCCTTCTTTGCCTCAGTCTTTAATTGTAAAGAAAGCTGTTCCCTCTGTGTACAAACCCCAGAACTAGAGGAGCAATACGAGGCTCCCATGATCCAAGAGGAGGTGGTCAGAGCCTTGCTTGCCCAACTGGACACCCACAAGTCTATGGGGACAGACGGGATTTACCCTAGGGTATTGAAGGAGCTGGCAGATGTATTGGCCAAACCCCTTTCCATCATCTTCCAGCAGTTCTGGAAGACTGGGGAGATTCCACTGGACTGGGGACTGGCTGATGTTGTGCCCATCTACAAGAAGGGTCACAGGGAGGACCCGGGGAACTACAGGCCTGTCAGTCTGACCTCAGTGCCAGGGAAAGTCATGGAACAGGTGACCTTGAGTGCTGTCATGAAGCACATGCAAGAGAACTGGGTGATCAGGCCCAGTCAACATGGGTTCACAAAAGGCAGGTCTTGCCAAACTAACCTGATCGCCTTCTATGACAAAGTGACTTGGCTGCTGGATGAGGGAAAGGCTGTGGATGTGGTCTTTCTGGATTTCAGTAAAGCCTTTGACACAGTTTCTCGTAGCATTCTGCTATGGAAACTGTCAGCCTCTGTCCTGGACAGGCACACACTCTCCTGGGTAAAAAACTGGTTGGATGGCCAGGCCCAGAGAGTGGTGGTAAATGGTGTTAAGTCCAGCTGGAGGCCAGTTACAAGTGGGGTTCCCCAGGGCTCAGTGCTGGGTCCAGCCCTGTTCAATGTCTTTATCAATGACCTGGATGAAGGCATTGAGTGTACCCTTAGCAGGTTTGCAGGTGATACTAAGCTGTGTGGAAGTGTTGATCTGCTGGAGGGTAGGGAGGCTCTGCAAAGGGACCTAAACAGGCTGGACCGCTGGGCTGAGTCCGATGGCATGAGGTTTAACAAGGCCAAGTGTCGGGTCCTGCACTTGGGGCACAACAGCCCTGTGCAGAGCTACAGACTGGGAGAAGTCTGTCTAGAAAGCTGCCTGGAGGAGAGGGACCCGGGGGTGTTGGTCGACAGCTGACTGACCATAAGCCAGCAGTGTGCCAAGGTGGCCAAGAAGGCCAATGGCATCCTGGCTTGTATCAGAAATGGTGTGACCAGCAGGTCCAGGGAGGTTATTCGCCTTCTGGCCTCAGCACTGCTGAGGCTGCTCCTTGAATCCTGTGTTCATTTCTGGGCCCCTCAGCACAAGAAGGATGTTGAGGCTCTGGAGCAAGTCCAGAGAAGAGCAACAAAGCTGGTAGAGGGGCTGGCGAACAGGCCCTATGAGGAACAGCTGAGAGAGCTGGGGTTGTTTAGCCTGGAGAAGAGGAGGCTGACAGGAGACCTTATTGCTCTCTATAACTACCTGAAAAGAGATTGTAGAGAGGAGGGAGCAGGCCTCTTCTCCCAAGTGACAGGGACCAGGACAAGAGGGAATGGCCTCAAGCTCCGCCAGGGGAGATTTAGGCTAGAGATTAGGAGGAAGTTTTTCACACAGAGGGTCATTGGGCATTGGAATAGCCTGTCCAGGGAGGTGGTTGATTCACCTTCCCTGGAGGTGTTAAAGGCATGGGTAGACGAGATCCTGAGGGACATGGTTTAGTGTTTGATAGGAATGGTTGGACTTGATGATCCAATGGGTCTCTTCCAACCTGGTGATTCTATGATTCTATGGACTGTGAGTGTGAAGGAGAAGGAAGGCGAGTTACACGTTTTGATTAGTAAAGCAATTTCTTGTAAATCGCTTATGAAAACCTACTGTTTGTTGTATGAAAGTATGATAGATTTGTAATTGTTGTATATTGTTATTTGATATCTATTGTTATTTTATGTGGTACTTTCATATGGCAACCATATAGGTCCTAAAATCGTGGAAAGGAAGAAGACTAGGGTGTCAGTTTGATACTTGACATCTTGTGAGTTAATATGCAACTAGAACAAGTGAGGTGCTGGAATTTTGACTCTTGGAATGTTAAATACCAGGTGTTTGTGATACTTAAGCTGAAGCGTTGGAAAATGTGTAAGAAATTGTAAAGGTGTTGCTAAACTCACCAGAGGTACAGTGTCTGCAGTTGTAACTCTCTTCTATCCAAGTAAATTGTAGTAAAAAGATAAAAGAACATAAAAAGCTTTTCTCTAGCTTCACTAGAGAAAGATCTGAGTCAATAAAGAAGAGAAAAAAAAGGAAATGTTCTTTAAATGAACAGATTCTCAGCTGAGAAAGAACTTGAAAACCTTCAACTTCATCGAGTCTTTATTTTTAAATTATTATAAACAATTGCAGATATTCTCCTGAAATGAAAATGCCGCAAAATGAAAATCCATGAAATAGTACTTGTTTTGGTGCATTGCTCTGAATTCTGCCAAAATTAGCAAAGCATGGAAGCCTGTACTTGCTGACAAAGTGCATTTGTTGTTCTGCAGGTGAGAATAAATGCGAAGAAAACTCTTACTCAATAGTTGGATCCTCAAGAACTGTAGGCGTAACTGTAATTCAGAATGCTATTCATGCAGTTTACTTTGAAAGTGTTGTCTGAAATTCACAAATGCAGTCAGGGTCTGTAATGCGAAGAAGAGGGAACTCCGCCAGTCTCTAGGAGTGCAGTCATTTTTTGACTGTGCTTTTAGCCTAAGTTTGCAAAAAAGCCTACAGCCTCCTTAGTTGCTACTTATATGCCAAATACCCAACTGATCAAGGGCCAGTTAGATTAATTCTTTTATTTCTTTTCAGATTACCACTCTTTGGCCTTTTGTTCTTTGCAGTTCCTTAGCAACAGTTTTCTTCCCTTGCAAACTAAACATTTCCATCACCTTTAATGGATTTCAGGCCATTTATTTATAAAGAGATCATAGAATAGTTTGGGTTGGAAGAGACCTTAAAGATCATCTAGTTCCAAGCCCCCTTCCGTGAGCAGGAACATCCAACTAGCTCAGGCTGCCCAAGGCCCCATCCAACCTGGCCTTGAACACTTCCAGGGATCGGTCATCCACAACTTCCCTGGGCAACCTGTTCCAGTGCTTCAGCACTCTCATGGTGAAGATATTCTTCCTCATGTCAAGCCTAAATCCGCCCCTCTCCAGCTTATACCCATTCCCCCTCATCCTGTCACCACAACCCTTTGTGAACAGTCCTTCCCCAGCTCTCCTATAAGCCCCTTTGAGGTACTGGAAGGCCACTTTAAGATCTCCTTGGAGCATTCTCTTCTCCAGGCTGAGCAAGCCTAACTGTTCCAACAGTTCCATATCCTTCTTATGTTGAGGATTCCAACTGGATACAGTACTGAAGGTATGACATGAGGTATGGTGAAGGTGTTCTTGAGATGTGATGAATGAAAGGTGGTCGTGGAGAGGAGGGAGCTGGCCTCTTCTCCCAAGTGACAGGGGACAGGACGAGAGGGAATGGCCTCAAGCTCCGCCAGGGTAGGTTTAGGCTGGAGATTAGGAGGAGGTTTTTCACACAGAGGGTCATTGGGCATTGGAATAGGCTGCCCCGGGAGGTGGTTGAGTCACCTTCCCTGGAGGTGTTTAAGACACGGGTGGATGAGGTCTTGAGGGACTTGGTTTAGTGTTAGATAGGAATGGTTGGACTAGAAGATCCGATGGGTCCCTTCCAACCTGGTTGTTCTGTGATTCTGTGAATATGGAGCTTAGTCACTGCAAGGAATTAATAATCTTAAGATCCTGAGCTGGGGAAGATTTCCACAAGCTTAATTTTACATCTTCAGAATAAAAAGTCCAGCAATTCCTAAAATGATAAGCTAAGCAGTGGTTAAAACATGATGGAAGGGTTAAGTTAGTGGGAGGTATTGCTTAATGTGGCTAATGTAATTAAAAAAATAACCTTGAGGCAGTTGTCAGTAAGGACAGTTATGGTTAGTAGCCTAGGATGCCATTGGCCTAGCTTGACTGCTTTTGCATGTTAGGTGAGGAAGATCTTTCAGGGCACCTTGTCCCGTGTGGCCTTCAGCTCACTGTGTTTGGATGGGCAGCACTGCTGTCTCCTGAGCCAAGGTGCCTTCCACCCACTGCTCCCTTCCAGCGCATGAAGTTTATACATTGAGGGGAGACACAGTTAGAAGAGCAAACTGGAACCTGTATTGCTGTGCAAGAGTAATAGGAGGGAGGAGATATATGATGCCTGTCAAACTCTGGTACCTGGCTGGTGCAGTGCCACTCTGTTCTCTGAATGTACTGTGGTGATCTGTCAGAAGGTTCAAACCTTGCGTTGGTCAAGGAAAGTAGTAATCACTGATTCAAGTAGATCGGTAAAGACTTAATTACAATCTGAACTGGCAGTTGACATCAATTTACTGAAGTGTCTGTTTGGGAATTCTCCCCTGCTGTTATTACCTTAAAGAAGTAGGCAATGAACTGATGGACATTGTTTTCAAAGGTTTTCATGGTTTTCTATCTCAAATAGCACTGTCTGGATCATAGATTCATATAATGGTTTGAGCTATAGGGTCTTGGAGTCTTCTCCAGGCTGAACAAGCCCATCTCTCTCAGCCTGTCCTCATATGGGACATGCCTTCTGATCATCTCTGTAGCCCCTCTTCAGAACCTGTTCTAGCAGTTACATATCCTTCTTATATTGAAGATTCCAGAACGGGACGCAGTACTTCAGGTGGAGGTCTTGCAAGAGTGGAGTAGAGGGGCAGAATCACCTTCCTCAAACCTGCTGACCACACTTCTTTTGATGCAGTTGGCCTTCTGGGCTGCAAGTGTGCATTACCAGCTCATGTCGAGCTTCTTGTCAGTCAGAAACCCCAAGTCCTTCTCTGCAGGGCTACTCTCATTTATGTCATCCCCTATACTGTATTGAAATTGTGTATTGCCCTGACCCAGGTGTAGGGCCTTGTTGAACTTCATGTGATTCACACAGGCCCACTTCTGTGGCTTGTACTGTTCCTTCTGGATGACATCCTCTCCTTCCAGTGTGGCAACTGCACCGCTCAGCTTGGTGACATCTGCAGACTTGCTGAGGGTGCAGCACTTGATCTTGCTGTCTGTATCATTGCTGAAGATATTAAACAGCACTGGTCCCAGTACGGACCCCTGAGGGACACCATTTGTCATGGATCTGCATCTGGACATTGAGCCATTGATCACCACTCTCTGAATGTGACCAACCAACCGATTCCTTATCCACTGAACAGTCCACCCATCAAATCCTTATCTCTTCAATTTAGAGAGAAGGATGTTGTGGGGGACTGCCTCAAAGGCTTTACAGAAGTCTAGATAGATCACATTTGTCGGTTTACCTGTATCCATTGCTGTGCTTACCCCAGCACACCACTAAGTTGGTCATGCAGGATTTGCCCCTGGTGAAGCTGTGCTGGCTGCCAATAATCAACTCTGTCTTCCATGTGCTTTAGCGTGTCTTCTAGGAGGATCTGTTCCATGGTCTTCCCAGGCACAGAGGTGAGGCTGACAGGTCAGTAGTTCCCAGGGTCCTCTTTTCTACCCTTTTTAAAAATGGGCACAATGTTACCCTTCTTCCAGTCACCAGGGACTTCTAATTGCTATGACTTTTCAAATACCGTGGAGTGGCTTGTTCACCACATTGGCCAATTCCCTAAGGCTCTGGAATGCATCTTATCATGTGCAATAGACTTAAAAATGTTCAGTTTCTTCAGGTGGTCATGAACCTGTCCCTCCCCTGCAGCCGGAGGGGTTTTAACCCCCTGCTCACCATCTTGCTGTCCCATGACCCAGGAGGGGTGAGGAGAGCATTTGTGAGTAACGACTGAGGTAAAAACATTGTTGAGTACCTCAGACATCTTGTCTGTTGGTATGAGGTCACCACTTTCATCTGTCATTGGGAGTCCACTTTCTTTATGCTTGGTTTTAGCATGTTTTATTGCTTTGATGACCGTGTATGTGCAGATTATTCTCACGTGCCATTAATTGACTGCTGTTTACACATGAAAATCCTAGGGTACGAAACACATCTGAAAATGGGGCTGTCCTCTGAACCTGTGGAGTTCTCATATTCTCAGAGAAGCAGATAAATGATATAAACCTGCCTTTTTTATGTATTCAGTATTTCACTAAATTTCTTTTTTGTGTTGCTTTTTAAATTTTAGTGATATCATCTCAGCTTTCTCCAAATCTGTGATGGTCTGTGCAGATAATAGTAGTACGCTTTGAACATGTATTGCCTCTCTTTCCGGGGAGGAGTACTGCCTGTACTGCATTATTTCTGCAGCTGAAATTAATTTTGTGTGTGCCACATAATTAATTATTTGTGGAGGCTGTTGAGTTCTTTAATGGAAGGTAGTGATGTTTTATTCCTCATTATCACCAGCTATGTTGTACAAACACTAGTTCTTGGTTCCACTAATTTCCTCTGGCTGCCTCTTGCCCTCTGAGTGAAATTGGATGTCCCTCCCCTTTTGTGGATTTATAATAGTTAAATAGAGCTGTTATGGCTATTATAGTTAGAATTATGTGCATGCCAAACTGAACTCACTTTAATTACTTCTAGTAGGGAAAACTGAAACTTGGTGTGCTCTCTGATTCTTAGGCTTGTGATATAATTAATCTTTTGTTTGTCACAGTCTAGTTTGGCTCACTGGCTATTTCCAGTATAGTGTGAGGCTTATGCTTGGTCTAATCGTGTTGAAATCCCTTTCTCTTATAGAAATCTCTATTGTCACTGCTGTTCCATAAACCATGTTATTAAAGGAAAGAATTAATGTAGCAGCCAAGCATGATGTCCCACACAGCAGAAAGCCAGGAAACCTTTGGCAGTAGTATCAGTAAATGAACATTTTCTGGGTTTTTTTTCCCCTCTTCACCTACCCAGTGGGGAGGAGGGAATTTTATTAACCTATTGATTCAAACTTGGAGGCATAATTACTTTCCAGGTCTTTATGGGCTATATTAGTGTGTCATCTTTCATTTTTTTAATGTCATTTATTTGCCAGTGAGCAGTGCCACTGTGCTTGCAGCATCCTGATGTTTGATGTGTGCTGCATCCCCCTCCTTGCTGCTGCTGCTGGTTGTAGCACCAGAACCTTTGCTGTTCACAGGGCTTCTTTAGGGCTGGCACATCTATTGTTGTACTCTTGTTATGCTGCTACCTGCGTTAAAAAGGCTTCTACCAGAAACTAAGGGAGAAAACTGCTTGTATTTTGCTTTCCTGCCTTTTGTACTTATTAATTTCCTGAATACTTAACTGTTGAACCCTGAAGTGTTAATTTTTATCTCCATAGTTACTGGTATCACCTGTAAAATGAAACATATTTTGTGGTCAGAGGTAATTAAATTGGGAATAAGGTTTTGTCATATAATGACTGGAGCATATTTCAGTTTGGACTCTCGAAATGCACTTTTTGTGTTCTGGCTGACGTTGTACTGCTGGGCACTGGAGGCACTTGAGCTTTCACGTGAAGAGGGGAAAGTGAGGACTGGTGTGCTGACAGAGGCTTAGCATGGTCACACTGGTGCTCTATGCTCCCCTGACAACCTCTGCAGGGATCTCAGATCTCCTTCCTAAGCAGTTGAGGAAACTGAGAGATTTTAAGATGCTTGTGCCTCTCCTGCCCTCTGGTGGCAGACGGCATCCAGTATCTCTGGCACATTCTGATAGCTTTGCTCCCGCGGCCTTTTGATTAAAGAACATCCTCTGCTTTTGATGTCCTACTTCAGGTGATCCCTCTCTTTGAAGGATCTTTTGAAATAAAGTGCTTCTTCCTCAGGCAGGCCTTCTGTGTATGTCACAGCTCTGCCTCTCCTTTCCTGGAGGGCAATTACTATTTCTTTTGCTGTCCTCTTGCTCCAGATCTGCTGCTACTGAAGCATGCTGTGTCTTTCTCTCTTCACTGGTCACCCCCTGTCCCGCAGCTTGCCACAGAGGAGCACAAGGGATATGGGCAAGCACAGCTGCAGGCGGAGGAAATGCAGTGAAGGGTGTTACCTGTATCACAGTTCTTGAGCCCTGCAAAATGCAGTGCTCTGTGAGGTACGATCTACCCTGCCACTAGTTTGTTTTGGTGTATTTGGTTTCTGTATTTTGCCTGAATATATATGCAGTGATCTTTGGGATTTAAATGTTGTTTCAGAACCTTGCAGCTTCAAAGCTTAGATCATACTGCTGTGCTCTTTTAAAGGCAGAGCTCTTAAGTAACCTTCTGAATAAATGAGGAGAGATTAGATAAGGAACATTTGCTCTAGTGCCTCAGGCCTGTAGACACTGCCAGACTGGCTTGTTTGAGCAAGGCAGGAATGGGTAGGAGCTGTGTTCCCTTGCCTGTTGTCCTTCAGCACCTTCTCTCTTCCACTCTTTGTCAAGTCTGAGCTCTTGGGGGCTGTTTTGAGAAGTAATTTTTGCAAAAGGCATTGAAATTTGAAAGCTAGAAGGCCTTGTGGAAGCACAGAATTTTACATTATTTTTGTTTGATTGCAGAATACATTTGGAACACTTATGTTTGTGGAAAACACGTTCTTCTTTGCAAATAACTGGGTATTTAATTGGTATGTGCATTGTGTAGGAATGGGTTCTTACACCATTTATCTTTCCATGCGTGCGTCTAGTCTGGATCCTACTTTGTCTAGGAGGAAATCCAATTAGAGTTGCTGATGGGGCTGTTAATGAAAAGAGTGTTTTTCGTTCTGCATTCATCTGTTCAAATTGTTCCTTTTCACACTTTCCACTCCTGCAGATAGATACATGGCTGTATTAATTAAGAAAGCATGTCTGATGCTGTTATTTCTGGCTACGGTGTTTAATTTTACAAAAAGTAGCACTTCATTTAAGGATCTGTAATTAGCCAGGTTAACATATGTTATGTCACATCAAAACCACTGTCTGAATTATGAGCCATTGGGAATGAGTGCTCAGTGAAAGCTGCAGAAGCACTTTATGGGGTTGATTTATGCGGTTGCTTTGCCTTTCCTGAATCTTGCAGTGAGGGATGCTCCCTCACACCTTTATGATACCAGGCTTCATGCTTAGTGAGAGTAAATAGTTTCTGTCTAGGTGCGTGTTGGCTCTAGTGAAAGTGAGTAGGGGGCTGGGAGCACACCTTGGTGGTTTCAACTGGCAGTTGCTTTATTTTGCTCTGCTCAAGGATTAATGTCAAGGAGTTGACTTAATGCATATATTCATGGGTTAAAAGTGTTATCTGTGGCCTAGTAGGGTTGCTTCTCCATGGGAAGAACAGCAAGCTGTTTGCAGGCTGTCCAAATATAGAACCAGAGAGCTGGTCCCTGGAGGGTTTTGGAGGACACCTGTGGAAAGACCATAGCCCTCTGGGGATGAGCTGGCAGTGACTGGGAACGGTCCTTTACTTACAGGTGGCAGCTCGCAGTCACAAAAGAGCATCTCTTGGGGAACTAGCCCTGCCATTGCCTTGCTTTTACAGCAGTGCAGGCAGCACAGGCCTTTCCACTTCTATTGTGTGTACAGGGCACAGTAAAGGCAAGAGTTTGTAAGCATTAAGTTACCTATGTGAATTGGGAAAGTACAGCAAGTATAGGAGCGTGACAGAGTTGCACAACAAAAGTGGTTTTTTGCAGTACTGCTTCTGGCATGTTGTAATATCTCCACTTTAAAACAATTTTTGAAGTTGGTTTAATTCAAAGTATATGAACAGTGTGAGGCCAACCGCATACCAAGTTACTGAAATCATAGAATCACAGAACAACCAGGTTGGAAGGGACCCACCGGATCATTGAGTCCAACCATTCCCATCAAACACTAAACCATGTCCCTCAGGACCTCATCTACCCATGCCTTAAACACCTCCAGGGAAGTTGAATCAACCACCTCCCTGGGCAGCCTATTCCAATGCCCAATGACCCTTTCTGTGAAAAACTTCCTCCTAATGTCTAGCCTAAATCTCCCCTGGCGGAGCTCGAGGCCATTCCCTCTTGTCCTGTCCCCTGTCACGTGGGAGAAGAGTCCAACTCCCTCCTCTCTACAACCTCCTTTCAGGTAGTTGTAGAGAGTAATGAGGTCTCCTCTCAGCCTCCTCTTGTCCAGGCTAAACAACCCCAGCTCACTCAGCTGCTCCTCATAGGGCCTGTTCTCCAGCCCCTTTACCAGCTTCGTGGCTCAATCAAATCCTCAAATGGAGTAGGAAGTGCAAAAAATCCCCCTTCTCATACATCTCCAAACACATTGATGCATATGTTGTTCTTTGATAAAGGATTTTTATGATGAAGTAGTTGTTTATCTCCATCCACTATTGGTAGAACTACTCTCTGCTTTCCAATACTATGGAAGTGCTTTGTATTTCAAACCAAAAAGAAAAGTTTTGTTTCTGCTATAAAAGTTAAAGCTTCTAATCATTAATTTCTCTCTAAGCAAGTTGCATACAAGTTGTTTGCTCATTTATATGGAATGTGAATGAAAACTGCTACATCCCCACAACTTGTTTTTATGTCATCCTTTCTCCCACCCCCAATTCTTTTCCTCTAAGTACTTAGATGACTTTCTTACTTCCATGTGTTTCATGAATCTTTCTTGTCTACTCAGAGTACTTGTGCCAAGAGGACTCTGTAAGCTGATTTTGCACTTGCTGCATTGTCTTACCACAAGTGCATTCACACATTTTTGAAGAATCATCTTGCATCTTTTTTTTCATATCAACTGAATTTTAAATAGCCTGTGGAGGAATGTTTAGGGCAAAATTCATGTGGGGATGGGGATTTAATTCTAGGCTACCTTGCAAAATTTTAAATATATAGTCTAAGGACAAACTATGTTTAGCTCTAAGTCAGAGATGTATTTAAGGGCTTTTGTTATGTTTGTCAGCTACCTCAGTTTGGATGGTGAGGCATGGTATCCTGGAATGTGTATTTATTATGATGCTTAGCTGGTTATTTGCCTGGATCTTTTTCCTCAGGAGAGATGGGTTTAAGTTCTGCCCAAGTGTGGGTAGAGTGGTAGTTCAGGAATTAGCTTGAGGAGAGTTCGTGTAAATATATGCATGTCACCTTCATCAGGCTTGTGCTTGCTTTTCTAAGTCCGCCAATAAATGGGTATTGAGATCTTCTAACAGCAGTACCTTAAGCTTTTAGAAAAAAAGTTTATTTGGGGTGGGTTACAGCAGGAGTGGAGTTGATGGGCTTCATTCTAGCTTCTGCTTAAGTAATGCGGATCATAAGTGCTCTGGAGAGTCCACATCATCCAGTTTGATGAAGACTAGGTCTCATATCACCAGTGTAATTGGAAGGACTCTGACATTGCAGTAAGGATGTCAATACATGTTGATGTGGCTTTTGTACTGCAAACCTGTGGCAGTGTTATGTAGCTGGAGTCTGTAGGCCTCCCTTCTTTGAAACAATACTGTGGAATCCTAGAATGGTTTGGATTGGAAGTGACCTTTCATCCAGTCCAACTATCCTGCAGTGAGCAGGGACATCTTCAACTCAGTCAGGTTACTCAGCGTCGAGCCTGGCCTTGAATCTGTCCAGGAATGGGGCATCTGGAGAGAAACATTAATTGCAGCAAATGGTACACAAGCAAAAAGGTTTTCTAGTCACTGGCTATGAAATGTTCTCTTCCAGAGCTGGTGTGAAGCATTCTAAAAATGGGAAGACCACTGAGAGCCCTGTGTAGTTGCCCTGGCTGCTCTCTTTATGACTTTAAATAAAATGCACTTCTGTGTCTCAGGAGTGAGTGTAGGTGTGTATCCATATTAATACATAGATTAGATAAATTCACAGTGCTATCTGAAGAAAAAGCTCTGGCTTTGGCTGATATTTTAGTGATTTTTCTCCCACTAGGAGAGCAGTAAATAGTCTTAGATTGTAAAGATGGAACTAGAAATTGAGGTCATAGTATAATATGCAAGACCTTTTTTTCTTCCCTTGTGTACTTTATGCCAAGGTGAGTATTTTATAGCAAAAGTACATTTTTTCGTGCAGTTTGTGAAATAAATGACGGAGTGAAGCTGTTAGAAATGCATTGACTGGCTTATTTTATTTTAATATTAATAAGGGAGGTTGCTACAGTAAAATTAGCTCTGCATTGTGTTTGTCACTGTACTGTCAAAGCAATCAAGTCTAATGTCATTTCTTCCTGAAATGAAACCCCAGGAGAACAGTATTTGTGCTGTTCTGAAACCTCTAACCAGGGAAGTTAAGAGTTGAACTGTAAATTATAGAAAATGCAGATTTTAACCTGGAAATTTCAAGTCTGTCTTTGGCATTGCAGCTTTCCAGCTGGTTATGTGAAGTGTTTTAATGTTTTCTCTGCTGTAGTGATTAACACCTTATAGCTTGGTTCATGATATTTATGGGCAACTTGGTGACCACACCTGTATGGCTTCATAGTCCAGAAACCTCCTGGTGGGGGGGGCAAGAAGTTACTTAGCTAGGAGCACAGTGCCCTAGGACACAGTGCCTTTCGATTTAGGGGAAAAGGACAGCTGAGGAAAAGACAGATGTTGCAATTGGCACAAAGGAGAGACTTTTTTTCAAGTTGAATCTGTGCCTTTAAAAGGAAAAGCCCTTTACCAACCGGATCGTCCCTAGTTGTCATTTATAGCATACATTTATCTGAGCCACAGAGCAAAGGGGAAAAAAACTGTAATCTTGCTGTATTTTCTAATGACTAGAACAGCATTTTTGTGCTTATAAATAACTTGAACACTCATTGTATTAGACGCTCTGTCAACTGAGGTTGTGTTTTTGTTAAAACAAGCATTAGGGGATTATTTGATCATGATTATACATAACACTTCCGCTGAAATCTGTATTTAAGGCAAGTTTAAACTCTTATTAATTTTACAGTTTGCATTTTAAGTTTAGGATCAGTATTGGAATTACATTCAAGCTTTGCCTGCCAACTGAATCTTTATAAGATTTTATTGAACATCGAAGTCTGTGAAGCAGGGGAACACATATGTTTAAATACCATCAAGGTCTGTGGGGCCAAGTATCTGTTAATGCATTTTCTTGCAAACAGTCATGTTTCAGGTAGCCTTTTTAAATTTCCAGTTTAAAGGAAAGTCTTGAGAGTCCAAGAACTGGAAGACGCTTTCTTAGCTGGCAAGCACCTGTTCTGAATAAGCAGGCCTCTGCAATTCTGTGTTATTTATACTTCTTGTAATAATGCTGTAATAAAAAATTCAGAATTGTGTTTGCTATCTGTGCTTTCTTTGCACTGGATGCAGATGACAGCTCAGCTTCGCTGTAGGTGGTATTACAGGCATCAGGAGTAAAACAGTCTGTGTCTTTCTCCATTCTTAATTTGCAATCTGCAGAAGTCAGCTGAAAATGAAGAGAGATCTGTTTGTAAACTTGAATGGTCTCTTTGTGCAAGAAGCCAGGGGAGGTAGAATTCCCTCCATGTTCCTTGGGAAAGAGATAAGACAAAGTTCTTGCTTGCTTTATGCCATTAGCCAAGGAGAAGCTTCATCCACAAGATGAAGGTGGTGGGTTTTTTTCTGCAGCAGAAATGGGCTGAGATGAACAAAAAGAAACTCTGCTTCTCCTTCCTTTCCAAATTACTGTAGAGAAAGGCAATACAAGGCAAGACAAGGAGGCAGCTGTAGCTTGGAGTACCTCAGCCTTCTGACCAATGTCAGCTTGGTGGTTGTTTCTTTTCCTCTGCCCTGCAAGAAGGGAAGTGCTGGCTGGAGAAAAGAAAATAGATGGGTAAGCATCTTTGAGAAGACACTACTGTTCTTTGACTTGTTAGTATCTCATAAAAATGTGATTTTCCCATATGGGAAAAGATGATGCTTGTTGTCTCAGGAACGCAGTGTATTCCTGGGTATGGAAAAATGAGAGATGAGAGGGGAGACAGCTCACAGTGTCACAGCTGAGAAGCTGATCTTTATATCTTTATATATTCCAGACTTAAGTTCTTCTTTAGGTTGTTCCCAGTCTTGTAGTCTAAAAGATTACAATTACTTTCTACTGTTGGAACTTCCTTTTTTTTATACTTCTTTGACCATCTTTTATTACTTCTATGCCCATCTACAAGAAGAGTCACAGGGAGGATCCAAGGAACTACAGACCTGTCAGTCTGACCTCAGTGCTAGGGAAAGTCATGGAACAGGTGACCTTGAGTGCTATCATGAAGCACATGCAAGAGAACTGGGTGATCAGCCCCAGTCAACATGGGTTCATGAAAGACAGGTCTTGCCAAACTAACCTGATCACCTCCTATGATAAAGTGACATGGCTACTGGATGAGGGAAAGGCTGTGGATGTATTGTCTTGGACGTCAGTAAAGCCTTTGACACAGTTTCTCGTAGCATTCTGCTATGGAAACTGTCAGCCTCTGGCCTGGACAGGCGCACACTCTCCTTGGTGGAAAACTGGTTGGATGGCAGGGCTCAGGGAGTGGTGGGAAATGGAGTTTACTCCAGCTGGAGGCCAGTCACAAGTGGTGTCCCCAGGGCTCAGTGCTGGGTCCAGCCCTGTTCAGTGTCTTCATCAATGACCTGGATGAAGGCATTGAGTGCACCCTTAGCAAGTTTGCAGGTGACACTAAGCTGTGTGGAAGTGTTGATCTGCTGGAGGGTAGGGAGGCTCTGCAAAGGGACCTAAACAGGCTGGACCACTGGGCAGAGTCCAATGGCATGAGGTTTAGCACGGCCAAGTGTCGGGTCCTGCACATGGGGCACAACAACCCTGTACAGCTACAGACTGGACTGGGAGAGGGACCTGGGAGTCCGGGGAGAAGGACCTGGACGTGTTGGTTGACAGCCAACTGACCATGAGCCAGCAGTGGCCCAGGTGGCCAAGAAGGCCAATGGCATCCTGGCTTGTATCAGAAATGGCGTGACCAGCAGGTCCAGGGAGGTTATTCTCTCTCTATATTCGGCACTGGTGAGACCGCTCCTAGAACACTGTTTTCATTCCTGGGGCCCACACCACAAGAAGGATGCTGAGGCTCTGGAGCGAGTCCAGAGAAGAACAAAGCTGGTGAAGGGGCTGGAGAACAGGCCCTATGAGGAACAGCTGAGAGAGAGCTGGGGTTTTTTAGCCTGGAGAAGAGGAGGCTGACAGGAGACCTTATTGCTCTCTGTAACTAACTGAAAGAGGTTGTAGAGAGGAGGGAGCTGGCCTCTTCTCCCAAGTGACAGGGGCCAGGACAAGAGGGAATGACCTCAAGCTCTTCCAGTGGAGGTTTAGGCCGGACATTAGGAAAAAAATTTTCACAGAAAGGATCATTGGGCATTGGAACAGACTGCCCAGGGAGGTGGTTGAGTCACCTTCCCTGGAGGCGTTTAAGGTGTGGGTGGATGAGGTACTGAGGGGCATGGTTTAGAGATTGGTGGGAATGATCTGGAGGGTCCCTTCCAACCTGGTGATTATATGATTCTATGAAAATACAACCACTCACTATGGTGCTTAAATACTGCCTTTGTCACCTAAAATTAGCTATGTTCCCATATGTGTTTAAGGCACAGGTGGACAAGGTGCTAAGGGGCATGGTTTAGTGTTTGATTGGAATGGTTGGACTTAATGATGTGATGGGTCTTTTCCAACCTGGTTATTCTATGACCTGTTTCACTGTGCTTTGATATTGAATCATTTGGAAGTGTTGAAGCTAACTTAAACCATTTTGGTATTCTTGTCTGCTTTCAGTGTGAAGATGATCAACCTAACAGCCAGAAAGGTACAAGTGAAACACCACCTGAATATGGGCTAGAAGGCACAGTAGGTGTTCGATACCTCGAGTGGTTAAATGGGAGGCTGAGGTTCCAGTGGCAGAGTTTGCATGCTCAGTACCAAGAGCAATGCAGTCTTTTACACAAGGTAAATTACTCTTCTAACTCACTATGGCATTATTATTTAAAAGCATAGTCAGCTAGTGCTAAATTTACAAATTATTCTTTTTTGCTCATTTTGCATTTTCTGTAGATAAGAGTGAATTACTCTAAATATAAATGCCCCCAGCTTTCTCTAGTGGGCAGAACCATGAGAAAAAGAAGTATGTATGGGGCTTGTAAGGTTGTAATTGTTGTATAAAAGTTTCTTGCAGACTGATACGAGTCACTTCTGCAACCATAGGCTGCCTCCATTTTTCTCAGAAAATGCTGAGAGCATTCTGGTCCCACAGACAAGAACTAGGGATTCAGAGCTATAAGTTAATTGAAATGTGGATTCAAAATACTAAGCATGGATGTTGAAATAAGAAGCAGCAAAAAAAAATGGAGCTTCCCTTTCTGAAGTACTAGGGGACATGTGAACAGAACCCCAAGTCTACCTGCTTTTAAGTCAGGAATCAATAGTGGTCTCTCTATTGCTAAGATTCCAGTTCTGTTCCTCTTATGAATAATGTCTATATGCCTGTCTGAAAATCACAGGCATCTGGGAGCATCATGTCTGCTTAGGATGGAAGCAACCTGGAGTCCCAAAGCTGACAGTGATGGTGGCTGCAGAGACAAAATTGCAAAAAAATGCTTCTAAAGATAGGCCTAAAAGTTGTTTAGTAATGTCTTCCCCAGGACTCCCTTTCTCCATTCATATCTCTTCAGGTAACTTATATGAAGCTAGCAAGTGTCATACCCAGAGCCTTGACAGAAAACCTTTTTGAGACTAAGAACGGTTTTGAGAAATTTCTCCTTGAAGAATGCCATTTGTCAGAAAGCTGTCAGAATTGGAACAAGGGGGTTTTGAATGGAGATGCCCTTTTGGCTTTAATCCTGTGTCTGACAGGGCAGTGCTGAAAACTGTAATGAGGTTACATTTTGTTCTTTACCTGAATGGATTGCTAGGCAAGACGTCTGATTGACAGCCCTTGTGAAAGATAAGGTTCTGTGTGTGCAGCATCTAAAATAGCTTTTTTGTTTCTTGCTGCCCACTGCGAATGTACTTGCCTGATCTGAGAATGAAGACAGCAATTCACTGTAAGTGCAGGTGCAGTCCTTGGCTTTTGCACCAAGATTACAGACAGGGATGGTATTGGGAGAGGTAACTTAGTGATATAAACATTAAATGAAATGATTGGCATCTTCTCCCCTTGATAAGCTACCTCTGTTTAAGGTATGCTGATTTTTATAGGAGGTGAGGCTTATATCTCATAACTCATCAGTGCTCTGATTTATGTAGTACTTGGCAGTAACAAATCGTTGGGCAGCTTCAGTGCCTCAGCTTGCAGTTATTGGGACCAAGGAAGAATTAAGAGTGGGTTGAACCCAAAGGCTCAAGTACAGACAGACATACTCTCAGTGGTCCAGATTATGCACTGAAATGAAGAAGACGTGCTGATTCAGCAGCATGCTGAACTTGTTGACAGCGGAGATGATGACCTCCTGTGGGCAGTGTGCTTTGAAATGAACTTGGACTTTTTATTTCCCAAGGAAAAAAATATTTGCTAAGTTAGGACTGTTACAGTCAGACAAATGTAAGAGATAGCTTAGTTAGCCTGCAGTTCCCTAGATCACTATTTCCAGAATCTGGAATAATAAGTAGGAGGTAGAATGTTTCTCTCTTCATCCAGTTTCCAAGAGCTGCCATTACTGCCTTCTCCAATGGTCATCACTGGACTAAGGTGAAAACCATAAGTGATATTGGTGATGATTCTTACCATCAGACTGTTGTGCAGTGTATGCAGAGGGCTACTGTCTCAGATGTGTACATTGGAACCCAGCTCCTGCATAGGTGATCACACACTGATGTGTAATGAAGTGCAGTGCTCTTTGTATTTTAGTCTGAATTAAAAGCAGGGAATTTGAAAGGTGAAAGTGACTTTGGAAGGGACTTCATTACAGTGCCACATTAATGTTAACTGTTATGGTAACACAAAATATTACATATTTGCACAATTTAATGGCTGTATAAACAGTAGCAGGTATTTCCTGATTCTCTATAGAGAAATTTTGGATGTGCTACTGCATTCATTTTGAAACTTTTAAACTAGTCTGGGATATGTTAGAAAACTGAACTGACCCAGTGTGACCTCTAGATGAGCTGCTGCTTTTCTCCTGTAAGCCATACAGTACGCAAAGGACTAATGAGTGATCATTAATAGATTTACAGAGGTCTTTCGCTACAAAATTCTAATTACGCCTTTTACTTGCTCTGTTTAATAGCATAACAGGTTACATAGCTATGGAACAGTCTTATTTACTGCTGATCACAAACTATGATTTTTGTCAGGTAGTTGTGACACACGGATTTTATTCTGAGATTCACACAGGCTCTGAAATACCATATTCTATATTTGGGGCTTTCTGGGAAAAATAGATCATACTCGGAAACGATGTTCCTTTTCAGGAGATGAGTGGTTTTCCATTCTATATTTTTTAAGTATGGATATTGCCTACTGGAAGTAAGAATTATGCATAGAAGATTCAGCAAGAGGCTACCAAGATAGTCAAGAACTAGCAAAGTTGGGCATGACTACTAGGAAGAGGTTGAAGGAGTTGGACTTGTTTACTTTGGTGGGGAACAGGCTGAGGGAAAGAGCACCTAATAGCTGCCTTCAGCTATTTGGTGAGTGGTTTTAAGGATGGATCCATGGTCTTCTTGGCAATACCAGAAGACGAAGGGGAAGGAGCCACTGATTATAGCTTGGAAGGTTCAGGCATATCAGAAAAAGCTTCTCTGGGATGATGGGCAGCATTTGGAGCAGGTCACCAGACATGAAGGGTTTCCATCCTTGGAGGTTTCCAAGACTCCCATATGCAAAGCCACAAAGTGATGCTGGCAATAGTCCTTGTTAGAGCAGGAGGTGGGACTAAAGACCTCCAAAGGTCTTTTCCATCTCTGTGATTTTGTGAAAAAAATAAATAAAAAAGAATTCTGAATACTTCTAAGTACTGTAATGCCTGAAGAAAGGGAGCAGTAGGAGGGAAAGTCGAGTAAGAAATGGACAAAAATAAATGTTTGTTCTTTCCTAAGGTGCACAAATGATAATGGAATCTGGAGGCCCTATTGACTCTGTCCTGCCTGCAGCCTCTTCAGGTTGATGGTACAAAGTCTGCAGTAACCAGTGTAGGTTACCGAAGAAGTAAGTCTCCCTGGAGCTACAGGCAGTCCTGCATTGGGAATGGCTCGTTAGGTGGTCTGACAGGCTGTGTCTCTTTGCTAGCTCTTCTGATGAGCTGCTTCTCATTGACTTCAGCTCTCAGAAGGCATATTGAAACTTACAGACACACATCTCCTGCTGTAGGAGGAAGACTTCCTCAGGGAAATCTCAACCTCTCTGTGGCTGAGGAATTTTGCAGTCTGAGGCTAGGAACTGTTGAATAACATTATACTGACTTTTTGACATGGACAGATTGGCCTGCTTTGAAAGTATAATATAATAAACCATCATAATTCCCTTGAAATTCTTAGTGGTATGTATTTACCTGATATACCTTCAAATATATGGAAGTGTGAAGGATAATTACTGTGTTAAGGCGTACCTCTTACTTCTTTCTGTTCTGTTCCTTCCTTTCTCTGTCAAGTACCAGAGGAGTATCTGTCTGCCTGGTGTTGATCACCCTTGAATTCATAGGGGAGAACAGCTGGTTTTAGTTAGGCTTTGAGTTACCACTTTGCCTTAAAAAATGTGAATGAAAAGCCTTGCATAGCTTCAGAAAAACAGGAAAGAACCTGCGGAGTTTAAAACTGGTGGTTTTTGGGTTTGTTAAACCAGCGTGGGAAAAGAAATAAGAGAATCAAAAGCTGCTGGGGTTCCTGGGGGTATTTTCAGTCCTCCTTCTGCTAAGGACTGGGACAGAAATTGCACCTGAAAACAGGGGAAGGTTAAGTTGAGTTCAGAGGTGAATTTTGTTAAGCAGGTCAAAATCTGACTGTGGGCTATGGATTTAAGTTAGTAGAAATAATTATATTAAATGGAAGGCTTGATGACAGAAGAAGAGTTTAACATTGATGGTATCAGATCATGATAAAGTGACAGTAATGGTTGTAATAGGCTTGGAAACTGTATGAACAACTGTATTCTGTCCATAAAAATGCAGAGCAGCACTGGCAATACCTCCTGTGAAGAGAGTGGTTTTTTGTGCCTCCTCTAAGAGAAACAATATAAAATAAGGTGTATTACAGTGGATTAGAGTGGATGTATCTATATATCTGATGTCGTGTAAAAGAGTAAAGGGACGAGAGCAAAGTCTTCAGCTCTGAATAACAGAGAGCAGATACTGGTGCTGAGTGATATCCTTATTGTCAGTTATCTATGAGCGAGATAAACTGCAATCTCTATCTTGGCATGGCGAACCTGCCATGTTATTCTGTAAATTACTATATTGGTTAATTATACCTTTTCTGTCATGTGATATTTGGTTTGAAAATCTTTGTTTTTTCCTAAAGTGAATTTGCCATTAGATCTCAATAGTGCTCTCTTTAATGCAGTAGTTTTTCCTTTGGTGCAAGTGTGTGTGAGCCATGAACAAGCCCCCTTTTCATTGTCTCTTAGATCAATCAAGCTGCTTTCCTGCAGGGTGTCTAATCTCAAGGGTGCTTAGGAACTGGTACTGGAAACACCTTAGAAGTGATTCTGAGTGGGGACCTGTGCCTGTTCATGCGAAGGTTAACTCAAACCTGCCTTCTCCTCAGTCCATTCTTGTGCTATGCAGTAAGAGCTACACATACTCTGTCTCTTACCCTGTTTTACCTCTTACTCTGCTTTTACCTTGGTACTCTTTCCCCCTTTAAGCCTTGTTTCAGCTTCCCTATGTTGTGGCTATCAACAGACTTTAAAAATACTAATACTGGATTATTTCAGTTACAAGTACTCGATTATTTCAGTACCCATATAGTGTGGTCTCAGGAGAACCCCTCATTCCTTTGTTGATACAGCTTTAAAGTATTTGTTTTGGGCTTTAACCAGTGATGCCGCACAACATGCTTTTGATGAGGACCTGAAATTCATCCCTGGTGCTTGCAGGCCCAAAGGTTCGGCAGCCAGAGTTATGCAAAAATTCAGTAAGGAGAGAAGTGGCAAGTAGAAAGGAATAACATCATGCCGGGGGTGTGCTTTTTTATTTTAAACTCGTGTAGCTCTGCATATGTGACAGATGGTTGTCACCAGAAGGAGTTTTGGGAGAAGAACACTAAAATATTCTGAAATTTCAGGGAAGGGTTGATAATTACCCAGTGCCTGTCAACTTTAAAATAGTTGTCAATACCCAAGAGTATGATAAAGTTTACATTAGAATAAAGGAAGAAAAGCAGGAGCTGTCTTCTGGCAGAAATATTAATGAAATATGAGCGATTGTCTGACAAATGAGCACTGCTGTCTTGTTTGGCAGCTGCAGTTATTACAGTAACAAAGGGATTGGCTCTGAATAGGAGGAATTACTTTTTATTGTTCCCTTGGCTAACTTTGGGAAGCTTCTTCATCAAGTAATTTATGATACAATCACCAGCACAACTGGGACAAGGTCCCAGGAAGCGAAAGACAATTTATAGCAGCAAAAGAGAAACTTATTGTAACTAGGTGACAGTTTCTGCTTTAAAGGAAGAAGTAAAAATGATATTGAGGGTATCCTTTACCTTTGTGGGACTTCTACTATCCGTGTATATGGTTTTCCCTTTTGTGCTATGCACAAGATTGTGTAGTGTAAGGAAAAAGACTTTACAACAGGATGAAGGGAGAAATCTCTCAGTTTTGCTGTAGCACAGCAGTAGAATTCTTGCATGTATTTCTGGTAGGAACACCAGATGGACCATTTAGTGATACAATTGTGGTACATGATCATAATCTCTTGCAGGCTGTTTTAAAAAAGGTCTGTCATGTTGGTATGGTAGTAGTTATTAAACAATTGTTCATGACCTTTGGGGATGGGCTTGTAACTACTGGTTCACATCACCTTTTATGTCCATGCAGCCATGAGGTGGTAGCTGATGATATTAATGATCTGGTCTTCGTACTGACAAATACCTTTAATTTAATCTGTTCTAGATCCATTTATTCACTAGTGGCTCTCATATGGATCAGATCCTTGGACATTTTTCTGTCACAGAAACAGATCTTGTTAGACACCCGGAGAACTACAAGCAGGTAATACTTCTGTAATTCTTGGATACTTAGTATGCTTTACACAAATGTTGTTTAGCGGATAATTAGTATGCTTTACACAAATGTTGTTTAGCCGATGACCTCACCCTGAGTAATATGTTATTAAGTTGGTTGCCAACAGAAATATGGGCTGAGGTATTGACTTGTCAGTTTCCTCGCTTATAACTTGTATTTACTGAGTTGTTTTGATAGAACATAGATACAAAGGTATTAGGCCAAGTTTTGTAAAAACTGGTAGACAGGGCATGGAGAGAGACTTGACTGAAAGGGCCACTGAGGTAAAGGTTTGCAGACAATCATTCTAGAACAGTTGGCCTACTGCTCTTGTATACTACCAGGAGCCACATCTGGGCCAGCCAGCCAGCCACATAGTGTGTTCAGCTGTGACTTTGCCTGAGCAGGCTGTCAGTGAGAACATGGAGAGACCTGATTTATCTCTCCAGGACAGCTAAAGCATACCTGATGCTAGTGTTCATTAGTTCCAGAAATTATGCTAGTCAGCTATCTTTTGGGATGGTAATAAGGTGCTTTATTTTGAGAAATATTTTAGAATCACAGTGTGGTTAAGGTTAAAGGAACCTCTGTAGGTCACCTGGTCCAAGCTTCTGCTTAAGCATAGTGGTTGGGAGTGGTTGGACTCGATGATCTGATGGGTCTCTTCTGACCTGGTTATTCTATGATTCTATTCTACAGTCATCTAGAACAGGCCGCCAATGACCATGTCCAGATGCCTTTTGAATATCTATGAGGATGGAGGTGCCACAGCTTCTCTGGGTGACCTCCATGCTCAACCATCTTCACAGTAAAAAATGCATTTCCTTATGTGATCAGACAGAACCTTCTAGGACATTATTTTTTCTAGTGTACTCCTTTACCCTTAAGTATATATTTCTGCTGCTCTCAAATACTCAGTTATCATAGATGTTTCAGTTCATTATTTAAGTAGCACAATTCACTACTTCTAATACAATAAAACGCATTGGTTTTACAAGTCAATTTTTAAAAGCTCATCCTATGTGAAAGTGAAACAGGACTGAAATGTTAAGCTTAGCCTTAACAAAATCAATATTTGGCAGTCTGCTTAAATGTGCTTAGTCAAAGTAGATACTCTTTCTTTTACTACCTTAAGAACAGGAGTCCACATTGTAAATGCTATACACAGAGTAATTCAGAAAAGTAGACTTGAAGGTGAGAGATAGTCCAGACCCCCAGAGTCAAGTCCAAATTAATTTTTCATTACCGAGCATTCTTTGTATGAGCAGCTCCCATCCAGCCTCTTGATAAGGTTCAGCTGTTTAGAACATTTTCCTGCAAAATTATTGTTTTTTTAGAGCAAATGGTTAAGTCAGCATGAGATTTGTTTCATTTCTGTTTTACTGCCCCCCTCCTATGGTTTGCTCAGCAGCTCAGAACAGACAACAGCAACATTCTCTGAACCCACACTTCATAGTCTTCCAGAGCTTAGCAAACGTCCAGGAAGGTCTGCTGAGCTGGTAACAGAAACTTCCAGGCTGCGTAGGAGAACTTTGCAACTCCTTTTTTTTTTTTCCCAGAGCCTTGCCCTGGATACCTCACTGATCTATTACAGTAGAGCATAGTGATACTGCAATAAAACCCATTTGGTTTACATGGCACTGTTAATGAATCATTCCAGGAGTTTTCTTGCACGCTGCTCCCTTTCCTGGATGTCTACTCCAGGTGTGCTGTTCAGCAGATGCTCAGGGTAAAATGGAATGAAGCCTTCATTCCACCTTTGCCAGGTTTAAACAGCAAATACATGAAACACGGGGCGCCTCTAGAACACAGAAGATTACAGAGAGGGGCAGAGGCAGAGTGGTAGAAGATGTTTTCTTCAAACAAAATGTGAGTGGCCTCAGTCTCCATCTCCAGTTTTTGGGCTCTAAAATGCCACCTCAAACAGGCTTCAGCTACAGTGCATGAGTGTTGGAAATTCTTTTATGTCACTTACTGCTTGTACTGGTCCAAAATTGGAAGTGTTTGTCAGCATAATCAGCTGTGAAATTCTTAACCTCTTTAAGCTCTTGAACCTATTCAAAAGAAGGGATTCCTCTAAGCTGCTTTTTTGTGCCTGTTTTTAAAATAGACAGGCAAAACTGCAGGAGATCATCACAACACTTTAGTATATGTATTTTTGATACAGTTAAAATTCTTATTGTCATCGTTTGAGCAATCCTTGTAGTTTTTGTCTCCCATTATCGTTATTTACCAAAAGCAGCTTCCAAAAGTTGTAGGCTCGGTATGCATGAAGAGCTCGATGTAGCAAGGTGGTATGGACCTAAAAGGTAAGGTTGTTCCCAGTCTCAGTTTTCCATATGAATGTAATACTCAGTATGCAAAGTGATGCTTCTTTCTAAAATGTAATTAAAAGCCTCTAATTTTCAAATATCTTGATAAGGTTAAGTCAATTATGCATATTTGAATAATTTGGTTTTCAAATATTGGTGCAGATGGCAACATTCTGCGAAATGGGGTTTTTTTCCAAAAATTGTGAAATCATTTTTTCTATTTAAGTAATGTGGCATTTCTGTTAATATTACCTCAGATAACAACCTGCTGCATGAATCAATAAAAAGAGCAAGCATAAGAATATGTCTTACTGTAACACATCCCTGTTGGTGAATGGTGTTAGGGATTCCTTCTCAAGTAAGGCATACTTAAAAGGATAGAAATGCAAAGTAGACTGAAATGTCAAAAATTAGCTATCACAGGAGGTACATTAGGCTCTTTTTACTGAACCCTGGAGCTCATTCTCATCAAAAATACCCTGTGAGATAAGTTGTTCTGACCTGAAACAAACGAAGAAATGTTTATTCTGACAGGAAGAGTGTGATAGGATAGCTGTGAGTTGAACATCAGTTTATGAAATGGAGTAGTTGTGCTACTCCTTTTCTGTAGAAGTTGAAAATGGACTTATAAAAAATGTTCTTCCCGTGGATTTCTGACTATAAACTCTTGTTAGTGCTTTTGTTTGCAGAAATTATCCCTACATTATTGTTCTCTTATCACCATAAATATCTGTGTCAGATTAATAGAACTGGAATTTTTTCAAGTGTAATTGTTTTAATTATCTTTTTCTCTAGTGAGGCATGATTGAAATTCCAACTCTTGCTGCAGTTGGCTTATCTGTGGTTATATGTGCATGTGGCTGAGTCACAGGTCATGGCTGCGTTTAGTTCCTGTAGTGCCCAGGGGTGTCTGTGAATGGGAGGTGATGTTATTTAAACTGGTGTTCAATTTCTGGTTGAAGTACATGTGGACGCTCATGTTAGCTCTTGACCTCTATGTGTATCTCCTTTCTTTCCTGAGATACTGTCATGTCTTTTTGAGCATTCCCTGGCTTGTACAGTAGAAATGTCTCTGTGGTGATGGTTGTGGAGTTGTTGAGATTAAGCAAGATCTGTCCCAGACTTTACAAGGCAGTGTGGTCTGTCTCTGAGTATGTGGTCACATTCCTTTTGCTATTGAGGACATGGAACTGATTGGGTTGTTTTTCATCATTATGGGCATAACGCAATCCTGTTATTGTCTATGAAACCCATTTCCCTTAACTCTCCATTGCAGTGTTACTGGTTCTGATGTTTTACCTTGAGCTCAGAAAAATGTATGTTGCACTTAAGAATCATTAAATTAACTTTCTCATCAAATTGTTACTATATAGAGATCAATAAACTTAGAAGCAAAGCAGCCTAGTCCTTCACTTTCCTCTGTCTTTTCATATACTACTTTGTATGTCGAATTCAATCTTGCAGGTTTTGTGATTAGCAGAGATTACAAAATCAGGACTCAGGTCATCGGTACAATGCTGGCAGTGCTGGAGTGATCGTTGAAATTGTAATGACTAAAGATAACACCTTCAAATGCCAGTAGATCAGTTTACTGAGTCTGACAGCAAATAAACAACACAGCTATCTACCAGATGGACATCAGAGAAATTCATAGAACTTGGGTGTAAACAGTGGAAAATTTTATTTCAGAATTTTATGAAAAATATTTTTACTTACTGATCATACACATGTTTTAAAAGGGATTTAGTTGTCTTAAGGAGCTAAAGTGCTTTGTAGGAAGGAAATAGGAGCAAACAAATCATCTGTCTGACTTTGCATACATTACGTATGGTCAATACTGTGCTCATAAAAAATTCAGGTGGACTTTAGTTCTCCAAGCAGCAGGGACAGGGTATGATGGGATAGGATAATATGGACGTAGTATTGATCTGTTTTGTGGAGTGTTCATGTGCCAGGGAAGGAAGCTAATGTATGGTATTTGTAGGTTGTACTCCATAATTTCTTAATGGGACACTCAAGGGGTAAATGATCAAGTTGACAAGTCGATTGTGGACCCTGAATGTTGTGGCAGTTAGTATTTAAGACATTTGTCTCAGGTGGCTGTTAGAGATAGGTGATAAAATAAGTTTATTCTCTGTGACTAAAAACCCATGGTTTGAATTCATGCAGAGCTCTAAAGAGCATTAGGAATTCATAGGCTTTCGGTTTTCAGAAATGTTGAGTGTGCATGTACTAGTTACTTTGCTTGAAGTCTGAGTCTTAAGTTTGCGTCATGTACATCCACATGTGATCTTGTGTAATTTTTAAATAAGGCCATCCTGGCGTGCTGAAGTATTTTTTCTGCATAGACATGGTAAATGGTGAGGTCAACCAGTATATCCAGTGTACAAACACCATGTGAGAGTTTTTGGTGTGTTTCTGTCTGAGTGATGGCACCTCCTGGAATGTATGTGAAGGCAAAGCAGCAGAAGTGGAATCTTTATCCGAGTTATTCAGCTACTTATAACTCAATACCATAGCAATTATTTAATATCCAGAAATGGATCCCAAGTTGCTGACTGCCTTGGATAAAAATGGATTAACTGTGGCAGGGTAATTCCAGCTGCTGAGTGCTGGACTATATTTAGTGGTCTTCTGCTGGTTGTTGGGACTTCATGGAACATTCCTGGTGGTGACAGACTCTGCAGGCAGGCACTAAACGAAGATAAACAGTTAAAACCCTGCTGCTAAGCTTGACGCTCTGTCACCTTTCTGATTTGACACAGACCTGTCCTGGTATGAAGTGTTTCTCTAACAGACCCTATTATGGTCTTGTACAGCAAGGGTGAAGGATATACAGCCTTATTTTAAAATCCCCCTGCTAGGGGACCATCTGATATTTTTTTATATCCTTCCATCTTCTGTACAAGAAGGAATTGAATCAACTTGGAGTGTTGGTACCAGTGGGGAAAAAAACCCATCACATTCATGCTGTAGTCTGTGGCCTGCTGTGTAGAAGGTTAATTCAGGAAGTGAAAGCTTGTACTGCATGCAAATTCTAGAAAAAAATGTTTTTTTTCAGGAAAAATGACCTTGAGCTTCAAGGACAAGCTGCCTTTGCTTGTACAAATTGTCATAGATATATCTTCTGTGATGCTCTGGCAACTAATTCTGTTTCATCTGGCTCTCAGCTGTTTTTACATTCATTGCTTCATTTCCTAGGTAAAAGCCATAGTTCTGTCATTTCTGTCCTGGAACAGGACCAGTGTTTCATGTTTTAACTGCCGTTTTAATTAAGGGCATCTTTGTCTGTTTCTTTCAGTTTCTTGAAAGGAAAAAGTATTTTAAATTTCTTAAGTGTATCCTGCATGGAAAGCTCTGGGGCTTTTAAGTGCTAGTGGAAATTCAGGGATTTGTTTTGAATTTTTTTCCCATGCGTATTCTGTCTTACATTCCTCCTTGGCTGGTCTTTACTCGACAGAAATCTTGATAGAGGTTTGTTTTAGTAGGTGTTACGCCAAGCTCTGTGGGAACTCATAATACAAAGACTGTAGTATGAACCAGTTTTCAGTGTGGGGAGAGAACCCATTGCTGTGAATGAGATGGAAAAGTTGGAGAATAGTCTTCCCCAAAGGAATAGAAAGGTCTGTGGCAAAGGTTCTTGGAGCAGTAGGGCAGGAGACAGTGAAGCCCTGAAGGATCTAAACACAGTGAGATTTTAGATTTATTCTGTATGCTACCAGAATAAACTTAGTTTTGTCAGTAGTTACTTGTCAGCGTGTACTGAATCTGCTCATGGGGCTTCAGACAACTAGAATCTTTGGGCTCTAGCATGGTTGAATTTAGAGAACAAGAAGTAGACTGATAAGTTCTGCAGCAAGAACACTTTTTTTTTTTTTCCTTTTCCACTTACAGGACTTCTTTTACGGTACAAGTTTTTCTAATCCAATGCATGGAAATTTTTACCTGTTTTTATGCAAATTTGTTACTTTATTGATGATTGATGCTGGGTCAATCTTAAATAAGTTCTTTAATGATGAAATGAGAAGAAGTTCTAGAGCAGCTGACCTTTTATAAATTTCAGGGTTCACCAATGAATTGCATGTTAGACCCATGAACACACATGTTTGGAAAAGGTTAATTCTAACAAATTTTTTGAATTTGCATAATTATGCTCACCACAGCACTTTGAGTAAAAATAGCAAGTGCTTTGCCCTTTTAAAGTATTCAAAGTGTCCTCTCTTGCTGTCCTAACTTGTTTTTACTAAGTCATTCTAGCATTTTTCATTGAAGAACACGCAGAACACTGTGTTAGGAGCTGCAGGTGGGGAATGAAGCAGCGCTCTGGACAGGAAAGGGGTGGATAGTGAAAAGCCTGCCTGCTCTGGCTCTTGTCCAGTGAACTCAGGAGCAGGAAGACACCCCTGGACAAGAGGCCTGTGTGAGGATGGTGGGGAGGTGAGGTGGCTCTGATGTGCAAGAATTCATACGGTATAGGTGAAAAGAAACTGAGTGAGTCACTGGAGAGGCTGAGGCAGGAGGGGTGGAATGTGGACAGAGAGGTTGTTAAATCCTACTGCTGAGCACACCACTACTGTTCGGGCCTTCTCTGACCTGCACAGTTGAAGAAGGATGTTCGTTTGATACCTGTGTGGCAATCCAGAGGGTGACAAGTCTCTTAAGGGTGAAATCAAATGCAGGGTTTATTTTGGGAGCAGCCAAAATAATGATCTAGATACTTGTGTGCGCTGCTGAGGGAACAGCTTCCCAAATTTGCAAAACCAGATTTTAGTCTGTTTAGATTATGGTCTGATACCTTGAACACAGCCAAGGTCACAAAACTGGCAACTTGAATTTAATCCAACACACATACCACAAATACCATTAAACGAAGAGAGCAAACTCAGTAAAATAAGTGAGAGGAGGGAAGAAGGGGGTGGGAGGGGTGGAGGGAAACGAGGTCACCACTCCAATGGGCCACAGCAGTTTCTTGGGAACACATGGTCTTTCCAGGAGCAGCTCCTGCAGCTGCTTCTTCCAGACCAATCCAGGCCAGTCTGGTCAGGATCGGGGGCATGCCAGGTGCCTCCTTTCAAGTTCTTCTATAAGTTCAGTCTGTGCCCAATTAGCATGTGCATGTGTGCGCAAAAGCTCTGTTGGGAGGGTGTGGTTATTCCAGGCCAGTCAAGTGTGTGTGGAAAGGGGGACAGCGCTTGCTGCTGAGGCAGTGGAGCTTTCTCCTGGTGAGCTGCAATACTTCTCTGCCTTTGGGTTCTCAAGTTCCCCATGGCATCTCATAGAATCATCGAATAGCTTGGGTTGGAAGGGACCTTAAAGATCATCTAGCTCTAACCCCTTACCAGATCAGGCTGCCCAATGCCCCATCCAACCTGGCCTTGAACACTTCCAGGGATCGGTCATCCACAACTTCCCTGGGCAACCTGTTCAAGTGTCTTACCACCCTCATCATTAAGCAGTTTCATAGAATCACTAGGTTGGAAAAGAGCTCTTAGATCATTGAGTCCAGCCATTCCTATCTGCCACTAAACCACGTCCTTGAATCGATGCCTAAGCCTAGTCGCCTCATGGTGGGCTGCTGACAGGGTATGTCCAACTTTTTGTGTGTCCATTTCAATGCTCAGGAATCTGATTTGTAGAAACACTGAGTGTTCCTAGCTGCTACTGAACTTGATAAAACCTCTATGTGGAGCCCTTGAAGAGTTTCAGCAGTGCAGTTAGCCTCAGCCAGAAAAGTCAAGTTTAAGCCTGGATGGTGTAGTAGGTCCTTGCAGCACACTGCTATGCTGAAGGGTTAGGCTGGACCCCAGAGTCAGTAGCAGAGTGTGTTAATGCAGCCTGGACCAGCTGGTCATGGAACTCACTCCATGAAAAGTACCTAAAGCATCTGTGCAAGCTGCTGAGTAGGACTTGGGGAGATGTATCCATGACATGCTTTATAGCAGTTTTTGAATTCTTTGAAAGTCTTAGGGCATCCAAAAGAACTGGAAGCATTTTACCTCCATCTCTTTGCTTTCGTTTCCCATTTTAAAAGTGACAATAATACTGTTGTCTGATCTCACATAGGTCATTAGGAAAGACAACTTATGTCCTCGGCATGGGATTTGATTTATGCATGGCAAATAAGTTCATGGCTTCCCTCTGAAGAACAGGCAGAATAATATGCAATTTAAAAGGAAAAGGAATAGATTGTGGAGTCAACACCAGCCATTCTGTGCACTCGGTGAGATAGCTCATGAAAGGAAATATTTTGGTCATGTAGTTCTAGACCTTATACACATGTGATCATCAAATTACTGTTGTTTAAACAGGTTGAATTCTGGACTTTTATCATAGAATCACCAGGTTGGAAAAGACCCAGTGTATCATAGAGTCTAACCATTCCTATCAAACACTAAACCATGCCCTCAGCACCTTGTCCACCTGTCCCTTAAATACCTCCAGGGAAGGTGACTCAAACACCTCCCTGGGCAGCCTATTCCAGTGCCCAATGACCCTTTCTGTGACATATTTTTTCCTACTGTTCAGCCTGAACCTCCCCTGGTGGAGCTTGAGGCCATTCCCTGTTGTCCTGTCCCCTGTCACTTGGGAGAAGAGGCCAATTTGCAGAGAACATGACCAGATTGGCCGAAAGAAGGTTTTATTTGCACCTGCCGCCACCTGCTTCTCTGCTCTGAGAGCTGCTCTGGCTCCCAACAGCCCCTGCCCAGTGCCATCTGCAGGGACACAGGGCGGCAAGGGACCGGGCACCGAGAGAGCCCCCTGTCACCTGTGAGAAGAGCCCAACTCCCTCCTCTCCACAACTTCCTTTCAGGTAGTTGTAGAGAGCAATGAGGTCTCCCCTTAGCCTCCTCTTCTCTAGGCTAAACAACCTCAGCTCTCTCAGCTGCTCCTTGTAAGACTTGTTCTTCAGCCCCCTCACCAGCTTTGTTGCTCTTCGCTGAACTTGCTCCAGAGCCTCAACATCCTTCTTGAGGTGAGGGGCCCAGAAATGAATTCAAGGAGCGGTCTCACCATTGCTGAGTACAGAGGGAGAATCACCTCCCTGGACCTGCTGGTCACACCGTTTCTGATACAAGCCAAGATGCCATGGGCCTTCTTGGCCACCTGAGCACACTAGTGGCTCATGTTCGGTCACTGTTAACCAACAACCCCTGGTCCTTCACCTCTCGACAACTTTCCAGCCAGACTTCCCCTAGTCTGTTAGCACTGCTTGGGGTTGTTGTGCCCCAAGTGCAAGACCCTGCATTTGGCCTTATTGAACCTCATGCCATTGGTCTCAGCCCAGCGGTCCAGCCTGTTCCGATCCCTTTTGGAGCCTCCCTAGCCTCCAGCACATGCAGCTTAGCGTAATCTGCAAACTTGCTAAGAGTGCACTCAATGAAGTGAAGGGAGGTTGTAGAGAGGAGGGAGCTGTCCTCTTCTCCCAAGTGACAGGGGACAGGACAAGAGGGAATGGCCTCAAGCTCTGCCAGGGGAGATTTAGGCTAGAGATTAGGAGGAAGTTTTTCACAGAAAGGGTCATTGGGCATTGGAACAGGCTGCCCAGGGAGGTGGTTGATTCACTTTCCCTGTAGGTGTTTAAGGCACCGGTGGATGAGGTCTTGAGGGACATGGTTTAGTGTTAGATAGGAATGGTTGGACTAGAAGATCTGATGGGTCCCTTCCAACCTGGTTGTTCTATGATTCTGTGATTCTATTTCACATGCATGGTAGTCAGATTGGTGAAAACTAACATGGGAGCTGATATACTGAATTATATATGAAGCTCCAGCACCAGCATTCAGGAGGCTGGGAAGCTCACACAGGAAAGCTCTAGGGAGCTGAATGATCCAGAGTGCTTGATTTGTAATGGTGGTTGTTCAAATAAGAAGGAGGGGAGACTACATGGATGAGTTTATAATGAAGATCACCCGCAAGCTCAAAGGAAACACAACCTCTGTGCTGCTGTATGATGAGCAAAGTCAGGAGAGTGGCAGTGACACTGAGCTGGACTGGATTTCTGACCCTGCTGGAGAGTCCTACCCTGCCCTACTTCCTGCTTTCCCTGTGGTGCCGTGCTATTGGTAAGCTGAGTGATAGAACAAGAATCAGCATTAAACTCTGAAGTGTTATGTCAGTTCAAGGATTTATATTTTCTCTCTAGATATCTCTAGTTTGGTCTTTTGGTGCTGTAATGCCAGGAGAGGAGCACCTGCTGTGGTGCTGCGAACAGTGAAAGCTGCTGCACAGAGATAGAATTTCAGAGCCTGCCAGGAAGATAAACTGTACCGGGACACTCACATCACAGAACAACCAGGTTGGAAGGGACCCATCGGATCTTCTAGTCCAACCATTCCTATCTAACACTAAACCAAGTCCCTCAAGACCTCATCCACCCGTGTCTTAAGCACCTCCAGGGAAGGTCACTCAACCACCTCCCTGGGCATCCTGTTCCAATGCCCAATGTTCCTTGTGTGAGAGGATGTTCAGCACAAAATACATTAAAGCATTCTGATCCCCTTAGCATGGCTGCCTAGATCACCTTGAAAGTCCAGAGTACTTAATACTTGTTTTTCTGGTACAAGGCTTTGTTGGTTTGAAGATTCACCAGAGGTTACTGAAACTGGAAAAAGCCATCATATTTTCTTTCTTCTGATTGCGTACACGGGAACCCCTCCTTACAATTCCTTGGAGCAGCAGTGGATACTGCCATACAAATGGGGTCATTTGGTGGTGGTTATGTATTTCCTGTAGAGTACGAGACTGGCTACTGTGAAAGCAATGTAAAAATGAGATCCAAAACTGCTTGGTGATGCAGGAAAAAAATTTCCTTCTCACATTTCATTACAAGGAAAGAATAAGCTGTAAGAAACTCAGTGACAGCATTAGCTGCCCACTCTGTGTTGTGTGACAGGAACAAAGAATTTTATTCCTTTTTTAATGATTCACTCTGAAGAAGGAAGGGGTAGGCTGCCATGCCATTTTCCTTCTGAAATGCTGTAGGCAATTTGTTTTCAGTTCCATTTGCTGTCATTTATCACATAAAACAGAGTTTGCTATAGTTATTAAAACCTGTTGGAAACAGTGGATCAGGTGCACATTTGCAAAAATGAGACAAAGCAGATGTGACCCTTGCCATCCATGTAAAATCGGGAGGAATTACAGAAGTCAAATGGCTTCATAGCTGCTTTTAGATAGTGTCTAGTTGTAGCTGGGATCCTGAATCTTCTTAAGAAAGGCTGTGGTCAGCTGGGCACTGTAGAAGAAAAAAATATCAAATTATGGAAGATGACATGTATTGGTATTTCTAAGGCAGATTCAAATCCATATTAAAGGGGATATCTTTGAAAAAAAAGTTAAGTATTACTTACTTGCTTTTGGACATATTGTGTAGTTTCCTGTTGGGGCAGACAGTAGGCCAGTTGTCTTGGGTGAGGAATTCCTCTCCTAACTTCTCTAGTCATATATATTGTGGTGCTGATGAAGTTTTTATCCCCCACTCCTGAAACAGTGGGGCTTGGTGTCTAGGTTGTTTCTGGAAGTTGGACAAACACTGTCTAGAGCCAGGAGGCAGCTGGAGGTCGGGCGGATGTTGGGGGTTGGTGACAGGAAAAGGAATGTATGGATACTCATGGAGGAATGATTTAGGGAGGCTTAAGAGGATATAGTGTGCCTATTCCTCATGCTATAGAAAGCAAGCAAGCCTTCTCTGCAGGAGCTAAAATGCTTTTTGCCTCAAAGATTTAATATGATCAGAACAATCTCCATTGTTTCTCCTTCCCTGCAACTACTTTTTGGGGCCGGAACCCCAATTTTGGGGCCAATACTCCCATTTTGGCATCAGAGCCCCCACTTCCAGACCCTTGGAATTTGATCTCTGCTTGTCTCAGTGCCCACATCCCCCTGACTGGGGCCAGAACTCACATTTTTGCGTCTTGAACACTAATTTTGGAGGCCAGAACACTAATTATTGGGGGTAGAAAAGTGATTTCGGCTGCCAGAATGGTGATTTTTGAGCCAGAACACCAATTTTTGGGCAAGACCATGAACTTTAGGTCCAGCAATGCCACTTTTTAGGCCAGAAATAGCATTTTATGGGCCAGATGACCCAAGTAGGGGCCAGAGCCCCTACTTGCAGACCCTTGAATTTGATCTCTGCTTGCCTCAGTGCCCACAGCCCCCTGGCTGGGGCCAGAACTCCCTCCCATTTGTAGGGTCAGAACACTGATTTTAGGGAGCAGAAGTGCTATTTTGGAGGAGGAGCACTGATTTTTGGTGCCAGAATGTCCACCACATTGATGTTCTGAGTGGGTGTCCCTTTGAGGGGCTCCTCAGCCCCCATAAGGTGTCCCCCAGTCCCCTGTAGGTGCCCTACAACCCCTATAGGTACCCTAGAGCTCTTATAGCTGCCCTCCAGTCCCTGTAGATGCCCCTATAGGTGCCACCAAACCTGTAGCACCACCCTGTGCAACTGGGTCATGGTCAAGACGACTTGGTCCTCCACCTTGATGTTCTGAGTGGGCATCCCTATAGGTGCTCTCCTGACCTTATACGTGCCCCACGGCCCCTATAGATGCCCCACAGCCGCTATAGGTGCCACCAGACCTGTAGGACCACCCTATGCAACTGGGTCATGGTCAAGATGGCTTGGTACACCATGTTGATGTTCTGACTAGGTGTCGCTATGGGTGTGCTCCTGGCCCTATGGGTGCCCCCCAGTCCCCTATAGGTACCCCACATCCCCTATAGGTACCACAGAGCTCCTGTAGCTGCCTCCCAGTCCCTGTAGGTGCCGCCTAACTGGTAGGACCACCCTATGCAACTGGGTCATGGTCAAGATGGCTTGGTCCACCATGTTTACCAAGGTGGGGGGTCATATGGATTTGGGTGGGGGCAACCACACCCAGGGATCCCCCCCCACACCCACATCTCCTCTTGATGGGACCCCAAAAACCATGGTGGGACCCAAAAAGCTATGGTGGGACCCCAAAAACCCCAGTGAGACCCCAGAAGCCAGGGTGGGACCCTAAAAAAGCCATGGTAGAACCCCAAAACGCCGTGGTGGGATCCCAAAAAGCCATGGTGGAATGCCAAGAGCCAAAGGTAACTCCCATTTACCAGTCCTCCTTGATGAAGCCCACCAGGAACTTGTGGACCTCGATGGATTTGTCCGCTTGGAAGGTGATGATTTCCTGGATCCCCCCTTTGCTTCCATCTAAACCCCACCAGATCCATCTAACCCCCTCCTGCCCAAGTCCCTCCCAAACCCCACTCTGGATCCATCTAACCCCCACCCCCGCCAATCTATCTAACCCCCACCCAGATCCATCCTAAACCCCCCTCAGATCCATCTAACCCCCTGCCTAGATCCATCCCAACCCCCCCCATGATCTATCACCTCCCCCCCCCCCCCCCCGATTAATCTAATCCCCCCTAGATCCATCTAACACCCCCCCTCCCCCCAAATGCATCTAATCCCCCACAGGTTGGTCTAATCTCCTTCCCCCATCCATCCTAAACCCGCCCAGGTGCATCTAATCCCACCCCAAATCCCTCTAAACCCCCCTCCATATCGATCTAACCCCCCCTACTTCCCATCCATATCCCCCCAACCCAGGTGCCAGACATCCACTCCCCCCATCCCAAATTCCCCTCAATCTCACATCAAAGAAGATGTCGAGCAGCGTGTGGTCTTTACTGATTATCAACTCCTGCACCTGTGGACAGATGGACAGGGTGGTGGGGACAGAGGGACACCCACCTAATTGAGTACATTGATCTTTGCATCATAACTGATCAGTGTGGCTTGGTTGAGGAGCTTGACCACCTGGGGAGGGGGGATGGGGAAGGGGGTCATGGATCTGGGAATCCAGCGGATTCCAGGGACCCTCGGATCCTGGGAATCTGCCCCCCAGTGGATCCCAGCCCCCCATCCTGGGGGTTCCCTGCTATCCCAGCAGATCACAATCTGGTGCTGCCTACCCCAAGATCCCCTCTAGTGAATCCCATCCCCCTCCCAGTGGATCTCAGTCCTCAGTCCCCACCCCCACATTGGATCCCAGTTACTGTCACTGTCCTCTGCCCCCTGTTGGATCCCAGTCTGATTCCTCTCCCCTCTAGTGGATCCTGTCCCCCCACAGTGGATTCCAGCCCCCTTTCCCCATCCCAGGGATGCTCTCTCCAATGGATCCTGTCCCCCTTGATGAACCCAGTCCCCATTTCCCACCCCTGAGTGGATCCAACATCCCCCAGTGGATTCCTCTCAGAACTACTGCCACAGTTGCAGCCGCCCTTGTCCTTGCTGAAGAACTGGGAGGCCCTCGTTGCGCCCCCCTTCCCCCTGCCATAGCCTGGTGGGGGGGGAGATCAGCACCTATACAGCCCCCCCTATGGCCCCTACAGAGCCTCTCTTGCCCCCCCCCCCATAGAGCCCCCCATGGCCCTTATGGAGACCCCTATATAGCCCCCTATGGTCCATGTAGAGCCCCCCCCCGCCTCCCCTGTGACCCCCATATCTTCTAGAGCCCCCTGGGGCCCCCATATAGCCCCCCCGTAAAGCCCCCTCTATGTTCCCCTCTACCCCCATTATGACCCCTGTAGAGGCCCCCTCATGGCTTCTACAGGGGCCCCTCTGCCCCTCAGTGGCTCCTATACAGCCCTCTCATTACCCTCCCATGGTCCATATAGAGCCCCCTGTGGCTCTATAGAGCTTCCTGAAAAATCAGGAGAACTAAGGCCCAACTAGAAATCAGATTGGCTAAGTATGTGAAAGATAATAAAAAAATCTTTCTATAAAGACATTAGCAATGTAAGGAGGACTAGGGAGAATATTCAGTTCCTATTGGATGCAGAACAACAATGACAGGGGATGAGGAAAAGGCTGAGGTACTTAGTCCCTTGGTCCTTGAAAATGGTGCAATGGGTCATCATGGACTCCATAAGTCGTTGGAGTGTGTAGCAGGAATGTCTTAGTCTCTTAAGCTGTAAGTAGGGAAGGTATCTCTGAAATACAGTAGGTATGTACTGTACTCAAGTAGGAACTGCACTGTGTAGCTTGACTGATCTGCACGCTTGGTTGTGATTGCCAGTATCAGAAAAACTGTAAGTGCTACTGAGTTTCACTGGTGCTATTGTGCTTTTGCTTGTTTTATGCCATACTCAACATAATTTGAATGCTAAGACAATGACAATTACAGTGACATACTATAGTATAATTCCACCTGAGACAATGCAACCGGAATGAATAAGCTGGAGAGACATGGCTGAGGTGCTTTGACAACGGTTGGCCTTGAATAATATTTTTGGGTGAAAATGCTAACAAACCCAGTGGTGGGATCAAGCTGTCCCAGCTCTGGTGATGCTTTTGTTAGCATCAGCGTGACAAACACATAACATTCCCGGAAGGGTTATATGTGGTGCTTTATTGCAAAGCCCCGGGGAAACCAGGGGAAACCGTACCCAAATCTGGCTCAATGATCTTTACAACGCGACTGCAATTTATTCTTGCGAGATTTTGCAATCTAATGTATATTCAACAGGTTACATCATTGTCTAATGCATATGTATGTTTCAATGATTTCATTGGTGCCTGCTGAGAAACTCTCATTAGTCAAGGTTTGCAAGGTTTTTTTTGGTAAGGGAGTTTTGTGTGAGGAGCAGAGATGAGCTGTGCTTTAATTTATTTGGTTGTGTAATTTGCGCTTGGTTACTTCTCTAAAGCCTTAATCGTAAATCACTTAAATTACTTAAATCCTTAAATAACTTCTAGTAATGTAATTTGTATAACTTTTTCATGAGTGTTGGCCTCTTTTTTATGTATATTTTTTTTGAAGGAACTTCTCTAACGTGGCAGGGGCTAGTGAACTTCACGAACAAATCAATATGATTTCAGATGAAGTCCCGTTATTAAGGGTCAACTCGCTGCTTATATAGTCCAAGCAGACCAAAACATCAGGTAAACATTGATCGGTCACTTCTGCCCTTGCAACAAGCCTTTTTTGGCAACCGCCCATCTCACATAGCATTGTTGCTACCTTGAAAACTCCTGCCCCCATCCCCAAGTTACTTCATTAACATAACACAACAAAGTCATTCACCACTTTTGTGCCCCACCCTGCCAGGGCACTTAAAGAAACAATTCGCAACACTTCTCCATGCATCTTCTCTCCTTTAGTTGATAGATTCTCAGAAGTAATATTCAGAGTACCAAAATACAGTAGAATAAAGTCATTTCCTATTAAACAAATGCGAGTATGGAATAGTCTCTTTATACTTTCCCGATATAAGCTTTCATATGAAGCCAGCCCTGTCTCCAGCCTCGAGTCACACTTCAGAGATATTGGCATTTGGACTGAAGTTTGCTGTAATCTGGAGTTCAGTGCAAGTCTTCTGTCTACAGATCTATGTCAATATGTGATGAACCATCAGTGTTTTCCTCTGAGCCAAGAAACATAATTTATTGCTGAAAGACTGTTTTTTTTTTGGTCTGTCTAACAATAGAATAATTTTCTGTATATTTAGGCAGAGCAATTTTTTATTAAATTACTTTTGACACTGATATGGTAGTTGGATTATGATCTGTGAGCATCAGAGGTTAAATACTTGTTTTGTGGAGCTCTGGAACTGAGCCTGTGAAAAGGTGTGTTATTGAGGGTATTGAGGCATGGACTACTGCCTGATGAGTGGAAGACCTTTATTTAGGCTTAATGGCTTCTTTATATATGTTAACATGCTGTTTTCCTTACAATGACTGACTTTTGCTACTTGTTCAAGCCTAGACTTAGGCATACAATTGGCTAAGATTAACTGTTCACATGCTGTTTTAGTGTTTCTTAGAATCACAAAATCACTACCAGGTTGGAAAAGACCCATTGGATCATCGAGTCCAACCATTCCTATCAAATACTAAACCATGCCCCTCAACACATTGTCTACCTGTCCCTTTTTGTCTCTGTGTAGGTATTTTGGAACAATAACTTCTTCCAGAAGAGTAAAGGAAATTGATTTCCTTGTCTTAATTTTGTGCGTCAGAAAGACAATTTTCATACATTATCCCTAAGGATTGGTTAGATAGTGAGACACAGTTTTTACTTGCTGCTTCACTTTGTTCATAAGACAAAATTTATGCTCTTCTGCAGATGTTGGTCCTTAAATTTCATTAGGAGGCATGGGTCCTTAGGTCAGTGAAAATGAGCAAGCAGGTTTAGTTGCAGCTTGTGAATGGCTCACATTTTGAACAGTTTATGTAGCAGCAGAAGTGGAACTGCTCATCAGACTTAAAAGCACTACTTTATGAACTGTTGTTGGTACTACATGAGTAAGAAAAAGTGCTGTATCTGGGAAAGATACAGAGGTACAATTTGGACTTTGGTTTCCTCAATTGCAAATACAGCTAAAATTCCAGCAGTGGCATGACTGCTATGAGTAACCTAAGGAAATTGTGCCATTGACCTCCAAGTCACAAAATGTGTGGTTTAGTTAAGAAACAAGTGCTTGTGAGAAGACTGAGTAAATGCTGAGGCTGAGGGAAAGAAGCTGGCTGATATAGAGCAGAGGACTGTTAATTTGCCGAATTCAGGTTGATCTGAGTGACAGTTGTTGCCCTTGGGTCATGGAGATTGTCCTTGTGACCAGATTCATAGACATACACTCTGTTGTCTTCTCCCTGCCTTAAATGGTGATTCGTTTTTATGTTTTTTTTTGCTAAGGTATCTCAAGGATATTTGTAGTACAATTTTATCATGTTCTGCTTTATTCTCTGTGCTGCAATAACATAAGAGTCTTGTGAAGCCCATACAAAGAATGGCAAAGGATATTGGCATCCAGGAGCAGCTTCTTCAGTCTCTCGGGGCAGAAACTCAAAAACCCACTCATGCAGGTTGCCTAATGTTGTCACAACATGTTTCAGCTAGGTTGAGAACTCTCCTCCTAGGATAAGCAGTGAGGTCATCTCATGACTTATTTATGGCTGAAAAAATCCAGCTCACAGTTGCTGGCCTCGTATTTCCAAGGGTGGTGATACCTTGGTGAAAGGTGAGGATGGGGTAAATAGGTGAGTCAGATGAGTGCTTTCAAATGAGCTGTTCAAGGTTTTTGTGACTAATGGAGCAATTTGGGGCAGGGGTGTGTGAGGCAATAAAAACCCCAAAATGTGCAGGATCCTGGAAGGCTTGAAGATTAGGAGACTGCTCAGAAAGCCTTGGTTGTTATTAAGAGCAGTTAACTCCAAATCTGTAAATGATCTGTTGATAAAATTTCAGAACCACATCTTCTCAGTTGTGGTGTGAAAGCAAGTGGCTTTTTTAATATTCAGGAGCCCCTCTAGTGACACTAGACTAAAGATGACAAGTATGTTGTTAGTTTTTTTGGAGGCTTAAAATGAAAAGCTTCCCATTCCAACATTCTGCCTCCTTTAGCTGTCATAAGACATGTTCATGCTGCAATTACATGCCGCTCGTGACCACGTTACAAAACTACTTTAAAATCAAGTAACTTAGCTATTGCTTGAATATTTAATCAACTTTTTGGCTGAGTTTTATTGCCAGCATCAGATCCCATAATGTAAACCATTTGTGCTGTAGATGTATCTATGAAAAATGGAGAAAAGAAAAAAGAAGAGAGAAACCCATTCTTTCACCTTTTGTACACCAACTGAGCTTGAAACAAGCAGAGTCATTTGAGTGTAATGTATAGTGTCAGTTGTGTGAACTGTTAGGGTCCAAAACATTTTGCTAAGACGACGAGGCAGAGTTGCTAGCAACAAAAATGTTTATTACCAATTTTAAAAATAGATGTGCATAAAATTTCATAGCCGATCACCCCATGGCCAATTTGGAGTGAACCCCGAAGTGAGAATTCAAGGGCTTCTTATAGAGGCCAGGCTTTCAGTTAAACAAAGACTACAAAAGACATGCAATTAAGTCACGATTCTTTACGACCTAGATAACAACATCGTGATGTTGGCCCATTCCAGAGAAGGCCTTTTGTTTATAGATGGGTCTTATCTCCAGAGCCATACCAGGCCAGCAGCCCATCTTTGAAAGATAAACAAAAAACACTCTAACAGAAGAATCCTGTCTCTCCTTGAAAATTAGCTAAGATAAAAAACGTCATAACATGAACAAATGTGTAACAATTGTATTTTGGATCCAGCAGTGCTTTAGAGCAAACTACTCATAATTTCCAGCAGTTATTATTGCAAATTTCACTCCTTTCTTTCATTTCTTTATCTTCAAGTTATATCTGCAGAATAAAATTGCAAATTCAACTCATGTTTTTCAGTAACTTAATTACATGTTAGGTAGTAAGTGACTACACCACACAAAGCTGTCACAAGATCCCTGTCTATATCAGGTGGGTTTAACTGGTACTGATCTGGTCCTCATTCTCTTTGAGGCTGTATACTGTTTGTGTACCATATTAAAAAACTGCCTTTGGCAACAAATTGGTGTTAAAATTGTTCATTTCAAATGTATGCTCAGTACTGAAATTGTTAAAGCTGTTAAGCTCTGCTTAATATTTAATTTGTTCATCTGTCATTCTTTTCAAATCCTTTTGTGTTTTACCAAGATATAAATATTTAGTCCTTGAATGTCTCTTTCTCCATATATGTTTGTGCATACATGCATGGTATGTGTTTATTTAAGAAATATTTATAATTTGCATTGTGAGAACATAACCTCTATCCCTTAGGTGCTTTCAGGTGAAGGGAGGGATTCCTCATGCAGTGGGTCCGACCAGTTATAAAATACATAACATATTTAAAATGAGTTCTCTCACGCTGTTTCAATAAGGGATGAAAGATTTTGATGGAGGAGGCAGAGAGAACTAGATACTAGAGTTCTTAATTTTCTGCAGGTACAGGAACAGGATGAGGACTAGTAGAGGGGGGAGTTATCTGTCTCTCACAGTTGGGGTCACTACTGTCGAATATGAGGAGACCTAGTCAAAGCTCAGCTGTGTAAGTTTTAGCTAAGAGGAGGCTGTACCTGGCCTGGAAGAGAAGGTGATAGTTAGACCTTACAGCCTTGATAAACGTCAGTGAGTGAAAGATGAAAATAAAAATAAAGTAGTTTCTTTTGGAGAAATATAGTTTAATTTGGTAGTGAAGAAACATGGAAGATTTGAAGATGGTCATTGACATATCCCTACCCCTCCTTGAAGCTGCTGGAGAGGTCTGCTGTTTTGCTGAGTTGCAGGGTGGAGAGGGGCTAGATGGAGGTCTGGTGGCCGCATCAGCGGCCATATCAAAACCCATCTGTGCAGCAAGGGTAAGTAGGGGAGAATGAGCGATTATGTCTCTGCCACTGTTTGCCTCCCAGGATGACCAAACTGGTCCATGATCACCCGTCCCTTCCCACATACCAATGCAGGTATGCAGAGGTACATCACAGAGGTACATCATAACTGCAGAACAAAAACAAAGAGTCAGAGGTGATCCTCAAAACAAAAGTATTAATAAGATTTGTGAATAGAAATCTACATATGTTATACTTGGCTATGAGTTTTTGTGATGGAAATGTCCTGATATATGACCCCAGAGTTCTCTGGGTTTCTGCACAATGGTGGGGGTTGCACTGCAAACCACTGTCCCCTACCATCAGTACCACCGTCAAAAGGTAGAGGAGATGGGTTGACTAGTAACCCAGATATTATCACTCCAGAATGGACTATAAGAGAATGAGAGGAGCAAGCACTAATCAGAGCTCCCGCTCAGCTGGTCCGAGATCCCCCACTGACATCCATGAGCACCGGAGTGCTCGCAGAAACTTCACTTACAGCAGCTTGCAGGAAACATCTAAAGACTTTATCAATGAATTCCATACAGGTCATATGGTCCTTCTTCAAACACTTATAGGATGCTAATATTGGTCTAGACTTAAGCTTATATTCTCGACTTAGAATTGTAACATTTTAGGTAATAAACTAAATGTTTATATACAATTTTGGGTCCTACTCTGTCTACCTTGGGGTGTGACAGTCATGCATTTCGACCATACTTATATAAGAATTACGTCTCTTTGAACCATCAGTACAATATGGAAACTCACACTTATGTATATAAAAGGTGAAGGTGTTTGTACATTTGGGAACAGGAATGACTCAGTGGTGCTGGGAAGGGAGTTTCACATCATGTTTCTGGAACTAGTGTTACTATTCTTGTAAAGTAACTCACTGTTGTCCCAGTTACCACTGGCACTCTTTTATAATTTAGACCAAACATGCATTTCATTTAGCTGACAAATGACCAATGTAACCTAATTTTCTTTGTTTTGTCTCCTTTTCTCTAGCTGTTACAGATTCTGGAGTCTGAAACCAGGCAACTAGAAGCCTTTCTGGAGTGGAAGCAACTTGAACCAGTTTATTGGCAGTGGATGGTAATGAATGTAACTTATTTCAAGGGGTGCAGCTTTATTGACTCTGACAAATAGCTGACTGCTTTGGAAGGGCCCCTTCCCACAAAATAAACGCTGCAAACAAACTGTTCAACAACACTTGAAAAAGGGAAAAAACCTTTGGTAAAGGAAGGAGTATTTTCTTAGTTCTCCTTCATCTCTCTGCTTTTCTTGAGTAAGCTGAGGAATTTTAGGGCAGACTGGTGGAATTCCATACAGTTAACACAAATGAAAGTGTCTGATCTTCATGTCTTTAATGTTTTTTAAATGTAGCAGTTGTACACTTTGTTAAAATTAAATGGCTTTTCAGAAGAGAGCCTCTAAGCTTTATTGTAACCTTGAGAACAACTAATTTGCAAGCAGCTGATATTGAAAACAACTTCATTTTTCCCAGCCAAATAATGTGTTGAAATTGCTGATTTCTCTTTGAACTGTGTGGAATGATCATAAGAAAATCAATAAGTCTTTCCTTGAGTGTCTTGTGATTTCTCAAATGAGTGTAAATGGTACCATCCATGTCTTTTCTCTCTACAGCTTTTGCCCATTCATGGTTGCTGAAAAAAATTCTTTACAGCACCACATTAGCTGGATGAGTTTACAAAATTTTGAGATTCAGTGAGCTGACTGTTAATTGACCATATGCCTCATTTTACACTAAAAGCATGGCACAGGAGTATAAAGTGACCTCACCTGGCCTGAGTATTTTCAATGCAGACCCATGCTAATTGCAGTTTGGTATATAATGAGGTTTACTTTACATGTCTGCCTTACGATTATTTGGAAAGCATCAACACGAGCATAAGCTTGGCTCCAAACAGGCAAAATAAAACTATAACGGCACTTCAGTGTATCCACCAGAACATTTGCCTCTGACATCTTTAATAGTGCAGGGAGTATTGTGAATGTTAGTGTGCTCCCTGGGGGGAAGTCCTAAACAAATCATCAAGTCATGGAATGTTTTGGTTTGGAATGGACCTCAAATCCCATCTAGTCTAACCCCCTGCCATATTCAGAGACACCTTCTACCGGATGAGGTTGCTCAAAGCCCCATCCAACCTGGCCTTGTAGAAAACCTGAGAAACCACCTTTTTAAATCATTCAGCAGGCTGCATGGAGGTGAATTTGCCTTTCTTTTGTTTTACTAATGATAGTGGTGATTCCCAGATGTTGTAGGATGTATAAGAATGAGATGTGCTTTCAGGATACAGTAGCTTTCTCTTTCCACTTACCATTTTTTTCTCTTTCCACTTGCCCTGTGTTTTGCTTTGCTGATCTGGTGGATGGGATGATTCTTGCATAGCCACTGCCAGGTCTTCCCGAGTGTTGTAGATAGAAGCCTGAGTGAGCATGTCATGGTGATAACAATAGAGTGACTGCAGTGATTTAAATTACTTTAAAATTAAAGTGACTTTAAAATTCTATCATTTGATGAATTTCAAATTAAAATAAAACAAAACAACTGAAAAAACAAACCAGAAATGCTTTGTTTTAATTACAGCAGTTTGTTGACCTGTTGGTGCCCAGGACATGTCTGCTTTTTCCAGAGCTGGGCCTTTGGTCAGCATGAGCTACTGGCTTTGGTGCTGCTTTGTGTCAATTTACAGCGCTGATGCTTCCTGAGAAAGGTTTTGTTAGGGTATATTCTGCCATTCTTAACTATCTTATAATGTTTTTTCTTTCATGAGCCTTAAAGTCTCTTGCTGTGAATTAGGTTAAAGTTTTTAATCTACTTGCAGAAAAGAGAAAGAGGGAATAAAAAACACGTTTCCATCCTCTTTATAGCAGTCTTTTTTAAGTGTAGGCTGTTAGCATGTCACTACCTTCCCAGTTCCTGTTTCTAGGCTCAACAAAATTGGTTCTCTTAATGTCTTCTTTGAAATTGCTGCTCTCATTTCTCTGTGTATAACTTCAGGTATATCACCCCAATGTCAGTGTTATGGTCAGTGCTCTTCTATCAGAGGACTGTGTTTACATTTTCTAAAATGGTACTTGACTCTAACAGCATGACACTGGTGACTTCTGGTGCTCTGACATCTCTTCCAGCAGTGTTGCTGCTGAGCCAGTAGTTATGTATTTGGCTTTCCCCTACCTGTATGGACACCATGCTACTCAACTGCTGAATTTCCTCTTGCTGTTTTCAAGTTACTTCTTCAATTTCTAAAGAGAATTTTAAATGCAAATTATGTTGTTAAATAAGATTATGACCTGTCCTATTTAATGTCTTCTTGATGACAATATGGAAATAAACATTTAATAGTCTTTGAGCGAGGAGGCCTGGGTCCTTTAGTTATGCTATCTTACCCTGACTTGTAAACTATGTCTGTGTATCTACATATCTATCTCGGTACTATGGTGTACAAGTACCTGCATTTCAAGGACTCGGAAGTTATTTGGTGGGGTTTTTGAGTATTTCAAATAACGGGTTGCGGTCTCTAAAGGCAGTTGCAGAATTAGTTTTAGGACCAGCTAGGTAATCATGATCAAGCAGAGCTGACAGAGCTCCTGACCAGCCTGGAGCAAGGATCTCTTGGGGTTCCTCAACTTGTACAGTTTTACATGCATAAGTGATTGCATGAGTGTTACAGCTTTCTGTGCCACGAAGCTGATGGAGCTTTCTGGAATGGTGTAAGCCTGTATTGCCTTCCTGGTCATTGTTACAAAAAACCATAGAAGAGCATCCAACCTCAGAGTCTGATGGAAAGAGGCATATCTAGACCTTCTGCAGTATTAGTGATCTCCATCCTGTGAGCATTACTTTATGTTTTAGTGCATGGAGAGTAGCTCACAGTAGGCAGTGCTTTCTGAAAGAAGCTCAGGTAGCGAGATAAATTTTCTGTTCAGTTAGACGTACATTATAGTGATCTGAGGGGATTATCTCTTAAAATAACTCCGAAATTGTGGAGCATTTGTTTACTGAGATGGCAGCTATGAATTCCTTATTATGGATTACCAGGAAGATGCTGGTGAGGGGAGGGAATTATTTCACTCCTGCTGAAAAGTAATTTTTGTTGTTTTCCCTTTAGGAAACTGTCTTAGATAACATGATTGAAGAGGGAGCTGTTTGCAAGTCCCAGGACATATGTGTGGCAAAAATGAGGCTGCCAAAGGTGACCTCACACTGCCCCTGGGCTGACAGTCTGACTGGGCAAATTGACAGATTATCCAGAGATCTATGGACTCTCCATGACCAACTGCATAAGCTTGTAACACACCAAAAGGCTTTGTGGTTTGAGAAGGTAAGGCTTTGGGTGGCATTCTTGATCATTTATGACTCTTAAGATCCTATATTTTTCAGCTCTCTTAGTGCAAACCATCCTAGGGCAGCCTCCCTGTTGCATCAATCTCGTTGCAATCTTAGTGACAGATCTACAGTTATTTGTCTGTTTATGCCTACAGCATACCAGGTGATCTTCAAACCCAAAGTAGGCTTCCATCCCAGCATACTTAAATGAAATAAGTGTTGTTTTGGAAGGGAAGACATCAAACGATAGGGGCTGAAGAGGAGGAAGTTATGGCAGCCTCCAGAGAGGACAGAGACAACAGACTGAAAGCATCAGTAATGGTTATAATGAGAACGATAAAGATAGGTGTTAGCAGGGAAGGGAGGATGGGAAAGACCAGAGCTTGTTGTCTTTCACTGAATTAGCAGTCTTTGAAATGTCTGATGGGGGAAGGAATAAGATGGATTTGAAGCCTGTGAAGTGAGAGAAGGGACTAAGCACTAGATTTGGTGGAAGAACAGATTGGATGTGGGAGGCTGGCTGTGGGGGAAGGCAGGGCATATCAAGGTATTCGCTGACATAGGGATGGGGAGGCACAGGGAAGCACCTGGAGGGGGGCGGTGGGGCATAAAAGTAACTGTTGATATAGACATAGAAGGTGAATCTGAGTATTAACATGCTGGCATGAAGAAATGTATGATAAGCATACAGGCATAAAATCTAGTAATTTTTTTCAGGCATTGAGAAGAGAGAACACTAACAGGCAATCTATGAAACCTGTGAATGGATAAAAAATGAAAGAAACATTTAGGGCAGATACAGTAGTTACAAAAATGCTGTATCACTATTTTGGGTCTGTATTCACTGGGGCAGGGGTGGGAAGGGAGTTTTGCTTGTTTAGGGTTTTTTTTGTTTTATTTATTTTAGATTGAAGTGTTGGTAAAGAGGATTATGGATTGGCTGACAAAACAAAAAGTGGCAGGCTGTCAGATTGAGAAATACTGATCACAGGCAGCCTGGGCTGCAGTGGTGGAGTTCAAGGTCCAGAGGGGTATGAGACAGGTGAGGAGTATAGTCAGGACTAATTTCAGGAAACCGGACTTCCAGCTCATCAAGGAGTTACTCAGTAGGACCCCCTGGGACTTTAGGGCTAAGGGAGTGGAACAGAGCTGGCAAATATTTAAGAATGCTTTCCATAAAGCACCAAAGCACACAGTCCTTGTATGTAGAAAATCAGGCAGGAAAGGGAAGAGACTGGCGTGGCTGAGTCAAGACCTGGTGGTTAATCTAAAGAAGAAGAGAGAACTGCACAGGCAGTGCAAGCAGGGACAGGTTAGCTGGGAAGTGTATAGGGATGCTGCCCAGTTGTGTAGGGATGAGGTCAGGAAGGTCAGGGTGCAGCGGGAGCTGAAATTGGCAAGGGAAGTGAAGACTAACAAGAAGGGCTTCTACGGCTATGTCAATCAAAAGAGGAAGGTTATATAGAATGTACCCCCACTGATGGTTGGGAATGATGATCATGTATCAGCAAATTATGAGAAGGCTGAGGTACTTAACAAATTCTTGCCTCAGTCTTCACTGATAACCACTCTCCGCATCCCTCCTGGGTCATGCGACAGCAAGATGGTGAAGAGGGAGGGTAAACCCTTTCTCACAAAAGAGGAGGATCAGATTTATGACCACCTGAGGAACCTGAACATTTATAAGTCTATGGGACCTGATGAGATGTATCCTGGAGTCCTGAGGGAACTGGCTGATGTGTTTTGCGGAATCAAACTCTATAACTCTGTTAAGGGTTATAAAGCAGGTATGCCTTTATTCACCAGCGGGTGCGAGGGAGTAATCCTTCTAACTCACACACCGAACAGTCTAACAAGCAGATAGATATAGTGTGAAGACATGCCTATTCGTAAGTGTCTATTACATATTCATGACCTTCCCTGCTCCTTATTATAATTAGATTCGAGAAGCTTCTTCTATACTTGCACAGGTGCGATGTTGTGGTATGGGACTTAGGGCTGAAGTCACCTTCATCTTCCTCATGAACTGCCCCTGAATTCAGTCTGTGCAGAGGTGCAGTCTCATCCTGGTCAAGCTGCAGTCATTTTCTACATTCCAACTTTTCCTATATCAGTGAACGTCTGTGAATGAGCTTCTCTCTTATCAACATTCAAGGTCTTCAAGGCCTTTACTAGCAGACAGTGGAAGAAGGATAATGTTGTGCCCATTAAAAAGGGTGGTGTGCACTAGGCAAGGCCACTAGCATTGCCAGATTTGCTTGCTTTTGTGGCAAATCAGATGCGACTGTTGCAGGACAACTCAGATATTTGATTCTAAAACATAAAATTTCTAATCATGATTTCCAAAGCAAGACATGCTCTGATTATGCTGTTATATATTATGTTAAATATGGTATAATAATCTCTGTAATTTTTTGAAGCTTAGGTTTGGAAATCAGGTACAACAAGATCAGCTTCTGAATTCTTCACTGTACTTTGAAATAGATGCACTGATTGGATTTGAATGATGGTTGGTCAAGTTCCAGCATTTGAGATTCAGTAAATGTCATATGAGTTTTGGAAAGTGGGAAACAAATGGAGTGCGTCTTTGTGTTGTTGAAAGGATGTTTTTTCAGAAGTGTCTCCTGTTTTGTAATGCTACACACCAGCATTTTTTGGAGTGGTGTGGGTCAGATTACTCTCCATCAATCCTCTTTATATCCACCCTTCCTTTGAATAGTGTTGCTGCCTATGTGATGCTTTCTGCCTGTAGTCTTTCTCTTTTCCCCATGGTCAGGACACTTGCTGGATGCAAGCTCATCTGTCAGTTGTAGGTTTCTGCCCTGTTCACCCTCGACACCCACAAGTCTATGAGGCAGATGGGATTCATGCTAGGGTATTGAAGGAGCTCGTGGATGTACTGGCCAAACCCCTTTCCATCATCTTCCAACAGTCCTGGAAGACTGGGATAGTTCCACTGGACTGGAGGCTGGCTGATGTTGTGCCCATCTACAAGAAGGGTCACAGGGAGGACCCGGGGAACTACAGGCCAGTCAGTCTGACCTCAGTGCCAGGGAAAGTCATGGAACAGGTGATCTTGAGTGCTATCATCAAGCACATGCAAGAGAACCGAGTGATCAGGCCCAGTCAACATGGGTTCACAAAAGGCAGGTCTTGCCAAACTAACCTGATCACCTTCTATGACAAAGTGACTCAGCTGCTGGATGAGGGAAAGACTGTGGATGTGGTCTTTCCAGACTTCAGTAAAGCCTTTGACACAGTTTCTCACAGCATTCTGCTATGGAAACTGTCAGCCTCTGACCTGGACAGACGCACACTCTCCTGGGTGGAAAACTGGTTGGATGGCTGGGCGCAGAGAGTGGTGGTAAATGGTGTTAAGTCCAGCTGGAGGCCAGTTACAAGTGGGGTTCCCCAGGGCTCAGTGCTGGGTCCAGCCCTGTTCAATGCCTTCATCAATGACCTGGATGAAGGCATTGAGTGCACCCTTAGCAAGTTTGCAGATGACACTAAGCTGTGTGGAAGTGTCGATCTGCTGGAGGGTAGGGAGGCTCTACAAAGGGACCTAAACAGGCTGGACCACTGGGCAAAGACCAACGAGATGAGGTATAACAAGGCCAAGTGTCGGGTCCTGCACTTGGGGCACAATAACCCCAAACAGTGCTACAGACTGGGAGAAGCCTGGCTGGTGAGCTGCCTGGAGGAGAAGGACCTGAGAGTGTTGGTCAATAGCTGACTGAACATTAGCCTGCAGTGTGCCCAGGTGGCCAAGAAGGCCAATGGCATCCTGGCTTGTATCAGAAATGGTGTGACCAGCAGGTCTAGGGAGGTTATTCTCCCTCTGTACTCCGCACTGGTGAGACCGCTCCTGGAATCCTGTGTTCATTTCTGGGCCCCTCACCACAAGAAAGATGTTGAGGCTCTGGAGCGAGTCCAGAGAAGAGCGACGAAGCTGGTGAAGGGGCTGGAGAACAGGCCCTATGAGGAGCGGCTGAGAGAACTGGGGTTGTTTAGCCTGGACAAGAGGAGGTTGAGGGGAGACCTCCTTACTCTCTACAACTACCTGAAAGGAGGTTGTGGAGAGGAGGATGCTGTCCTCTTCTCCCAAGTGACAGGGGCCAGGACAAGAGGGAATGGCCTCAAGCTCCGCCAGGGTAGATTTAGGCTGGAGATTAGGAGGAAGTTTTTCACAGAAAGGGTCATTGGGCATTGGAATAGGCTGCCCAGGGAGGTGGTTGATTTACCTTCCCTGGAGGTGTTTAAGGCACAGGTAGATGAGGTCCTGAGGGACATGGTTTAGTGTTTGACAGGAATGGTTGGACTCGATGATCTGATGGGTCTCTTCCAACCTGGTGATTCTACGATTCTATGATTTCCTAATGCCCAGGGCAGAGAAACGTAGGAGTGGGTTGTCTGATGAGCTGTGAAGTCTCCATTCATGGACACTGTGCAAACCGGATTATGGAAGTATTTTTCAGGTATGGCTGAGGAAGAGTTGGATCTGCTCTAAGACTGTAGATTGGACTTGAAAACCTGCTGAAATCTCACGCTAGCCTGTGATCAATTGGTTGATTGATTTTGGACTGTGTATTTCACGTGTCCTACACCACAAAGATTTACACCACTGAACAGAACTGCTTGTTATTCAGGATGTGCTTTTCAGGTGCAATGTGTCCATCTTTTGCATGTTCAGTCATTGCTTATTGGTTAATGCACTCTGTCATTCTGGTAGTTAAGCTATTCATATTAAACCTTTTAAAATTAAGGAATACGATTTTCTTTTTTCTCTCTCTCTTTCTCTCTCTTTCTCTCTCTCTTTCTTCTCATCCTTCTCCTTCTCTTCTCTCACTCTCTTCTCTCATCTCTCTCTTTCTCTCTCTCCTCTTTCTCTCTCTCTCCGTTCACTCTCTCTCTCTTTTCTCTCTTCTCTTCTCTTCTCTCTCTCTCTCTCTCTCTCTTTCTCTCTCTCTCTTTCTCTCTCTCTCTTACTCTCTTTCTCTCTCTCTTTCTCTCTCTCTTTCTCTCTCTCTTTCTCTCTCTCTTTCTCTC